>VMDO01000075.1:423667-484666 GCA_007922755.1 Pedetes capensis | reverse complement strand
AAGGGAACGGAGGGCTCTACAGTCAGCCACCTCCCAGCCTAGCCATGGGCTTCCTGTAATATGAAAATCGATGGGAGCCTGCTGGGGGACAAAGGCTTTGGTCTCGTGGTCAGTACTTCCCTGATAGAGAATACCCTTACAAATGGCATATTTGCTAGAAGGAAACAGAATTAAAATCACTTCTCCCGTCTACACTCATCCAGGAAGGATGACAAGATTGTGTGAGACACACACCACTCCCGGCAATGGAAAAAGACATCGTTTAGTGGATTTTGCTCCCTTATCAGGACTGGTAGTTAAATCAAGACTGGATTTCTACATTTTTGAAATGCCGTCCTCTGAGCCCAGTCCTTTGAAGACACTGGGAATCCATTAATGTATTCTGGGCACAGGCCCCAGTCATAAAACATTTCTTTCCTTCCCCTGAAGGCACAACAGCCACTATAAAGATCACAGCTGACTTTAGCTCAGTGCAGCAGTAGCCTTTCACTTCTGTTGGCCTTCACATTGCAAAGGTGTACTGCCTTTAGAGTCTATGCCTATATTCTCTACCTTTAATAAACTTATTCTATAATCTATAATTTCTGTGTCTCATATAAATTCTTTCATATGAGGAAACACGGAAGAACAGAGGTATCTACTGCCAGGGAGGGGGAGGTAATTGTTGCCACCAGGAAGGACCAGCCTGCCACCAGTCTTTGGACACAAGTTCCAGACTGAACTCACTTTTCTGGGCCTGCTTCCCACATCCTCCTGCTAGTATTACTAGTTATCTTCCAATATTTTTTCTTTTGTGTTCTTTTTTTAGACAAGGTCTTGATATGCAGCCCAGGCTGGCCTCAAATTCACGATCCTCCTGCCTCAGCTTCAAGGGTTCTGGAATGACAGGAGTACAGGAGTGTGCTACCACATCTGGTGTTTTCCCGCTTCTAATGTCATTCATTGAATTGACACTATACAAGATGAGAATTTCATTCCCTCTCACTGTACATAAACTTACATCCTGACCCTTCAAATATGTTGTTGTTGTTGTTGTTAGGTCCCATCAAGTCGGTGTACGACTCATAGCGACCCTACGTATAACAGGCAAAACACTATTGTCAGTGCTTCTTTGCTATTCATAGGGTTTTCAATGGCTGATTATTTTTTGGGAGTGGGTTGCTGGGTACTTCTCCCAAGCCTTGGTGTTCCCAGGCAGCCTTCCATCCAAGTACTACCCAGGCCCAGCCCTGCTTAGCTCCTGAGATCTGACGGGATCGGATGCCACAGTGGTACAGCTTCAGGCCCTTCAAATAGAGTTACCTTATAATTTTAGTTGGATCAATATTTTGCATTTATATTATCAATGACATTCATAGCTGAATTAGATAATATACCACAGTAACTTTTCCTGCTGGCTTGTTTTTATGCCTTTTTCTGAACCCAACCATTGCCTTATTGTTTGTTTTGTTTAGGCTTCTAAGTGCTTATCATTAATTAAAGGCCAAAGCTTTTTTGTCAAGTACACAAATCTGCTTTCAAGATATTGAGAAGCCTCTGGTGTTCTACCAATTTTACCTTCCTGGGAAGTCCCTCCAAAACTCCCAAGACCTATATAGCCATGGTGGGGAGATACCCTTCACTTTTTTCTGGATTGAAGCTCTCTGGCCTTCCTCTTTCTTGTTTCATCCATATTTTGGTGAGGCACATCCAATAGCTTCCTAAGAAAAGGAGCATCTGAGATCAATTATTTGACACTTGACTATCTGGAAAGGTTTCATTCTACTCTTGCAGTTGATTGATACTTTGGCTGGGTACAGAATTCTAGATTGGAAACAATTTTAAATTTTAGAATATTGAAAATATTTTTCCATGGCCTTAAAAAATGGTATCTACTGAGAAACCCATGTAAAGCCCATTTGATTTGATTTCTGGTTCCTTTATATGTGGTAGAATTCTCTCTCTCTCTCTCTCTCTCTCTCTCTCTCTCGCTCTCTCTCTCTCTCAGCTTTTTTAAAATTAGTATTTTATTAATATATATTAAGTGGGGTACAGTGGGAGAAGGATGTCGCAATCCACTCGCGTGGCAATACCAAAACAAGCAGCTATTGAAAACCCTATAGTGGTCGCTATGAGTCCAACATGACTCAATGGCACCTAACAATAACAACAACAATAACAACAACGGGGTATAGAGTAATAAGTCAGTTGATATATCCATTATGCAACTACTAAATCAGCATTGCTTCCACTTCCATCTCCTTAAACATTTTACAGAACAAAATAAAAGAAAAAGAAGAATTTCAATTAACATGTAGTGACAGTTATATGCAACACTCTGATGTTTTTCCTTTTTTTCTTCTTCCTTTTTTTTTTTGTATTTTCATAGTGTTGCATCTTGTATTTTGTGCTTTTTCTTTTCCTTTTTATTCCTCTAAGTTGTTCCCCTTCCTTCATCATGCATTTCTTCCTACTAGCCCCCTCCCCCCTCACATTGGTCTACTTATATTTTCTATTCTTAGATAAGTATGATCATACACACACACACACATACACATATATTGCTGGTTATTGGTAGGTGCCGTCGAGTCGGTATCCGACTCATAGAGACCCTCATAGGGTTTTCAATGGCTGAGTGCTTCGGGATTGCCTTGGGAGTGGATTGCCAGGCCCTCCTCCCATTTTTGCAGTGCTGGGAATTGAACTCGGGGCCTCAGAGACTGCAGCGCAGCGCTCTTCCCACTGAGCTAAATCCCAGCCCCATATACATATATGTGTGTGTGTGTGTGTGTGTGTGTGTGTGTGTGTGTGTGTGTGTGTGTGTGTGTATGTATATATATGTAGGTTTTTTTCCTTTAAAGTAGATTTAGCTCCTGCATATGAATGGGAACAATGGGAATTTCTCTTTTTGAGTCTGAGTTATTTCTCTTAATATGATACTCTCCAGTTACATCCATCTTGCTGCAAATGACATAATTTCTGCTAGACGAATTTACTGCTGGATTGTATTCCATTGTGTGTGTATATATGTATATATGTATGTGTATATATGTATGTGTGTGTATATATATATATATACATATATACATATATATATATACACACACACACACATACATGCCACAATTTTTTTTAATCCAATCCTCTATTGATGGACATCTGGGCTGATTCTATACCCTTGTGATCATGAAGAGTGCTGCATTAAATATGGAAGTGCATGTGTTGCTGTGGTATGATGACTTTTCTTCCTTTGGTTATATTCCTAGAAGTGGTATAGCTGAATCATGTGGTAGTTCTATTCTTAGTTTCCTAAGATACCTCCATGTTGATTTCCAAAGTGGCTTAACTAATTTACAGTCTCACTAGCATAAAAGAATTCCTTTTTCTGTGCATCCTCACCAGGATTTGTTATTTGTTTTGTTAATCTTGGCCATTCTTACTGGGGTGAGATGGAATCTCAGTGTAGTTTTGATTTGCATTTCTCTAATGGGTACAGATGTTGAGCATTTTTTCATATGTTTACTGGCCATTTGTATTTCTTCTCTTGAGAACTCTGTTCGATTCCATTGCCCACTTATTTATTAGATTATTTGTTACTTTGGTATTTAATTTCTTAAGTACTTTGTATATTCTAGAAATCAATCCTCTGTCAGATGTGTGGAATGTAAAGATTTTCTTCCATTCTGTGGGCTCTCCCTTTATTGTTTCCTTTGCTGTACAAAAGCTTTTTAGTTTTATGTCATCCCATTTGTCAATTCTTGGAGCTGTTTCCTGAGCAACTGGAGTCTTGTTAAGGCAGTACTTGCCTATGCCTGTGTGTTGGAATGTGTTCCCTTATCTTTTTCTAGTAGTTTTAAGGTTTCCAATTTTATGTTGAGGTCTCTGATCCATTTTGAGCTGATTCTCACACAGTTTGAGAGGTACGGTTCTACTTTCATTTTTCTACATATTGTTGTTGCTGTTGTTAGGTGTCATTGAGTCAGTGTCTGACTCATAGCGACCCTACATACAACAGGCAAGACAGAATTGTCAGTGTTTCTCTGCTATTCACGGGGTTTTCCATGGCTGATTGTTTTTTGGGAGTGGGTTTCCAGGTCCTTCTCCCAAGCCTACAGCTCCTGGTGTTCCCAGACAGTCTCCCATTCAAGTACTAACCAGGCCTGACCCTGTTTAGCTTCCAAGATCTGACAGGATTGGGCACCACAGTGGTACAGCTGCAGGTTTTTTCTACATATAGATATCTAATTTTCACAGCATTGTTCATTGAAAAGGCTATCTTTTCTTCAATGTATGCCTTAGTCCCTTTCTCAAAGATCAGATGGCTTTAGTTGCATTGGTGTATATCTGGGTCTTCTATTCTGTTTCATTAATCTTCATATCTGTGCCAGTACCAAGCTGTTTTTGCTACCACTATAGCCCTATAATATAATTTGAAGTCAGGTACTGTGATGCCTCTCACACCGTTTTTGCTGCTTAGGATTGTTTTGGTTATACATGGTCTTTTGTGCTTCCATATAATTTTTTTCTCTTTTTTTTCTTTATTTATAAATGTTGGTGGGGTATAGAGTAATAAATCATTTACTATATACATTTTGCCACTATTAAATCACTTTTTCTTACACAGTCATCATCTTACATATTTTGCAGAAAAGTATAAACTAAAGAAGAGAAAAAAATGATACAAAGTAGAAATTTTAATTAATATGTAATAAAAATTGCATGCAATCATGAGTTATCTTGAGACAGGGTCTTGCTAAATTACACAGGCTGTCTCTGGCCTTGAGTCTGTGATCCTCCTGCCTATGCCTCCTGAGTTACTGGGATTAAATGGGTGAGTCACTGTGCCAGGCTATACTCAATTTCTTTAGGATTTTTATCATGAAGGAATATTGAACTTTGTTGAAAGCTTTTTCAGCATCAATTGAGATGATCATATGGTTTCTGTCTGGAGTCTCTTGATATACTGAATTATATTAATTGATTTGCATATGTTGAACCAGCCTTTCATCTGTGGAATAAAGCCCACCTGATTTTGGTGTATGATCTTTTTTCTGTATTGCTGTATTCTGTTTGCAAGAATTTTATTGAGGATTTTTGCATCAATGTTCATTGGCGAAATTGATCTATAATTTTTTTTTGTAGTGTCCTTATCTAATTTCAGTTTCAGGGTGATACTGGCTTCATAGAATGAATTTGGAAGTATACTTTTCTTTTTGATTTTATGAAATACTTTGAGGAGGATAGGTATTAATTCTTCTTTAAAGGTTTGGTAGAATTCAGCTGTCAACCTGTCAGGACCTGGGTTTTTCTTTCTTGGGAGGTTTTTTTAATTACTGCCTCAATTTCCTTTTTATTATTATTGTTGTTAGATGCCATCGAGTTGAGTCCAACTCATAGTGACCCTCATAGGGTTTTCAATGGCTGATTATTTCAGGATTGCTTTGGAGGTGGATTACTATGCCTTTCTCCCATTTTTGCAGTGCTGGAGATCGAACCCAGGGCCTCAGAGAGTGCAGAGCAGTGCTCTACCAACTGAGCTAAGCCCCTATACCTTGCTTGTTATGGGTCTGATTAATTTGTTTATATAGTTGGGATTTAATATTGGTAGGTCGTGTTAAGGAATTTATCCACAACTTCTGTATTTTCACTTGTTCAAGAGCACAACTTCTCAAAGTAGTGTCTGATGATCTTCTGCATTTCATTAGTATCAGTTGTTATGCACCTCTTTTTCTCTCTAATTTTATTAATTTGGGCCTTTTCTCTCTTTTTTTGGTGAATTTACCTAAGGGAGTGTCCATTTTACCTTTGTAAAGAACTAACTCTTAGTTTCATTAATTTTTTGCATTGTCCTTTTGATCTCTATTTCATTCATCTCTGCCTTGATTTTCATTATTTCTTTCTGTATGCTAGTTTGGGGGTTGGCTTGTGGCTGTCTTTCTAGTTAGTGCCTTGAGGTGCATCATTAAGTTAGTTACTTGGTCCTTTTAACTATAATGTGATGTGGAGAGGCACTTTTCTGGTCATATCTGTTAGGAGTTCTAAATGCTGCTGGCGTTTGGGTATCCATTTCTTCCCTGACTTTGGGGAGTTTTCTACTCTTATTTCAATGAATAAATTATGTATGTCTTTTGGTTTTAATCTCAGCTGCCTCTTCAACCCCATGGATTCTTAGGTTTATTCTCCTCACCATGTCCCACAGTTCTTGAAACTCGTGGTCATATTCATTTATTTTCCTTTTTATATTGACGTTTGAGTATAGTCCATCTTTCACCTTGTCCTCTATCCCTGAGGTTCTTTCTTCTGTTTTTGATCTATTCTGCTGGTGTTACTTTCTGCTGTTTTTTATTTGATTTATTGAGCTTTTCCATTTCCATGTGGGTTTTCTTTTTCATAACTTCAATTTTCTGGCTGAATTTCTCATCCAGAAGTTGGGTTGACTTTCTCATTCTGTTCCTTTGCTTAGTTGTTACTTCTCTGCAGTCATTAATCATTTTTATGATTAGACTTTTGAACTCTTTGCCCAGCATTTTGGCTGTTTCAGTGTCTTTGGCTTTGTTTGTTTGGGAGTTATGATTTTTTTTTCAGGAGTTATGGTGCTTTGCTCACTTGTTTAGGTAGAAGTTACTTTGGGATTTATACAGAAGTGTTCTTTATTAGCAGCCCTCTCTTGAGGGCTCAGTCCTTAATGCTAACTCTGAAACTGGAAAGTAAACCTCTGTTACGGTAGCATCACCTAGCCAAACTACAGATGTAATCACTGTACACTTAAAATTGTTTTATGTTTCTACTATATTAACAATGAGTTTAGAAAGGAGAATAACCTGAAAAATGTAGTGTTAAGTTATGAGATGAGAAGTGTTAAGGGTGGAGGTAAAAGTTGTAGATGAATAAAATGACAGAACGTAGCAGAGAAAAGGGAAAATGAGATAAGCAGCTGGGTTGAGTGAGAGGAAGGGGATAAGGCAATGAAGAGTAGAGAGGATTGCTGGGGAGGAGGGCAAGGGGTTTTAAGTCTTCTGTTAGTTAATAAAGAAAGAAATTCATGAATACAATTAGTTTAAATTGAGACCAGAAGTAATGACTTACCCTCATTATGCCTTGTTTGGAAAAAAAGCACCAAGCACAAGTATTGGAGCAGAGCCTACAGTGGGTCCTTCAGTTTCATAGTCTGTCAGGGTCTCCTGCAAGCTGTGTTGCCCAGGTCCAGGGTCTTGTTTAGCACCTCAGTTGCATGATCACGCTTTCTGCCTGTGCCAGAGGGGAGCAAGGACGCCTGATAACGCAGTTCCACCTGGTGCCGTGTCTCTAGGCCACCCAGACCTGGAGTCCTGTTAAGCAGTTCAGTTGTAAGAGTGGCTCTGTCCGTGCCAGAGGAAGAGCAACAAGCCGGAGTGTGGCAGATCCTCCAGGGGAAGCGTCTCTAGTCTGAGGCACAGAGCTCAATTTGCAATTGAGTTTGTTGGGGAAGTTTGCGTGGCTAAGGGTGCCTGGTTGTGGCTCCTTCATCTGACTGGGGTCCAGGGCACGGGTTCAGCAGGCAAGTGAGACTGCCTTGGGTTTCCCCACAGTGCCACGATTGCCTTCTGCCTGTTTCACATTTGGGTGCAGTGCTGATGCGCTCCCAGGGTCCCTGTTCTGTGATTTGTCTTTATTTACTGCTTAGCCGGGCGAGGAGTATGGGGCTTAGTTTGCAGGTGGTGCTTCTCCTCCCCCACCAGGATGCCGCCCGGCTGAGGCTGGTCTCTCCAGCTTGTTACCATTGCACAGGTCTTCTGCTTTCTCCGCATGGAGACTGTACTATTGCCTCCTTTGTGATTTCTGTGCTTTTCCTGTTTTTCCCTGTCTGGGATAAAGTCTCTCCTTTCCTATCCCGCCTCCTTTGTTTCACACAGAGGCTGCTTCTAACCCACCATTTTACCCACCAGATCAAAACTAACGTGTTAGTAATCTGTGACCACTGCCATGAGAAATCCGGTGGTTGGTAAGGGCGCCCTCATGTGTCACTAAGGTGTAATGTCAATCTGTTTTGGCATCAATGTGCTTCTGCCTGTTTCTCCTTCCTCAGCCTGTCAGACCCCTGGGTAAGCCCTGACCAACAGGCTTCAGTTGGCCCCTGAGAGTAAGACAAGCAACCCCTCCAGGGGCATTTACAAGTACATAAGCTCCTTTGGCCAGACTAAATGTTTGTCCCTTCATACTTTCTACACATTTATGCTCTCAAAAATGATTGAAGATCCCAATATATTTATGTGGCTTATATCTACTGACATGTCTACAGCCATACCACCCTGGCATCTAATCTTGTCTGATCTCAGAAGCTAAGCAGGGTTATGCCTGGTTAGTCCTTGGATGGGAGACCGATTGAGAATACGACGTGCTGTAGGCTTGGGAGAAGGACCCAACAGCCCACTCCCAAAACAATCAGACATTGAAAACCTTATGAACAGCAGAAAAGCACCATGGCACAGTGTTATTTAGTGTTTTGTTCTGTTGTACACAGGGTTGCTATGAGTCATACCTGACTTGATGGCGCCTAACAACAACAACGTATCTACTGACATATTTTATGTTAAAACTAGCATGGAGAGCTGGGCACTATGACATACTCCTGTAATCCCAGTGACTTGGGAGGTGGAGGCAGGAGGATAGCAAGTTTGAGGCCAGAGGTAGCCTGCATATTTAGCAAGACTCTGACTCAAAAAAAATAAAATGGGCTAGGGGTGCAGCCCGGGCTGGGATTTAGCTCAGTGGGTAGAGCGCTGCGCTGCAGTCTCTGAGGCCCCTAGTTCAATTCCCAGCACCACAAAAATGGGAGAAGGGCCTGGCAATCCACTCCCAAGGCAATCCCGAAGCACTCAGCCATTAAAAACCCTATGAGGGTCGCTATGAGTCGGATACCGCCTCCATGGCACCTAACAACAACAACAAGGGGTGCAGCCCAGTGGTAGAGCACTTGCAAAGTATATGTGAGGCCCTGGGTTCAACCTCCAAGTACCCTCCACAAAAAAAAAAAAAAAAAAAAGGAAAAAGAAAAGAAAAGAAAGCTGCACTGAGAATTTTAAAAATATTTGTTGAGCCAGACATGGTGGTGCACGCCTATAATCCCAGCACTCGGCTGAGGCAGTAGGATTGCCATGAGTTCAAGGCCACCCTGGGCTATATAGTGAGTTACAGGCCAGTTAGAGTTCCATAGTGAGACCTTAGCCTGAAGCCATAGTCCTGTGGCATCCCGTCAGATCTCAGAAGCCAAGCAGGGTCGGGCCTGGTTAGTACTTGGATGGGAGACCATCTGGGAACACCAGGTATTGTAGGCTTGGGAGACGGACCTGGTAACTGACTCCTAAAAACAATCTGTCGTTGAAAACCCTATGGACAGCAGAGAAGCACCGACAATAGTGTTTCACCTGTTGTATGTAGGGTCGCTATGAGTAGGATACCGACTCAACAGCACCTAACAACAACAACAACAACAACAACAGTGAGATCTTGCCTCAAAAAAGCCAAAACCAAAAGAGAAAGAAAGCATAGGAGGAAGGAGAGGGAAAGATTAGATGCAGAAGCAAAAACGAAAATCCAGCTGTCACAGACTCATCCAGATATAAAGAGAGAATTGCAAAAGTATAAAATAATGTCACCTTTGTAACAAATTTTTTGGCTTTAGAAAGTCTATTTTTAGCCCAGCGCGGTGACGCACACCTATAAACCCAGTGGCTCAGGAGATGGAGGCAGGAGGATCTCAAGTTCGAGACCAGAGAGGTAGTCTGCATAATTTAGCAAAACTCTGTCTCAAAAAAGTGAAAAAATGGGCTGGGCATGCAGCTCAGTGGTCCAGCACTTGCAAAGCATGCAAGCACAAGACCCTGGGTTCAATCCCCCGTAACGCAAAAGACAAAAACCAAAAAAAAAAGGAAAGTCTAGCTATTTTCATTAAAGTGTTTTGTTGCTATAAATACTATTTTGAATGACTTAACAATTTTTTAAAAATTCATTTAAAATAGCTGAGGCTTAAGCCAGCTATAAGCAGTAGAGTCTGGATTTCAGCTAAGTTCTCCTGACTTGCGGTCAAGAGTTTCTTTCATCTATGTAAGTCACTCAGCAAAGGAGAGACCTAGACATGACTAGGTTCTCAATCACTGATGATCCTAGGATGTTTCTGATTCCCACTGGTTTTCAGAAACCACACTTCCTTTGATACCCCATGTCCCAACCACCCTGCTCTGATTCTTTCTTCAAAATGCCAAGCATCCTCTGGCCTCAGGACCTTTACACTTATTTTTCCCTCTTCCTGGAATCTGTCCTTTAAATGTTACATGATTTGATTACTCATTCCCTTCTGGCCTTTGCTTAAAAGTCACCTTTCATAGAGAGTTTCTCTGGACACCCTGTCTAAAACAACACCCTCCCCGTCTTCCCTGATACTCTATTTGCTTGATTTTCCTTGCCACATCGTAGGTGCTCAATGGTTGTTGAATAGGGCTGAATTGGATTATCTGGGCCATCACTTCATCTTTCAAAAGAGAGGGTTGGTCAAGAAGTCTTAGGGCCCTAGTAGCTCCAATGCCCTATAACTCCGCTTATGTCCCTGTGTTGGAAAATGAATTGTAAATAAGAATGAAATGATATCTGCAAATATCTTTCTTAACTGTATTTGTTATTGTTAGGTGCCATTGAGTCATACCTGACTCATAGCAACCCTCTTAGGGTTTTCAATGGCTGATTGTTTTGGGATTACCTCAGGAGTGGATTGCTACGTCCTTCTCCCATTTTTGTGGTGCTGGGAGTCGAACCTGGGACCTCAGAGACTGAAGAGTGGTGCTCTACCAGCTGAACTAAATCCCAGTCCTCTATATTTAATGAGTGATTTAACACAATGAGGGAAAGTCTTGTTCGAGTCTCCTGATTTGATGTCAAGACCCTTGCAGGAATAGGGACCCTGCAATGAAGGTTTTCTGGAAGAGCGAAACAAAGAGAACCTGAACACCAAAGAGAGCCCTTTAAAAAAAGAAGAAGAAGAAAATTAGGTTCTAGATCTCTCCCCAGATCCTTGGCTCCCATGACCACTCAGTAGTTCTAAAATTGATATGGAACTCCTGGGGAGTCTCTAAGGCCCTTTCAGGGGGTCGCAAAGTCAGAAGAGAGGCCCCCATATCAATTCATCTTGTCTTGGACCCTGATAGCAATCCCCAAGTCCTTTCTTTGACTTCTGGCCTTTTGCCTCTCAGAGCAGCCAAAGTGACCTTTATCAAATACCACCTGACTTCTACTTGCTCCCTTTCAAAGCACTGACTTCCCAGGCATTCCCAGGCCTTTCCAGTGATGGACTCTCAGGGCGTGGCAGAGAGACCAGTGTCCCTATACCTGCGGGCACATTCTGAAGCAGCAGGATGAAATGGAACACTTCTGTTTCGGCTTGAAAATGCAAGAAGATTTTACATTATAGGTTCATAATATATCTGTTTTTCAATGTATTCATTCACACATTTAATCATGCACCCTCAAGCACACTGTCAAAAGGCAAGAATCCGTGTTTATCTTGTGATTCGGGGATTTCCTTGGACATCTCATATGCCTCTGGAGGCATGGTGCCACTTCCTTTTTGTTTGACAAACAGTGACCTCCAGGGCAAGTCCCAGCTCCTTAGTGGGGCTTCAGGGCTCCCCGCCATCGCTGCTGAGGGCCTTCCCTGCACCCTGCGGCCACAGCCCTCCTCCCTTTGGCCATATTCTCGTTCTCTCTTCACTGGAAGTTTGCAGGCCCAACGTCACATGGGTCTCTTGTCTTTTCCTTCCTGAATACGGGCCCCTGTCTCTTCCCTTATTTAGCAGCTGTCACAAGCTCCCAGGTTGCATCCTTGTGGCGCCTGTACTGCCGGGCAGGAAGCTGACTCCTGGCACCCTGATGGTGCCCCTGGAAGACCAGGCCTATGGAAGTCTAGTGGTCCTCATGGTTTAGAGGTGTTGCAGGGCAGGCAGGAAGCACAGGGGGTTGTGTTGCAGCCCCAGTCCCACTAGGGCCACATGGCGGGGTCCCTGGGGCCAGTCCCCACTCTGACACACAGTGCCTGTTCCATGCTGGACTAAATTCTGGAACATCCAGAATTGCACACGGACCCTGTTCTTGTCTGAGTTCCTCTTGGGACCTGCCGCTGCCAGTGCAGGGTGTTGGCTGGTAGATCCTCAGAGCACTGGGAGCCAGCAGTGCTCAGCAAGGCAAGGCCTCAGGGTGGGTCATGCACAGATTCTTTGAGGTCCAACAGTGTCGGCGTTAGCAAGAGGAACCTCCTGAAGCTCTTGCACAGCCATATTTCCAGCTTCCTTTTTGTGAGTGGAAGAGTGGAAGCCCACCGTCTGGGCATGCATGCTTCCCACAGCTGTAAATTTACAAGGCAAACCTCCTTTTGCGGCAAAGTATGTGCATGGGGCCAGCAAGAGAATGTGTGTGTTCCCATTTAGTACTGCTTGAAAGCAACTTGTTTTCTGTTTTTCTGTTTACATTTCGCTTTGCTACTTGCTGCTTCTTCATAAAGTCCAGCTTTTCCAATTATTGCCTTGGCATAGGGATTGAAGATCTAAGGAGAAAGGATACAGCCCACATGTGCACCTTTCTCAACTTTAAACCAGGCAGTGTTTCCATGTTTTTTCAAATGACTGCCTCTGTGTACAGATTCCTCATGAGTATAATTAAGTGCTCTGGTATTCCCATTCTTCACAATGTTATCCATAATTTGTTATGATCCACATAGTCAAATGTCTGTGCATAGTCAATAAAATATAAATAGACATCTTCCTGGTATTCTCTGCTTTCAGCCAATATCCACCTGACATCAGGAATGATGTCCCTGGTCCCACTCTCTTCTGAATCCAGCTTGATTTTCCAGCAGTTCCCTGTCTATATACTGCTGCAGTTGCTTTTGCATGATCTTCAGTAAAATTTTGCTTGCATGTGATATTAAGGATATCATTCAATAGTTTCCACATTTGGTTGGATCCTCTTTCTTGGAAACAGACACAAGTATGGATCTCTTCCTGTCAGTTGGCCGGTAGCTGCTTTCCAAATCTCTTGGTAGAAACAAGTTAGCACCTCCAGTGTTGTATCTGTTTGTTGAAACAATTCTATTGGTATTTTATCAATTCCTGGAGCCTTGTGTTTCGCCAATCCCTTCAAGGCAGCTTCCAGTTCATCCTTCAGTACCATTGGTTCCTTATCATATGCAACCTCTTGAAATGGTTGGTCATCCATCAATTCTTTTTAGTATAATGATTCTGTATATTCTTTATATCTTTTGATGTTTCCTGCATCATTCAATATTTTCCCTGTAGAATCCTTCACTATTGCCACTTGCCTTGAATTTTTTATTCAGTTCTTTAAGCTTGAGAAAAACAGAGTGTGTTCTTCTCTTTTGGTTTTCTATCTCCAGCTCTTTGAACATGTCATTATAATATTTGATTTTGTCTTCTCAGACTACTGTTTGAAATTTGTTTAGTTCCTTAACTTCATCATGTCTTCCTTTTATTTTAGCTACTTGACATTTAAGGGCAAGTTTCAGGGTCTCTTTTTTTTTGGCATGTAATTTGGTCTTTTTTTCCTTGTCTTTTTAATAATCTTTTGCTTTCCTCATGAATGATATCTTTGATATCATCCCACAATCCATCTAGTATTCTATCATTGGTGTCTAACACATCAAACCTGTTCTTGAGATGGTCTCTGAACTCAGGTGGGATACACTCAAGGTCATACCTTGGCTCTCGTACATGTGTTCTAATTTTCTTCAGTTTCAGTTTGAACCTGCATATGAGCAGTTAATGGTCTGATTCACAATCAGCACCTGGTCTTCTTCTGATTTTTGATATTGAGCTTTTCTATCATCTCTTCACACAACTGTAGTGAATTTGATTCCTGTGTGTTCCATCTGGTGAATTCCATATGTATAGTTGCTGTTTATGTTGGTGAGAAAATGTATTTGAAATGAAAACATCATTGGTCTGATAAAATTCTATCATGTGATCTCCAGCATCATTTCTGTCACCAAAGCCATATTTTCTATCTACTGAGCCTTCTTCTTTGTTTCTAGCTTTTGCATTCCAGTCACCAGTAGTTATCAGTACATCTTGATTGCATGTTCAATCTATTTCAGATTGCAGGAGCTGATAAAAATCTTTCCTATCTTCATTTGTAGCCTTAGTGGTGGGTGTGTAAATTTGAATAATAGTCATATTAACTGACCTTCCCTGTAGGTATATGGATATTATTCTATCAATGATAGCATTCTACTTCAGGACAGATCTTGAGATGTCTTTTTTGATGATGAATACAATTCCATTTCTCTTTGTCATTCTCAGCATATTAGACCACATGATTATCTGATTCCAAATTGCCCATTCCAGTCCATTTTAGCTCACTGATGCCTAAAATGTTGATGTTTATGCACTGCATTTCCCATTTGACAATTCCTAATTTTCCTAGATTCATACTATGTACGTTCCATCTTCTAATCATTAATGGATGTTTACAGTTAGTACTTCTCATTTTGAGTCTTGCCATGTCAGCAGATGGAAGTCCCAGGGGCTTTACTCCATTTTGGTCATTAAGGTCAACTCTACCTTGAGGAGGCAACTCTTCCCTAGTCATCTTTTTAGTGCCTTCCAACCTGGTGGGCTCATTTTCTGCCACTATATATGACAAGGTTCCTTGGATACTCATAGGGTTTTCAATGGGTAATTATTTGGAAACTGGGCTGCCAACTCTCTAATCTGTCTTAGTCTGGAAGCTCAACTGAAACCTGTCCACCATGGGTGACCCTGCTGGTATCTGTAATACTGGTTCCATAGCTTTCAGCATCATAGCAACATGCAAGGCTCCATAGTGTGGCAAAAGATGTGGCATCATGATTGGAGGAAGACACATTAACAACCTGCTTTATGCAGATGACACAAGTCTGCTTGCTGAAAGTGAAATGGATTTCAAACATTTGCTGATGAAGAACAAAGAACACAGCCTTCAATATGGATTGTATCTCAACATCAAAAAAACAACATCCTTACAGCTACGTCAGTAAGCAACTTCATGATAAATGGAGAAAAGATAAATGATGTCCAAGATTTCGCTTTACGTGGTTTGACAATCAACACCCATGGAAACAGCAGTCAAGAAATCAAAAGACGCATTGCATTGGGAAAAACTGTTGCAAAAGACCTCTTTAAAGTGTTCAAACATAAAGATGTCACAATGGAAGATGAAGGTCTGCCTGACTCATGCCATGATATTTTCAGTTATATCATATGGTTGTGAAAGCTGGACATCGAATAAGGGAGACAGGAAAAGAATTGATGCTTTTGAAATATGGTGCTGGAGACAAATATTTAATATACCATGGACTGTCAAAAGAACAAACAAATCTGTCCTAGAAGAAGTGCAACCAGAGTGCTCCTTGAAAGCAAAGATGGCTAGATTGCATCTTATGCATTTTGGACATGGAGTCAAGAGGGGACTAATCCCTGGAGAAGGACATCATGTTTGGGAGAGCAGCAGATCAACAACAACAAAAAAAAGGAAAACCCTCAACTAGATGGATTAGCACAGTGGCTGCAACAATGGGCTTAAACCTAAGTAAGATCATGTGACTGGCAGAGAATCCAGGAGTGTTTCATTCTGTCGTACATAGGGTGGCCAAGAGTCATACCCGGCTTGACTGCATCTAATAACAACAAAAACAACTCGCTCCTTGTGACGGGCTCCAGGTCCCTCCAGCCTGAGTCTTGGGTTGCTTAAGTATCCGCTGGAAGCCTCTGGGCACAGGTCTTATCTGAGTTCAGCCTGGGCAGACCTCTCCAAGGATGCCAAGGAGCTCTACCACCCCATGCACCACTTACAAATGACATCTTTGCCCCAAGCCCAGCCTGCCCCCTGCTGCTGCTTTGAACTGGGACAGGGCTTGTGCAAAGTTCCATCCAGCCTGGATTCGGACCTCCTGGTCTCCCACCCATGTCCTCTTGGGTGCTTTCTGCTCACTGCCTATTTTGTAATGCTTTTCTCCCCACCCCAGACCCATCCCCAAATCTCCTGAAGGGGGGCCCACACTTTCTCCATTGCCAATCTAGAGCCTCCAGTTGTGCTCCTCAATCTATCAATCATATGAGAACATATGTTGTTCTCAGGGGATCCTGAGCTGGCTTTGCCCCACATCCCATAACTTCAGTGGAACTGGAGCATTGCTAATGATTAGCTGTCCCTCCGGCCTGGGCCACGGAAAGCCTCTTCCTCAAGGATCACCCGCACCCATCCCTCCTGACAGCTGGCTGGTACACTCATACTGCCCCTAACCCCCTCCCCGCCACCCTCTCTGTACCTAACTGTCCCTACATATTGGCCTCACTTGGATGACATGGCCTGAGCTTGGCTGGTCCCAGTCATCCCCACTGAGAGCCTGGCTCTGTGCTGGGCAGCTCGGGGCACAGAGAAAATGCCTGCCAAGTGGAACCTCCGGAGGTTGGGGCAGAGGCTGATTGAGGGGGGGACATGGATGGAGGCTGCGGGACTGAAAAGGCAGTGGTGGCAGAGTCCTGGAAAGCACATGCGTTTGTCCTAAGGTTACTGAGAGGGACAATAAACACCCATGATAGGAAAGAAGAAACAGATCTATGTTAATATAGATTGTTATTGTTATTCTTAGGTGCCGTCCAGTCGTGTCCAACTCATAGCAACCCTCATAGGGTTTTCAATGGCTGATTGTTTCGAGATTGCCTTGGGAGTGGATTGTCACATCCTTCTTCCATTTTTGTAGTGCTGAGAATCGAACCCGGGACCTCAGAGACTGCAGAGCAGCGCTCTACCAACTGAGCTAAATCCCAGCCATTAATATAGATAAGTGAGTAAATAAACAAGAGGGTCCCTGACAGGTCACCAGCTACAGTCACACCTTCCCATCTGGTGCTATTGAAACCCATGGAAGGAGCGGCCCACGTCAAGATGACAAACTCTAGACACTTCACTCGAATCTGAGCCCCTCAGTTCTCTGTCCTCAGGAACCCCTGCTTCTACCAACCTTTCTAACAAATGCCGGCTTTGGTTGTAAATTGTAGTAGATTAGAAGCGAGAGGGGACAAATCAAGCTGTTGTTCAGGCGCTTTAGGCCAATGTTCAGAGAGCACCAGAGGTGGCAGCTGACAGCCTTCGTAAGGGAGGGACTGCCGATCTCTGACATGTTGTTACAAGGACTCAAAAAGTCCAGCAAGCTGGGGCCATCCAGTGCTGGGTAAAGAGCCACGCCTGGACGGGGCAGTGCCCTTGCAGCTTGTCATTTTGCAGTGCACTGTGGAAATGGATGTTCGTGATTAACCCTGAGTCATGAACGAGAGCTGAATGATGGTCGACGCTCTGTGTTAGTGGAAGAGGAAGCGCTTGTTCATTATAAGCCAATTTCCCTCCAAGAGAGCTAAACTCTATTTCAGGAAGTTTAAAAGGATATATCATTGGCTAAGTAGAAAATTTAGCTTCGCTTCTACCTCTGGTTTTCCCAACACTTTGTGTCCATGCTCTCCCCTGGGAGATTGCACCAGTTCTTAGCGTTTTAGAGGTGAAGGCAGGCGACTCACAGGCGAGCCCATCGCCAGTAAAAAGGCAAGTGTCAATGTCACGTGTCTTGCTGCCAGCTGCACACCCCCACAGATACCTTTTTCCAGAATGACTCAGCTTCTCAAGGGCTCCAGATAGGCGGTACTGCCCTGATGTTGCCAAACGTCGTCTTCCTGAGATGTCTCCTTCTCGCTAGTCTGTCGCCCACAACCCCCCATAGCTGGGGCCACTGGATATGACTTTTGTCCTACTCTGTCTCCCCTGTCTACAGTCATATTACCCTGGTGTCTGACCTCATCCGATCTCAGAAGCTAAGCAGGGTTGGGCCTGGTTAGTACTTGGATGGAAGACCGCCTGGGAATGCTGGGTGCTGTAGGCTTTGAAGAAGGTCCTGGAAGCCAACTCCCAAAACAATCCACCATTGGAAACCCTATGAATAGCAGAGACGCACTGACATTGTCCCAGGCATGGCACAGTGTCAGGGAGTGTTCGTTCTGTTCTACATTGGAGGGTTGCTATGAGTTGGACTCAACGGCACCTAATAATAGCAACTGTCTCCTCCATGAGCACACGTCAGCACTAGGGAGCTCACCACTGATATCACACTGGTTTAAGCACTGGATCCCTCCAGATGGGTTCTTCAGGAGGGGCGGGGCTAGACCCCCACGCCATCAGCACCAGTCACCAGAGTTAAACGTTTGCCTCGGAGCAGTGAGTCACAGGGGGCTCTGGGCAAACTTCCTGGGTCCAAATTCCAGCTCTGCTATTATTAACTGTGTAGCCTCAGGAAGGTGACTTAGCATCTCTGTCCCTCGGTTTCCTCATCTATAAGATACAGATGATAGTAATATCTAACTTACAAAGTTGTTGCGACTATCAAATAAGTTAGCATGTACAAAGTGCTTAAAATAGTACCTGGTACCAGGCATGGCGGTGCGTGCCTGTAATCCCAGCACTTGGGAGGCAGAGGCAGGATATAGTCTGAGACCCATCTGGGCTCTATAGTGAGACTCTGTCTCAAAAAAGCAAGAGCTAGGATATAACTCAGTGTGGAGTATTTCCTTAGCCTACACAAGACCACCAGAAAACAAAAACAAAAACAACAAACAAATCTAGCACCTGGCATTTAATGGGCATTTGATAAATAGAATTTATTATTACTCATACAAGGAAGTTTATATATATCACCTTTGTAAGCTGTCTCAAGCTTTTGTTTTACAATGACATTGGTTTAAAGAACCTCTAATTGTCATACCAATCCAGCAAGGTAAGCATGAGCTGTCCAGTTTCATAAACGAGGTTCCTGAAGCACAGAGTAGAGACTGATCAAAAGACATAGTGCCAGGAGGTGGCAGAATTGGCATTTGTACCTGAATCTACCTGATACCAAGGCATGAGCTTTCCACTACATCATAACACGTCTCTTAGTAAGAATGTTAAAAAGAATCACTTCTTGGATAATTTGAGCAAGAGAGCAGCTGACAGCTTCTGACAACTGGAATTCCTGCTTTCAAGTCAGCTTTGAGAGATTGAATCACCCAGATATGAGGAAGTTCAGAGCCTGAGAGGGAATGCTTGTGAGCAAGAAGTCGACTTCCATTTTTCAATAACAGAGATATGTGAGACAAAGGTTGTCACTATGTCTGTCTATGGGTGTCTTATGATCCGCTGCTATGTCACCAATTACCCCAAGTCTTAGTAGCTTAAAACAACTATGATCATTTTATCATCTGTCATAGTTGTGGGGCCAGGGTGGGATCAGCTGGGCAGTTCTCACTCAGGATCTTTCATGTAGTGATAGCCAGGTACGGGCTGGGGCTAGAGATATGTGGAGGGTATCCCCACTGGCATGTCTGGTGGTTAGCTGGAGCCTAGTGGGGGAGTTGTCAGAACACTCACACATGGCCTCTCCAGGTGTGGCTGGGCTTCCTTACAATATGGCAGCTAGATGCCAGGAACAAGAGACCAAGAGGATAGGGCAGATGTGCATGGCATTTTTCTGACCTAGCTTTGGAAGTCCTATATAGTGTCACTTCTCCAGTGACTTCTACTCAGCAAGACAGCCACAAAGTTTCTCCTACATACAAAGAGAAGTGACACAGACCACTACTTAATGGAAGGCATGTCAAGAGGCACATGTGAGATGAGATATACCATGGAGACCATTCTTGAATAACGTAATCTGCCACGTGGGCAGGCTTTCCTAGAAGAGCTTTCCATCTAAAAGGAAAATGTGACAAGTGGCAAATTGAGGCTCTAACAAGGATCTCTCCCTGCAGTCACACCTGATAGTAGTTTCTTCAGAAAAGAGGCCACAGGAGCCATAATTGGCAGCAAGATTTGCTGCTCTGCCAAACTGTCATTGAAATAAATAGGATTAGGGCTGTGGTGACTTCATCATCCGATTCTCCTAATAACATGTAATTTGCAGCCATGCTGTGACCCACAAAGCCTCAGGACTATGTCATGGGAATGCCTGGTCACCTGTGGAACAAGCCCATTTGCTGGAAATCTTATGGGCTCTCAACCCTGTCCACTGGCAGATAGGTCTTAAATCCTCCCCTCACCAGCTCCTTTTCTGCAGACAAAAGCTGGAGGGTATTGTGCCTTTGGAGTTCGCCAAGTCAGCCCGAGCCTGAGGAGATGGCCTCCTTCTTCCCCTAGCCTCTCTCCTGAGGGCAAAATCCCAAGCCCGGAAGCTGCGGGAATCTAGTCAAGCCAGCTGAGATTGTTCCTACCGGGAAGCACAAGGGCCCCAGGCCCGGGACTGGCTCTCCCCAGGGGCCTCCCTCCAGCTTTCAGCCTCCAGGCAGGCCGACTCAGAGTCTCCACCAGACTTCAGCCCAGTCTACCAGGCCCCGCCAACCTGCCGGTGTGGAAAGGCCTCCTGCGCGGCAGGCCCCAGTGGATCCCGGGACTCTCTGGCCAGCCAGCTGCCAGCTTTCTCCAGGCCTCTCTCGCCTCCAGCTCCCTGCCCCCGCTGTAGGAAGCACAGCCTCCTCCCCCAGCACCCCAGGCCTCCTGTGCAGGCCTCCTGGGTCCCTCTGGGCCTTACCTGAGGGTGAAAGGCAGGGCTGGCAGGCCACAAAAGCCACAGAGCTGAGCTTCCCTTCACCCCAGCCTTGGGGCTCACCTTCCTGCTCGCCAGGGCTGTGGGGTGAGGCCTTGGGGTGAGAGCCTGCAGGGTGCTGAGGCTATCCTGGGATGGGAGTCCAGGTCCCTGGGCCTCCTCTCTTGCCCCTGAGGGAGTGCATCGGGGCAGTTTCTCCTGGACCACACAGGTTCTTCTGCCTGATAAATGGCCCCTGATTTCAGCTCCACACCTGCAAACCCTCAGTACTGGGTGGGAGTGAAATCTAGAGGTTTCCTAAACTCCTAGATAGGGGATTCCACCCAGAAAATGCAGAGCTAGAGAAATCTTAAGAGGCACCATCGTTCCTTGAGCATTTCTGATATGCCAAGTGGAATGCCAAACCTTGATTTTCAGCGCCTTCAATGCTCACAATAACCTGTTTTACGGGTGGGAAAACTGAGGTTCAGAGAAGTGGAAATATGTTTCACAGGTGTCGCACTAGTGAATATCGGAGTCCTCGTGTGTCTGTCAGCTTGTGCTGTGGGGGTTTGCATGTTGCTATGATGCTGAAAGCTATGTCACCAGTATTTCAGATACCAGAAGGGTCACCCATGGTGGACAGGTTTCAGCTGAGCTTCCAGACTCAGACAGACTAGGGAGAAGGACCTGGCAGCCCACTCCTGAAACAATTAGCCATTGAAAACCCTATGAATAGCAGAGAAGCACTGACATATATAGTGCCAGAAAATGAGCCCCACCTCCAGGCTGGAAAGCATTCAAGAAACAACTGGGGAAGAGTTACCCCATAAAAGTAGAGTCAGCCTTAATGGTGGGAATGGAGTAAAGCCCCTGGGACCTCCTTTTGCTCATGTGGCACAAATCAAAATGAAAAGAAACACAGTGGCTGCAACAATGGGCTCAAACCTGTGAAGATGGTATGTGTGGCACAGAGTTGGGTAGTGTTTTGCTTTGATGTACATAGGATCATTATGAGTCAGAACCAACTCAACAGCACCTAACAAAAACTAACGTATGAATCTATTCTGTCTGTTTGCAGACTCCCCGTTAGAGGCCATGATGTGTTTCTCGTGCATCCTGGGCCTAGGCAGGCGGCCCCTGAGTCTATGAAGTAACCTATGCAGGGTGACTCCTGTCCCAACCTCAGTCCCTTTTGCCTGGGGTTCAGGGGAAGGGGGGGTGGCAGGCAGACAGGCAGGCTTTGGCTTGCAGAGGAAGGGGATCCTGGCATCCAAGGAGGCCCAGCTGAGGCTGGATGTTTCCCTGAAGCTAGGTGCAGTAGGCAGGAATGTTGTTGTTGTTGTTAGGTGCCGTCGAGTTGGTATCCAAGTCATAGCGACCCTCATAGGGTTTTCAATGGCTGAGTGCTTCGGAATTGCCTTGGGAGAGGATTGCCAGGTCCTTCTCCCATTTTTGTGGTGCTGGGAGTTGAACTCGGGACCTCAGAGACTGCAGCGCAGCGCTCTACCCACTGAGCTAAATCCCAGCCCATAGGCAGGAAATCAGGCCCCAAATGCTGAAGGCTCAAAGTCCAAAGATGACCTCACAGGGCTAGCAGGGCTGCTGGCTCTTCTGCCAACAAGTGAGACCCTGGGGAAGGGCCCTGCCCTGGGACTGTCCCTGAGGAGCTCCTCACCCGCTCCTTCCTCCCTCGGCCCTGGGCTTCTCTTTATACAGTAGAAAGTCCATGGACCTTAGGGTCAAGTCCCTGATTTGCCACTTAGCCACTGTGGGACCTGAGGAAAGTCAGTTAACCTCTCTGAGCCTCAGTTTCCTGATTTGCTGTCACCCTGTTGTGGTTGTTGTGAAGACAGACCTTGGGTGTGTCCTCAGCGCCCAGCCCATGGAAGGCCCAGCGAGATGCTGGCATCGCTGTCCTGGCTCCCTCAGAGGGCTGGACCCCGTGGTGGGTCTGAGTGTGGAGAAGCTGCCCCGTGGGGACTTCTCAGTGCTGGGCTCGCCGCTGGGGCCTGGAGAGGCTGGCAGACAGGCCCAATCCTCCACAGCCAGTGCACAGGCGCCACCACCTTGGGGCAGGGGTGCCCTGAGGAGGTGCTGCGAGGAAGAGACTAGGGTCTGCCTGGAGGGCCCCGCGGGAGCAGGGTAGGGAGGCCACCGGGAGGGAGGTGAGGAGGGGGAGGGGCCTGCATCTCAGCAAGGCCAAATGCTAGCACAAACCTGCAAGGGGAGCAGCGGGCCATGGGCACTGGAGTCAAGAGGGAGCAGCCTCGGAAGCCTAGGCCCAACACTGGGCATAACCAGGGTCTGGCAGAGCCACACCAAGGGTCCAACCTCGGGCTCAGGCCTCTGGTGAGGACAGGTGGGGTTGGGACTTGCTGGTTGGGAATGCTTCCGGGCACCAAGGGCCGTGACTGTGGCTTCTTGGGGGTTGTTATCACCACCTCAGCAGGGCAGATACTGTGCCCTGTTAGGGACCAGAGAAGCAGGCATAACAACTGGCTTTGCCCAGCCCTCAGGAAGGGCCAGAGTCAGAATTCGAACCCAGGACTGTCAATGGAATCCGTTGTACAGAGAGAGAGGAGGAAGGGGAAAGCGGGTGGGCAGGGCTGGTTGACGGCTTGTTTTTCTGGAAGCCAAGCCCAGGGCGATCCGTGAGAGCTCGGGAGAGTGCCCAGCCCTCCACCCTTGTGGGACAGGGTGGCGCAGGGCAGGGCGGGCAGGTTCCCTGTCCTCTCGGGCTGGGCGGGGCCAGACCAGGAGTTTCCGGCAGAGCAGGGCTTGGCTCACCACCCTCTGGAGCAGCCAGCACCCAACGCTGAGCCTCCGGCCCCCACATTCACCATCGCTGAGGTCAACACCACATGGAGGAAACGGCCCTTGCCCAAGGGCGCAGTGGAAAGACGCGCTGGGACTGGGATGCAGGGCGCAGCCACCCCTCGCTGGCCTTGCTGCCGTTCTCCAGCCCGGCAAGTGTGGTCCTCCGGAAGGGGCCATGGGTCAGGGTCAAGGGCCCCGCCCCTCCAGGCCATGTCCATCAACAAGACCACGTGGAGGAGGAGGGCCAGGAAGAGGTTGCTCTGGGCCCACTGGGGCGGGTTTGCCCTGAGGTGGCATCAGAGTTGCCCCGGGGTTTGGCCCTGGGGAGGGCCCCGCCTGCTCCCCAGGCGGCTGCAGGGGCAAAAGGCCAGGTTCCCACGCCGCCCCTGCTGGAGGCTGGCCAGGCCCATCCGCGCCTCTCCCGGGTGCCAGGTCAGAGCCAGCGTGTCTTGGGGTCAGCTTCCATTACCTCAGAGGAGGGATCCCCACAATGCCACTGTACTTTCTGGAAGGCCCTAGGCTGACTTGCAGCCTCCTCCCATCCCTGCAGGCTCTGGGGAGCCTCCGGGTGCACAGGGAGAGGTGCCCTGCCTACCTGCACCCCCCATCCCCAAACCTCTTTGGTAACTTCCCAGGGGGCTATGGGGAAGGGGACGTGAACTACCTGGGGACCCGAGCCTGTCAACTTGTTCCACAAATACAGGTGTGCTGGAGTGTCTGCCACCTCCCCCCGGGGGCTGTGGTTGACTTGGGGCCTGGCAGAGATGTCCCACTGCTGCCGACCAACAGGAGCAAGTGAGCTGTTAGCTCCGATGGGGGCACCATCCAGCTCCGCCAGTGCATAGTCCTTGATCACCATTTCCTGGCCTCTGCAGGGACTAGACCCGGGCTGAATGCTAGGACTGCATAGGAAAAAACCCCACATAGCCCAAGCCACCTGGCTGTGATGAGGCGTGGACAGTCTGGTAGACTGTTCCCTCACAGGACACTGTGGTGGGGGAGGAGAAAGTAACACATCATGATCAGAACCAAGCTTTTTTTGTTGTTTTGGGGTTTTGTTTTGTTTTGTTTTGTTTGGGAAATTTATAATATAATGTACAACTTCATGCGATTCATTCTGACATGCATTTCTTTGTGACATTTCCGTATATGCATTTTGCTGTATGTTGCACAGATAAGTTCCCCCTTACCTTCTTGTGCACTCCCCCCCATCCCCACCCCCCACCAAAGACTGCTCTTCCATTTGCATGTCTTTTTGTGGTAACATTTTTCTGTAGATCCTTGGATCCCAATTATGTTTAAGATCGAAGCTTTTTCTGTAGTGAACTTCTTTTTACATTGTCAGTACTATTACACGCGTTTTCTAGCCCATCTGTATTATTACCATTCTTTGGTATTATTGATGTTATTATAATTCTTTCTGGAACTATTAAAGTTGGGCTGTTCACCCTGAGGGTCAGACCCACGTTTGCAGGTAGAGGCCAGATCTGGGGCCCCTGCTTTAGGGTCTTCGAGTGACTGCTTGGCTGGAAGAACCCAGGTGTCAAAATGAGCTTTTGGGCCACAGAGCTGTCCCAAGGATCCTATCGTGTTCTTGCCTGCCACAGCCAGGGTAAAGAAGGCCTTGGGTCCTGGCCTCCCATCCTGCCATGGCCATGGGGCCAGGCACTGGAGAGTGTGACCACCTTAGGAGGGTTTAGATGCAGCTTCCAAGTGGAAGCTCAAACAAGGCCTCTGGCGGCAGGGCAGCTGTCAAGACTCTTCCTGGTAGGACCCGGCTGTGCCAATTCAAGAAGAGTTTCTCTGGCTGTCATGAGAATCTGCCTGGCTTCCCTCTGCACCCCACCTGTCTGCCACGGCTCTTGTCCGTCTCTCCATAAGCAAGTGGAGGGGCCAGGGCGAGGAGCGGGGGCACAGGTTCCACAGCGATGTGAGGGGCAGAGGCTCCCCGAGTGGGGCTGGAGGCCATCAGGGTGGAGTCAAGGCAGGTGTGCCCTGCCCGGAGGGGTCTGCTCAAGGTGACTCAGGTGGGGTCCCTAGACACTTGCACAGAGCCTCCAGGGGTTGGGCCAGCAGGGACCGAGCCTGCTTTCCAGCTGTTAGGACCTGCCAGGCCTCAGGAGAGTCATTCAGCTTGTCAGAGCCTGATAGCCAAGTGAGTCCCGGCAGATAAAACCTTGGGAAAGCTACAGACTTAGGGCTCCACAAATCATGGCACCACCAGGCAGTGGGGAGCCTCCTCAGGGCCCTTGCACGTGACACAGAGAGAGAAGATAGATGGCTGCTCTGGGCTCTTCCAGCTGCCCCATGAGATCCTCTCGATGGGGCCTTGCTAGGGAGCACGGGGCAGTGGGCAGGCGAGTCCCAGACACTGAGACCACCAAGGCAGGAGTTTTGGGGCTGCTCCTTGCCTGCCATAGACCTGGGCGAGGTCTTCAGCTCTGCCTAAAATGTGCTCATGCTTCTCCAGGGCTCCGGGGGGATCAGGCAAGTGGACCTAGTAGCTAAATAGACTGCTGGGCACACGTGCATGTGTCTCCCACGCCCGCATTCATGCATTCACACACACAAACTCACACCTACACATACAGACACACACATGCCCACATGCAATACACATACACACACTCACGTGTGCACGCCTGGCCCTGACCCCTGTGGATGGTGTCGATACTATTTAAGCCCAGCAGTCAATTGTTCTATTATTGTTAGGTGCAGTGGAGTTGGGTCCAACTCATAGCGACCCTCATAGGGTTTTCAATGGCAGATTGCCTCAGGGGTGGATTGCCACATCCTTCTCCGTTTTTGCAGTGCTGGGGATCGAACCCAGGTCCTCAGAGTGCAAGGCCATGCTCTACCAACTGAGCTAACCCCCAGCCTCTAGTCTTCTGTTGTTGTTAGGTGCCATTGAGTCGTCTCCGACTCATAGCGACCCTCATAGGGTTTTCAATGGCTGATTATTTCAGGATTGCCTCAGGAATGGATTGCCACATCCTTCTTCCACCTTTGTGGAGCTGGGAATCAAACTGGGGACCTCAGAAACTGCAGAATGGCACTCTACCAACTGAGCTAAATCCCAGCTTCCTAGTCCTCTAGTGCCCTGGAATTTGCCTATATTTGGAGACAGAGCCTTAAAAGAGATGATGAAGTTAAAATGAGACCATTAGAGTGGGGCCCTGATCCCATCTGATTGCTCTTCTTGTAAGAAGAGGAAAGGCTTTGTGAGGACCAGAGAATATGGCATCCACAGGCCATCAATGAGGAGAAAGATCCAGAAGAAATCATCTCCACTGATGTCTCCATTAGAAGCTTGCAGCCTCCAGAACTGTGAGGAAGGAAATTTCTGTTCAAGCTGCCCAGGCTGTGGCCCTGTATTTTGTCATGGAAGCCTGCGGAGACTAGCCCAATCACTAAGGTGTCACTGGGCTCTCTCGCAGGGCCTCCTCGCTTGTCCTTGTTTGTCCTCAGGCCTCCTCCCAGCTGATACTTCCTTGGTCCTAGGCTCTGCTGGGCAGGGGCTGCTCCCTGCCCTCCTCTCCCAGCCCTTATTCTTGGGGTGGAGCTACAGCCTCTCCTGCTTCTGGGCCCTCTGGGCCTCTCTCTGGCCAGCAGCCTGGCAGTAGGGCCTATACTGCTGCCCAGGGACCCATAGCTCTTCTGCTTCTTGGGTCCTTGGCTTGTTTGGCCTCTGTCTTCTTCCCAGCTCTGGGCCTGATGAGAGCGAGTTCAGGTGGGCTCAGCAAGTGTTCCCTCACATTGGTTCTGTAGACTCCCTCTAGAAATCTGACTGGGGTGTCCCTCCTACATCTAGCTGACCAGGGCAAGGAAGAGGAGCCAGAGACTGAAGAGGAAGGACCAGAGAGAGGAGCGGGAGAGGCGCAGGCAGGCCAGTCTCTTCTCAGGCTGCACCAAGCCTTGTGCGGAAGCCTTCCCCAGCTCTCCCACCACTCACCCCACAACTGGAGCCTGCTGGAGACAGCAAGCCCATCTCAGCATGGCCACTCACCTGCAGGCCTAACCCAGCAGGCCTTTCTGCTTTGGGACCTCACCCTGTAGTCAGGGGCCTCACTGTGCCGGTGACGAGCAAGGCCTGGGCACTAGAAACTGCTCATGCCATTGAGGGGTGACAGCCAGGCTCCAGAAGAGGCGAGGGCTTCCTTCCTTGGGTGACCAGGAGCTTTGCTGTGTCCATTCGTTCATTTATTCAGTAAGAATGTATGAAGCACCCGTCTGTGACAGGTGCCCGGCTAGGCTCTGACCCAGCTCTGAGTAAGCTGGGGAAAGGGCCGGCTGGTGCACAGGGACAGATGACTAATGCGAGGGATGAAGGAGCCCTTTCTCTGGAGGCAAGTGGGCGCCTGATGAGGAGGGAGATAGACCCACACAGGCACCCCAATAAAACTCCTGAGGTGCTCTTTGGGGCTGGGCGGGGGCCTGGAACAGCTTGATTTTCTTCCGCGCACACTTGGGGCCAGGGACCCAGCCCCACATTATTATCTTTGTGCTCCTGGGGCCATGCTGTGGGAGTGTTTACTTCTTGTCATACTGAAGGAAGGTGAGTCGAGGGCTGGCAAGCAGGAATGCTCAGCCCATGCAGTGAGCTCACCCCTTTCCCACCCCCAGGGAATCCCTCTGGCCCCTGCCCTTGCACATACTTTGCAAGTGCTCTACCACTGGGCTGCACTCCCAGCCTACTTTTTTTATCTTTTTATCTTGAGAGTTACAAAGACAGCCTCTAGCCTCAAATTCATGATCCTCCTGCCTCCACCTGAGTTACCAGGATTTACAGGTGTGTCCCACTGACCCTGGGATGAAGTTGTCTCTTATCTGTACTTCTCTATCATCCTTTCCTCGACTGCAAACACTCTCCATCAGCATATATTCATGCTCAGGAACCCCCATCTCTTTAGAAACAAGAATCAAAATTTCCCCCTGTAGGGAGAAATTGGGAGGAAATTGGCAAAAACCCCAAAACTGGGAAAATGGCTTTTGAAGATCTGGTTTGTAAATTAAAATTCTAGGGAAAATGAAAGTAACTTGGTTGGACATTTGTACAAAACCCTTCACAAATCCCCTGAACCTGATTGGACAATTAGACTCAAAGCTGATTGGCTCAGGCCATTCTGTGGGTGAACTATATAAGGAGCTGCACTGCAGCAGCTCGCCTTTTTTTTTTTTTTTTTTTTTGGCCTGGACCTCCGACCACCAACAAGGAAAGACCCCTTTTTCTGCCCAGACCACCAATGAGGAAGCAGCTCTCTCTGCTCTCTCGCTTGGACCTTCAGTGAGGAAAGAACACTCTCCCCACTGCGACCATCACAAAGGAAAGAACTCGTTCTCTGCGAGACCACCATGGAAGCATCTGCCCTTGAGACTGTATTAGAGCTGCTAGCACTTAAAGCTGTATGCTTTGGGTTTTCTCTCCACCCTAAAAAAGGGCAGAGAAACAAAGAGCTGTGTTTGTCCCCACAAGGCAAAGGCGCCTGGGGCTTTTCCTTTCTCCCTTCTCTGCTGGCGTCCCAAGGGTTGCAGGAGTCCATGCCCCTCACCTGAGGGTCCCAAGTGAATTGTGTTTAGTATCTGTGTGCGCGGCAGCCCTGCCCGTTCGGACTGGGAGGTGCATGCCCCATATCTTCTCAAGCCCCTTTACCTCCAGCAGCTACTGGTCCAATTGTTGTTCTCTGTCATGTACAACCTCTTCATGTAGTCATAGGTCACATAATCATGGGGATACATTCTGAGAAATGCACTGTTAGGTGACTTGTCACTGTGTGAACGTCCCAGAGTGTGTTTACACCACCCAGGTGGTGTACCTTCAGAACTATATGCCTGAGCTACATGGCGTAACCTATTGCACCGAAGCTACAACCCACACAGCATGTTACTGCATTAAATACTGTTGGTAATTGGAACCCAAAGGTAAGTATCTGTGTATTGGAATATATCCAAACATAGAAAAGATATAGCAAAAATACAAGGCAACAGGAATTTTTCAGGTCCATTGTCATCTTATGGGATCACCATCATCCGTGGCCTATTGTTGGTCAAAACATCATTATGCAGCATGTGACTGTACCTGTGCTATCGCAGCTTTGCTCCCTTTCTCTCCATATCCACCCCAGGGGGACTCCCATTCCCACCACTCCACTAAAACAGCTCTGGTCAAGGTCTTGATGTTCACATCCTCAAAACCAATGGTCTCTCTCCTGTCAACTTTCTGGATTCTTTGTTAGCATCTGACTGGCTGGCCAAGTCTGTTCATTGGAATGTTCTCTTGGCTTCAGGGAGAACAACCTTCCTCTCTCTCTCTCTTTCTCTGTCTCTCTGTCTCTCTCTCTCTCTCTCTCTCTCTCTCTCTCTCTCCCTCTCTCTCTCTCTCCCTGCCTCAGGCTCCTCTTTGGGTTCTACCACCAAGGGTTGTGGGGTGCGTCAGGGCTTGGTCACAGGCCTTCAGCTGTCATGCAGACTTCTCTTCTATATCTCATTGCAGTTTCCAAAGCCATCATATACTGATGCCTTCTACACTCGCTTCTCAACTCTGACCTCCCCTCTGAGCTACTGGCTCCCACCTACCTGTCACCTCCCTTTGGGTACCTACCAGGCATTCAGAATTAACATAGATAAGGCAGAACTTTCAATTTCCGTTCCACCCCAATCTGGTCTTTCTTGTCTTGATAACTGGTTGTAGCACGCACTCAGTTTTTCAAGACTAGGAAGCTAGAAGTTTTCCCAGAGTCCCATAAACTCAGCTCCAATACAGATGGTCCCTGAATTACCATGGTTCAGTTTATGATTTTTCAACTGTACGATGGTGGGGAAGCCATAAGGCTTCAGTGGAACTCTTCCTTTGAATTTTGATCTTTTCCTGGGCTAGCGAGGTGCCATCTGATCCTCCCTTGTGATGCTGCGTATGGCAGTGAGTCGCAGCTCCCACTCTGCCTCGCTATCATGAGGCAAAATCACCCGCAGCCTACAGTGTGCTGGGTTGTTAAGCTCTGATTTTTGTCAGGTTGTTCTTGTTGTTAGATTCCGTCAAGTTGGGTCTGACTTACAGCAACCCTCATAGGGTTTTTCAATGGCTGTTTCAGGATTGCTTCGGGAATGGATTGCCATGCCCTTCTCCCATTTTTTTGCAGTGTTGGGGTTCAAACCCAGGTCCTCAGACAGTGTTGAGCAGGATTCTACCAACTGAGCTATACCCCAGCCTTGTTATGAAGATTTTTAACTATTTGATTTACTACTTCTGTCTCTGGGCTGGGATTTAGCTCAGTGGGTAGAGTGCTGCGCTGCAGTCTCTGAGGTCCCGAGTTCAATTCCCAGCAGCACAAAAATGTGAGAAGGACCTGGCAATCCACTCCCAAGGCAATCCCAAGACAGTCAGCCACAGAAAACCCTATGAGGGGTGCTATGAGTCGGATACCGACTCGATGGCACCTAACAACAACAACAACTTCTATCTCTTATTTGGGATTTTACTTTTTATGCCTTATTGTAGGTACATGTTTATGGTTTTTTTTTTTTTTTTACTTTAAATGTGCTTAGTATACATTATAAGCATACAGTAATGAGGTAAACCCCACATGAATTCTGGGTAAATTAAAAGAATTTAAGAAAAACTTTACCAGCTCTTAGTAATTAACTGTAGATTCTTTTAATAGTCACAGATAAATTTTTAAAATAAACTCATACTTATGTATCACATTTTAAAGACTCATTTAAAGTAAAACAAAAACCAAAAAACAAAAACAAACAAACAAAAAACATGGACATGTACCTAAGATAAGGTATAACAAGTAAAATCCCAAATAACAGATTGAAGTGGTAAATCAAACAGTTAAAAATTTTCAGAACACAGCTGGGGTATAGCTCAGTTGGTAGAGAGCTGCTCCACACTGAGGACCCAGGTTCGATCCCTAGCACTGCAAAAACAGGAGAAGGACATGGCAATCCACTCCCCAAGCAAGCTTAACACAGTCATTGAGGACCATATGAGGATCACTATGAGTTCTGCAGATTAGGCGTGTTAAATGCATTTTGGCTTATGTTATTTTCAATTTATGAGAGGAACAACCACCCCCTTGTAAGTTGAGAAGCATGGTTGGTTGTTGTTGTTGTTGTTGTTAGGTGCCGTCGAGTCAGTATCCGACTCATAGTGACCCTCATAGGGTTTTCAATGGCTGGCTGTTTCAGGGTTGTCTTGGGAGTGGATTGCCACATCCTTCTCCCATTTTGCGGTGCTGGGAATAGAACTCGGGACCTCAGAGACTGCAGAGCAGTGCTCTACCAACTGAGCTAAATCCGAGGCCTGAGAAGCATGAGGATACCCCAAATTTCTCCTTTTTTCCATTTCTGTCATTGTCTCCTTAGTCTGAACTATCCTGGCTGTTAGAGCCTCCTAATTGCCCTCCTCCAGTCTCCTACAATCCATTCTACCTACAATGGGCAGAATGATCTTTTAAGTTTTTAAATGGGATCAGGTCCCTTCCCTCTGTTTGGAGAAAGCCTGAATTCCTTGCCATGGCCTGCAATTGCTTTAAGAATCCTCCCTCAGGGTTCAAGTGCTGAGGCAGGTGTTCAAGAGAGCACTGCCAAGACTGGGCAGTGGGGTTAAAGCCCCTGAGATGGTCTCTGCACTGGGGCTCCAAAGTAGAGCAACAAGGGAGACCCATTGACACTTACAACCCACCGAGTGAGCACATCCATGAATGGAGCACCTGTTCGGAGCCTGTGCACGGGAAGGCTTCCTGGGAAAGCCGTGTCCAAGTTGAGTCCTAGAGGATAGGAAGGCAGGGAACACGGGAGATAGAGGATCAAGCCCTTGGCTGGGGCATCTGAATGTACAAAGAGCCAGAAGGCAGAGAGAGAGAGAGAAGCGGAAGGACTGCGAAAACCACACAGCAAAGCATGGCCGCAGAGGGACTGCCCCACTCCCACTTCCTCCACGGCTTCCTAGGGGAGGGGAAGGGTCTCTGACCCAGCCATCATCTGATCTGCATCGTTTATTCCTTCATTTATTCCTTTCTAGCCACTGGGCTCTGGCAAGGTGCCAGAGCCTGTGTCAGGGTGTGGGGAGGCAGAAATGAGAATACCCAGGCTTCTGCAGGTGAGGAGACAGAACTGAACTAGGAAAGTAAAGGAGGTCCCAGCCCCAGACCATGACATGAGACCCCTCCATTCTGTCCTGAGGGCACCGCTGGGTCTCTCTGCCACACAGCCCTGGGCTCCAGGACTCCTGCTCAGCCACGCAGGGGCTTGTCCCTGAACTGGTCCTGCTGCCTGAAGAGCCTGTCCTGCTCCCTCCTCCTGCACTCGCTCCCCACGCTCACAGGCATCACACCACACCCACCCCTACCCTTATGACCTCACCCGCTCCACCCCAGCCCCAGGCAGTGACCCCAGGTGCAGATCCTCACAGCTAGTGTGGCACGCTCCTACCCCCGGGAGCTCCCCGGCTACTTGGGAGGACCACATAGGTTCCGGGAACCACTACCCCCCATTATAACGTTACAGACAAGCCAGTAGAAGAGAACGTAATCTGAACTATATACTCCATGGGATGGGTGACTTGAGCAGCCTGCCTGGAAGAGGGGAATCTGAGCTAGTATTAAAGAGTCGTGGAACAACGAAAATGAGGAAAGATTTTGTTTGTTTATTTTTTTTTAAAGATACGGAATCAATCTCTTCAGGCTACAAAAAAGATAGTGTGTTCGTTTGTGGAACTGAAGATTGGTCTGACTTCAGGCAGTGCCAGATCCCGAGCCTAGAATCAGGTCAGTAGGGCTCATCCCTTTCTGTGTTTCCCAACCAGGTTCTCATGGGCTGGGAGGCCACACTGACTTTAGCGAAGCAAGTGAACAGATGCTTTCTTTAGAGTTCCAGCAGAAAAGCCCAGGAGGACTCTGATTGGTCCAGTCTGAAGTTACATGCCCACTTCTGAACCAATCGTCATGGTTGGAGACATGGAGACCTCTGATTGGCCAGTCCTGAGGTGCGTACCTACTTCTCTAGCAAGCTAGCCACATCCAGACTGCCTTCCTAAAGGAAAGGGCTCTGTTATCAGAGCCAGTGGAGAATGGGTCGTAGAAAAATCAACAGAGGTCAGAGGCCTCTCTGTAAATAACAGTCCCTTCGTTTGGTAAACTGCTCCGCATTTTTTCATGCTTCTACATAATTTCTCTGGTTTGTTTATCGGGAGATAATCACGAGCCAGGCATAATTATTACTTGTGTCTCACCGTAGGGCAAGAGTACTTCCAGACATTAAACTTTATTTTTCTGCTCTACGGTAATAGAGGCTAGAGAATTGCTTTGGACTCCCTTGAGCTGTCTCTTCTAGACACATGACCTTGGAGCCCTTGCAGAAAACCTTCTCAGAGGGGCAGTAGGGAGGCAGTGTAGTAAGGGGGGTTGTTCTCCCATCACTAAGGATGAGGTGTCTTTGGGAAATGCAAGCAGAGTAGGTCAGAAGGCGACTAGCTATCTGAGACTAGAGTTTTCCCTGCAATGGGCAGCACCCACTGCCATGATGAGAGATGGGTTGTTTGTTTGTTTTGCAGTACTGGGGGTTGAACCCAGGGCCATGCACCTGCATGCTTTGCAAGTGCTGGACCACTGAGCTGTGCCCCCAGTCCATTTTCTTTACTTTCTGAGACAGGGTCTCGCTAAATTACGCAGACTGCCTCTGGTCTTGAACTTGTGATCTTCCTGCCTCCGCCTCCCAAGCCGCTGGGATTACAGGTGTGCGCCACTGTGCCTGGCATTGAGAGACTCTTTTAATCTGCGTGTTACAGTGGCTGGGAAAGAGACATCCATTGGAAGGACAGTGGGACTGGAGCCCTGAGCAGAGCCAAAGTGTGGGGTGAGGGTAGGGAAGAGGGCCATATATAAAGAGACCTGCCTGGCATTGTCTCCTGCGTGCTAAGGAGAGTCAAGGTCAGCTGCGAGGACCCTGCCACCTGGGTGTCTCACTGACCAGTGGTCACGTCTCCCCTCGGTGCCTCACCAGCCACGTCTAACGCTCTGTGCTGCTTCATGCTGGCTTCCAGAGTTGGCCCCAATGAAGCACACCTCTGGCCTCCATGCCATGAGGTCGCCTGTCCCACACCGAATCTAGGCTGACCTGTGACAGCCACTAGCCCACAGAATGTGGCAGAAGTGACACCACACCAGTTTCAAGGAACAACAGCTCCTGCTTCTTCTTTCACTTTCGAGAGGCCTGAGTCACCGTGTAAAGTGTCTGGCTCCTCTGCAGAGGAGGTCACAGGGAAGAGTCCTGCAGAGAGGATGGGGGCTCAGCTGACCCAGCATCTGGCTGGAATCTCCAGTCGACTTCAGCCCCAGGCTTGATCTGAAGGCAACTGCACGAGAGACCCCAAGCAAGACCAGCAGAACCACCCAGCTGATCCCAGTCGACTCACAGAACCACAGCAGCTCATAACATGGTGGTACGGTATAACCACTGAGTTTTGGGCTTGTTGGTTAAGACTGGCTGGTCTTCGTGAGCCTTGGTTTTTATTTTGTTTTGTTTTGTTGTTGTGGTTGTGGTGGTGGTGGTACTCGGGGATGGAACCTAGGACCTCATGCATACTTTGCAAGTGCTCTACCACGGAGCTGTACTCTCTGCCCATTTTTCACTTTATTTTGAGTCAGGGTCTCATTAAGTTATGCAGCTTGCCTCTGGTCTTGAACTTGTGATCCTTCTGCCTCCGCCTCCCAAGTTGCTGGGATCATAGGCATACATCACCGAATCAGCTCTTCTTAAGCATTGTACCACCCTCCTTCCAGCTTCTGAGACCTGGCACAGTTATGCCAGGTCTTGGTGAATGATTAAGAATCAACTGAATAACCATTCTGAGCAGACAGCCCGTTCTTAGAACAAATACAGGATGGGGTACAAGCCTCCTGTCAGATCCTAGGTCTATGTTTCCAGATGAAATAGAAAACCGAGTTCCCGCAGGGCCAGAAACAAAGGCAAGAGGATTCACTGGCTGCTCCACTCTATCTCTGTGTGCTGACTCTAATCAGGAGAAGGTAAGGCTCAGATGTCTGTATTCCCATATTTAATGTGGCACTCTTCACAATTGCCAGGGTATAGAAGTACCACACAAATGGGAGAAGGACCTAGTAGCCCAACCTATGAACAGTAGAGAAACACTGACATAGTGTAAGGCATGGCACAGTGTTGGGGAGTCTTTTGTTCTGTTGTACACAGGGTTTCTGTGAATTGAGCCTGACTCCATGGCACCTAACAACAACAGAATCAACTCAGATGTCCATCAATAGAGGATTGGATTAAGAAATTGTGGTATGCATACACAATGGAATATTCAGCAGTAAAGAAGAATGAAATTATGTCATTTGCAGTAAAATGGATGGAACTGGACAGTTTCATTTTAAGAGAAATTACCCAGACTCAAAAAGAGAAATACCACATGTTCTTCCTCATATGTGGGAGCTAAATCTACCTTAAAGGAAAAAAGTTATACACACACACACACACACACACACACACACACACACACGTATAATCATACTTACCTAAGAATGGAAAATACAAGTGGACCTAATATGGGGAGAAGGGATTAGTGGGAGGGAGTGGGTGATGTGGAAGGGGGAAAGGAGAGGAAAATCAATGTAGATGGGTAAAGAGGGAGAAGGAAAAACACAAAATATAGGATGCAACTCTATGGAAATACAAATACAAAAAATAAAGAGACACAGAGAAGAAAAAGGAAAGGAAAAAAACAGGGTATAACCTATGGTTACATACAACTGTCATTACATGCTAATTAAAATTCTTTTTTGATTTGTTTTGTTTGGGGTTTTTTGTTGTTGTTTATTTTGTTCTGTAAAATGTTAAAGGAGATGGACGTGTAAGCAATACTGATTTGATAGTTGCACAATGTGTATATCAACTGACTTAATTCTCTGTGCCCCACTAATGAGTATAAATAAAACACTAATGATAATTTTAAGAAAGAAGCTTCAGACTCAAGTATCATTCAGATGCCCTGACAGGGCTCTGAGATTAAGCCTGTGGTAGAGCAGAAGGGTTAAAACTCCTGCCTAGCTCATGGGGAAAGTGGGTCAGCTCCGCCATCTTGGCCAAGTGCAGGCTCCCCCTGTTTTTCCCACCATACCAGATGGGGTCCCGCTGCTGCGGGCTTCTTGCCTTGTCTGTTCTGACTCATATATTTTGGCAAGCCTGAACACCACCCTTCTGGCTGGAATTGCTTGTGTGCTCTGGGGAACCTTTCCTTCTCTCCACAGATCTTCAGCGTGGCATTGTCATTGTCACATGCAGCCTGTATTCACTGGAATGTTCCATGCACGATGCTCCTCCCACTAAGAGGCTTTGAGCTTCCAGAGAGCAGGACCTCAAGCTTCACCTTCACTCTGATTCATTCATCAGCAAATTCAGGCAATCATTCGCTGATACCAATTATGAGCTAGGGTCTATGTTAGGGGCAGAGGACATAAAGCTAAAAAGTATTGTCCTGGCACTGGACTGTGCTTTGCACGATGGGACAGCCAGGCATGGAAATAGGCTATTATGACACAGCAATTTAATTGCCAGGATGAAGGGTCTGTACACAATGCAGTGAGGGCACAGGGGAGCACCAAGTCAGCCTTGGGTTAGGGATGTTTATAGGAATGGGGGAAATAGCAGATAAAATTCATTATTGATTATTATATGTCGGACTCTGCTCTAAGGGCTTGATTTATTCATTTATTTGTTCATTTGTTTTCATTATTTTGAAGTGCTTTAAAAGAGCAAGTTACTATTTTGAGATATGTAAATACACTATAGACAAGTTGTACAAAATTCATTAGGTTCTAGTAACACACCCTTCTCCGTTCCCTGTGTATTCCAGAATTATATCTTGTGCATAATACAAGTATCCTGGAGCTCATGCCACATCACTACAGAGACACTTCATTCTTGGTTAATGACTGTATAGTATTCCAGCACAGAAATGTCCGGCAATTTGTTTAACTAATTGCCTGTTGCTGAATATTCATGCTTTATCTAATTGTTCTCTATTATAATGTTATCATGAATAATTTTGTGCATACATTATTTTGGATAAGTACTACAAATAATTTTGTGCATACATTATTTTGGACAAACACCATATATTTGTAGAATAAATGCATAGAAGTGGAAATGTTGGGTGAAAAATAGGTACATTTTAAATTCTGTCTTGCTTCTAACATTTAACTCTTAAAAACACATAGCTAAGCCTTATAAAGCTTTCCCTCTAATCTACTGCTGGCACAGCCTGTGCCATGGCTGGAAGATCCAGACAGGCAGAGGAGGAAAAGAAGACAGCACTTCATTAAAAAATAATTCATTTCTTGCTGGGCAAAGTGGCGCATGCCTGTAATTCCAGCACTCAGAAGGTGAAGGCACGAGGACAACAAATTCTTTTTTTTTTTTTTTTATTGGAAATTTTTAATGTACAACTTAATTGGTTTCATTATGACATGCATTTCATTGTGACATTTCCATTTATGCATTTCATTGTACATTGCTCACATAACTTTCCCCTGACCCTCTCAGGACTCTCCTCCCCTATCTTCACTCCCTACCAATGGCCTCCTTTCTACTTGTGTGTCTTTCTGTGAGAATATTTATCTATATATGTGCATGCTGATTTTGATTTAAGTCCAAACTTTTCCTATAGTGATCTACCTTTTTATATTCTCAGCAGAATTACATGAGTCATCTAGTCTATTACATTATTGTCAGCCTTTGGTGTTATTGCTATTATTATTGTTGTTTTTTGTTTTAGCTATTCTTGTAGTTTTTTTTTTTTTTTTTCTGTCTTCCACTTTTTATTCCACTGTACTAATAAAGTTGTGCTGTTTACATTGAGGTTGACCTCGAGGACAACAAATTCAAGGCCAGCCTGGGCTATTTAGCAAGACCCTATCTCAAAAAAAAAAACCCAAAATTAATTAATTTTAAAAATTCACTTTTCCCTTTTGTCTTTAAATATGAATGTAATATAGTAATGCATTTACTATTTATATAAATTCAAATTTATTTAATTTTTATTTTATATTTTATATAAAATATATAGCCAGATACCAAGGCATAGCCTGTAATCCCAACTACTCAGGAGGCTAAGGCAGGAGGATTATAAATTTGAAGCAATAGGCAGCCTGTGAAACTTAGCAAGACTCTGTCTCAAAAATAAAGAAAGGGACTGGGGGTGTGGCTCAGTAATGGAGCACTTGCCTAGCATGTGTGAGGCCCTGGATTTAACCACCCAGAACCACAAAAAAGCCTGCAGCCACAGCCCTGTAGCTTCTGATCCTGTTAGATCTCATAAGCTAAGCATTGGCCTCGGTTAGTACTTGGATGGGAGACCGCCTGGGAACACCAAGTGCTGTAGGCTTGGGAGAAGGACCCAGCAACCCACTCCCAAAAATCAACCTGCCATTGAAAACTCTGAATAGCAGAGAAGCACTGACAATAGTGTTTTGCCTGTTGTACAAAAGGTCGCTATGAGTCAGATACTGACTTGACAGCACCTAACATCACAAAAAAATTAAACAAATTTCTCTCTCTCTCTTTCTCTCTCTATTTATATATATATACATATATATATATATATTTATATTTATACAAATAGATTTTATATAATCACATTATTTATATTGAAGTTTTATGTACATTTAAATTTGAATAAAAACTTGGACATGGGAGCAATTGCCTGCAAGCTCCTTGTAGCTGCCTTGGGACGGTAGGATAGAGTTGGCCTGCACGTGGAGCTCTCGCCAGAAAATGAGGCTGACAACAGAAGGTAGGGGACCCTGGCCTGTGTTTGAGGCCTAGAAGAAGCCTTGCCTGAACTCCAGCCTGCAGTGGTGCAGAGTCATAAGCCACCGTGAGCCTCCTTTGCTTCGACCAACTGGTATGGGCTGGCCTTCCTTATCCCATGCCTCCCCAGGAGCCCCAGCAGATCACACAGCTGGAGAGACGTCGAGGGGGGCTCACCCCAGGTCTGACCAGCTGCAGAATCCTGCACTTGCCCCTGCAAGTCTGAGAGGAACGGGTATTTATTGATGTGAAACCTGTAGGGTCGGGAGGAAGGAAGTTGTCCAGCCCAGAAAAAGCAAAAGCCAGGTGTCTACAGAGGCGAGAGAGCTGTGGTGGTTCTGGGTGGCTGGGCTGGAGCGGAGCGTGGGGTGTGCACAGGGCAGCCGCTGTGGCTTGAGATTGATGGATCTTGATCGCTCCGATGAAGTGACCAGAGTTTCCCCTCTGCAGCGATCACAGGTGTGGTTGAGCAGTCACTTGGCTGCCGGGCCCCACCCAGGGCTCAGACAGCTGACCCACTCCTGGCTCCTCAGCCTGGGTGCCCCACAGGGAGTCACTGTTGGCGATCTGGCATCAGGGGAACCCCTGGGGGCCACGCCTGGGGTCCTGTGACGGCCAGGGGTGAGCAGCCTCTCCTGGCCGTGAGAGGAGGCTGACGTGGAGAAAGGTCGCGGGCATGCCAGAACACCTCTAGAGGTGTGGGTGGGGGCGGGGGGTGGGGGTGGGTATGTAGGTGTGTGGGGGTGTGCCATGAGTGCACATCCGTGCCTCGGGCACACAGGAAGCCAATTACCCTTTCCCAGCTGAGCCCTTGGGCACCTTCCCAGAATTTGTTTCTCCTAAGTCATTATCTTATCTCTCAAGGGGCCCTGGGGCCCTTTGACCCCAGAGCTGGGTGAGGCAGGAAAGGAAAGGAAGCAAAGAACACAGAGGAGAGGAGGAATTTGCCCTCTGCTGGGTCTCAGCGCTCCAGACTCTCACTCCCAGCACTGCCGCTGGAGGGGGTAGGTGTCACTGTCCCTTCACTGTCCCTGGCCCGGGCAGCATCCCCTTCCTTGTCACTTTGCCTCCAGCCGTTCCCCCTGCCCATCCACTTTCCACAACAGGGGCCCTCCAGATCCTGCTCCCTGTTTCAGCTGGGCTGCCTTCAGACGAAGGAAAATGCTTTCTGTGCCTTAGAAAGCCTGTGTATTCCCTGCCTACCTGGGAGCTTCTTGGCGGCCATCTCACACACCCTATCCTAGGCTCCAGGTACCCCCGCCCCACCCTGAAAGCACCAAGGCTCCTGTATTAGATCCTGTAGCCGAAATCAAGTACCACAGAGTTGTTGTTGTTAGGTGCCATCGAGTCAGTATCCGACCCATAGCGACCCTCATAGGGTTTTCAATGGCTGACTCTTTCGGGATTGCCTTGGGAGTGGATTGCCAGGCCCTTCTCCCATTTTTGCGGTGCTGGGAATTGAACTTGGGTCCTCAGAGACTGCAGCGCAGCGCTCTACCAACTGAGCTAAAGTGGCTCAAAATCCCATAGACTTACTTTCTTACAGTTCTGGAGGCCAGAGACTCCAAAATGGATACTTAGGGGTGAAAATCAAGGCCCCTGTGGGCCTGTGATTCTTCCAGAGGGTCCAGGAAAGAATCCACACCCACCCTCAACTTTTCCAGCTTCCCCTCCCTCCATCTCCAAAACCACTGCACCAAATTTTCCAGGCTCTGGCCTTCTGACCTCGGTCATCATATCCCACTCTGACCCTCCACACTGGGGCCACTGAGACAACCCAGAATGATCCCTCCACCTCACCACCCTTAACATACTGACATCTGCAAGGGCTCTTTTGCCCTGGAAGGCAGCATTTTCACAGGTTCCAGGGACTCATTGGGACTCGAGGCCATTCTTCTGTCCCCTGCAGCTCGTGCTGCACTTTGACCTATGCAGCTCCTCTATCTATGGCTGCACTGGCTGAGCAGCACAGGGAGGCTCAAACCAAGCAGTGCTCTGCTCACCCAGCTACGTGCACAGGCCGCATCTGCCAAGACGGGGAGCTTTGTCTACTTGGCATGAGGCAGAGGGCCTAACGGATATCCCTTTCCCTTTCCTACCTCCACTGGGCCAAAAGCTATCCACTCTTCCAGGACACTTCTCTAACTTGCTCTTGCTCTCCCCTGACACTGCCAGATGACTAGTCAGCCCCTCTCTGGGCTCCCACTCTATTCTGCGCTTTCTGCATTTTGGCACTGTCTGCAACAGTGCAGCAGAGAGATGCAGCTCAGTGTTGCCACCCAGCCTGAGGAGTTCCCCTAGGTGGGTCCTCTACACAGGGAAAGCTGGGCCTTAGCTTTGCCACAGAAAAAAATTTCAGGATGAGTCAGAGAGTGAAACAAAGCTACAGAATTTATTAAGTATACACTTTAGAATAAGTGCGGGTGCTGAAAGGGAGAGAGAGAGGGAGAGAGAGAGACAGAGACAGAGAGAGAGAGAGAGAGGAGAGAGAGAGAGAGAGAGAGAGAGAGAGAGATCTAAAACATAGATGTAGGCTTCTCAAGAGAGAAAGGAGGGAAAGAAGTGGGCAGACACCAGTTCCTTCCGGCTTTATTTTACCTAGGGCACACCCCATGTGATGTCAGGCCTGGGCACTCAGCTCTGCAGAGTGTGACATGATCCTAAAGCTGCGTCTAGAAAGGCTCCTGTCATGGATTAGGTAGGTGCCAATAGATCGAAAGAAGTTCCATTGTTTAGGTTTTTCTATTGGAGGAACTTCCCTTTAGCAAAATAAGATTATAAGGTGATTCAGAAGGTACATTGTATAGGTTTAAGAAAAGAGTCACAAGGGAGTTGCATGGGCCTGTCTCAAACAATCATAGAATTACAGAGGGGAAAGCAATGTCAAACTCAAAGGTTATGTACATTTTGATCCCCAGCATGGCTTATTGCTACTTTAACACTTTTCTTATTTAAACTGTCTATCAAAAATAATGTCTCTATGCTGGCAGTCCTCACAGCAGTTTTCTGGGTAGTTGGGTCAAAGCTTTTAATTCTCAGCTGGTAAGATTCAAACTAGATCTTGGGGTGAAAGCTCTTTCCATTTCCATGTCCTCCAAATTTCCTTGTCTTTCTATTCTGCCTCATTTCCCTCCTCTGGGACTTTGATCCATTAATCTTAAGGGTTGATGAAGCCTGAAGATCTGCCTTCTGAAGCTTCTTAAGGCTGAGTAGGAGTATGTTGTTGTTAGGTGCCGTCAAGTAGAGTCCGACTCATAGAAACCCTTACAGGGTTTTCAGTGGCTGATTGTTTTCAGAATTTCCTCTGTAGTGGATTGCCACGTCCTTCTCCCATTTTTTTGTGGTGCTGGGAATCGAACCCGGGACCTCAGAGTCTGCAGAGGGGTGCTCTACCAACTGAGCTAAATCCCAGCCCTAGTAGGAGCATAGGCCCATCCAGGGATCAAAAGTCGCAATCTGCCTGATCTATGGGGGGACGTGAGAGAGTCCAGGCTTAAATGTTGAAGGGTCAGGAATCTCTGCACAAAGTCAGTTAAGATGTTCTTTTCTCTTGTTTAGAGAGAATTCAAGTCTTCTACAGTTCCAAGGTGTTAGTAATCTCATCTTTAGGGTGTTTTCGGCTGTGGCAACTCAAAAAAAAAAAAAAAAACAAGTTTAGTTCTTTTGATCTGGGTGGGCTAGACTTCTATCCACTCCGAGAAGGTGTTAACATACATTAGAAGACATTTGCACATTTGACAGTAAGCATCTGAGTAAAATTTAATTACCAAATCTTCTCCCTAGAACGAACTTCTCTTTTGTATAGCATTAAGTGAAGGTAGTGGCTTGATTCTATCTTCTGGGTTATTATGGACATTTCCCTGGCATTTTCAGCCGTTGGTGTACCCAATAAGACTTGGTAAGGTCCTCTTTAAATGGGCTTAAAGATATAAGCTAGTGAGGCTGGACCTTTAAAATCCCCTGGTGTGGCTGAAGACTATTGGAATTTGCCAGGCTTTTGAACATTGTGTTTATCAGTGTCTTTAACAGTAGGCTTTTATCATTGGCATAGCCTTTAGTGCTTATTTTGGATCTTACCCCTACTCCTCCTGTTTTGTATTACTAATTACTCCATATTTGGTTCTACTTTCCTGCTGAGTATTTAAGACCATGTAGGATGCCAAGAATTAATGTTTTTGGTTTTTTGCTTTTAAGGTCAGTCAAGTTTTCTTAGGGTTGCTTTGGGGACCTATGAGAAGCCCATTGGTCCCCTCATTCTTTCCTCTACCAGTTGTGCCATCTGCTAGGATGAGTCAGGGTCTTGCTGACCATGTGGCCTCTTTTAGAAGCATTGGGGAGGGGGGACATTGCCCTCCATAATAACTCTCCTCTTTGCAGAATGTGCACTTGTCACAACCAACCTTTGGCATCTCCACAGCCTCTCTGATCAAGGGGAAGGGTGACTTACTAGAGTTGTAGGGGCTTTTTTGAAGGGTCCCATTGTTCCATGAATTCTGGCTGACCTGGGACAAGGATAAAATATTGGCTGTTCTCTTAGCCCCATTATCCTGATTGGTTTTGGCTTCCATCTTTTGGTTGTTGAGTACCCAGAGGGCCAGTATTACTACTCTTAAAGGAGTAATGGATTTTAATTTTTAACCTGGGCATAACATTTAGCTATAGCTTACACATATAGCACCTTTAGGTTTTAGATGTATGTTTTAGTAATACACATATGGCATCAAACATTTTGTAATACCTTAAGATAATAATTGTTCACTTACAGTCATAAAATGATCTTTAAAGGTTTTAAAACAAAGAGATATTTTGCTAACCCTGACTCAAGACTCAGTTTCCTAAGTACTTAGAAGCTTGACAAAGTCATTAGAAAGTGTAACTATCTTGACACAACATAAAATCCTTGTCATTTAAATCCAGGTTTTTGTAATTGCTGCTAAAGGGAGATAAATATTTTAAGAAAGCCTTATAGCTTTAGATAGAGAACCTTTAACTATAGCCAGTTTGATTTCATACTTATCCATCATTTTATAAACCTCTTTGAAACACATTTTAGCTTTTTATGTTTCTGTCTTTTTAACTAATACATTTTCAGTAGGGGGAGTTTGAGCTGGGTCTTTGTCCCCCATTTTCCTTTGCTATTGGGTCTTCTTGACTGACTATGGTAGGAGACACCCTGGCCCACTCAGGCTGTAAGTCTAGGCATGTTTTTAATTGCATATCCCTGGTATAGTGTGGGATTTCTTATTCCTTTAAAGCCATGAAGAGCCTCTAGACAGATAGCACCTTTGACTGTCTTTTGTAATTAACTTCCTTATAAAAGAAAGCCTTCATTTCTGGATTCAGTTGGAGAGTTGCACCCATTGAAGTTAAAGAACTCTCTTCCCAGCAAGGGGTAAGACATTCAAAAAGAATTAAGAAAGCCTGGGAGAGAAATTAAGCTTCCAAAACCATATGTTAAAGATTTTGTCAGTTTGGCTCTTGATTTGGAACAGCTATGGTCTCAAGGGGATGTCCTTGGTCTTTGCATGAGTTTTGTCCCTATAAACCTGAGCAGCTTCCCAAATTCACCCTATTTCTTTAGGAGTACACCAAGTGGACACGTAAATTACATGATACACATGAATCAGTCTGAGTTAGGTCAAAGGAAATGCCCAGGGATTGAAACTCATCATTAATCTTCTATGGATTCTCTGAAAATGTCCTTATTGCTGTTTGTATTAAGCTAAGTCTGATATTGAGAAAGGGACATGTACTCTTAAGATTCTGTCTCCATTTGTTACTTCTTGAAGAAGAAACATGTGTATTGGTTTAGAATCATTGGAGTGATAAGAAACTCCACTCCTGGTTACTCCTGCTGGGTTATGCTCTTCCACTGAAAGAGGTTTTAAAGATGCCTTGGATTCTTGGCTAGAGGCCTTGGGGTTCAGGTTGCCTCTAAAGGATCATCCTCACACCCCAGATATATGTGAGCACAGCAGATTTTGCACTTTCCTCACAACTCTGGATTGTGACAAAATGACATGGATACATGAACATAAAGGACCTTCCTTTTTTGCAGAACTAATCAAATTGCAGTATTATGTTATAATCTTGAGTCCCACTGTGAGGCCATTTGTCTCCTTTTTGTAATCTGTATAAGATCCAGATCTCTTAAAATTATCTCAGTTATTTAAAATAGAGCATGAGGGTGAATCTTTAGGAATACAAGTTTTGGTCACCTGTAGTCTCACATTGTTCTTTTGTCCACTTGTACATCTAAAAGAGAAGTCTGCAGCCATATCACCCAGGCATTGGATGCCACCTGATCCTGGAAGCTAAGCAGGGTTGGCCTGGTTAGTCCTTGGGTGAGAGATCGTCTAGGAATACCAAGTGCTACGGCTAGGGAGAAGGACCTGGCAATCCACTCCTGAAACAATCCACTATTGAAAACGCTATGAATAACAGAAAAGCACTGACATAGTGCCAGGCACGGCTCAGTGTCAGAGAGTGTTTCATTCTGTTGTACATAGGGTCACTATGAATCAGACCTGAGACTCAATGGCACCTAACAACAACAACATATCTAAAAGAAAGAAGGAAGGAAGGAGGAGGGAAGGAAGGACGGAAGATACATTCTCCAGATACTCATGGTGGAGTTCCTGATTTATTCTCTGGATACTCACAGTTGAGTTCCTGATTTAATCTTCAGATACTCATAGTTGAGTTGTTGAAATACCTGGATACTCATTAATGAATTCCTAATCTCTGGATAGGTTTGCAGCCATAGCACGCTGGCATCTGATCCTCCTTGATCTCAGAAGCTAAGCAATGTCGGCCTAGTTAGTCCTTGGCTGGAAGACTGCCTGGAAATACCAGGTGCTGCAAGCTAGGGAGAAGGACTTGGCAATCCACTTCTGAAACAGTCCGCTATTGAAAATCCTGTGAATAGCAGAGAAGCACTGACATAGGCATGGCACAGAGTTGGAGAAATTACCTGTCTTACATTCTATCTTACATAGGGTTATTATGAGTTGGACCTGACTTGATAGCATCTATCAACAACAACAACAGTCTCTGGATACTCTTTACTGAGTTCCTGATCTACCCAGTGACCAGGCAAATGAGCATTCTCAAAAACCCCAATTTGACTTTTCTTCTTGAGTGTCCACACAGTAGAGGACGTACACATTATTGTGTCTCTTTTATTTTTTTTTAATTCAGAGACACATTACTGTGCCTCTTTCAATTCAGAGACACATTACTGTGCCTCTTTCAGTATTTTAACTCAGACATATTATTGGACCTCTTCCAATCCGAGACATATTATGCATCTTTCAATATTTTTAAATTCAGAGACTAATTACTGTGCCTCTTTCAATACAGTTAGGCAAGTTTTTGGCTGTATATCCCTGATAAAGTTTGGGATTCTTTCTCGTTTTAAAGCCATGAAGCACCTCTAAACAGAGAGCACCTTTGGCCATCTTTTGTAATTAACTCTTGAATTTAGCTCAGTTGGTACGGTGCTGCACTGCAGTCTCTGAGGTCCCGAGTTCAAGTCCCAGCACCACAAAAATGGGAGAAGGACCTGGCAATCCACTCCCAAGGCAATCCCGAAACAGTCAGCCATTGAAAACCCGATGAGGGTCACTATGAGTCAGATACCGACTTGACGGCACCTAACAACAAATAAAGGAAAGTCTTCATTCTGGGATTAATTGGAGAGTTGCACCCACTGACGTTAAAGAAGTCTGTTCCAAACAAGGGAACAGGACATTTAAGAAGAATTAAGAAAGCCCTGGAGAGAAATTAAGTTTCCAAAATCACATGTTAAAGATTCAGTGAATCTTTTTCTTCTGTGTTTTCATCACTGTACAAGTTTGTTTAGGAAGGGGCCCAAAGTCATCAATCAAGGCAGAAAATGAATCCCCAGAATGTAAAAGAAAGGTAATATTTTACTTGCCTTGTCAAGATTTACCAGAGGCTCTTTGATGGTTATCAGCAGTGGCTTGTGAGAGATTCTGCTGGGAAACAGGCAGCTTCAGTCTTCAAGGACAGCCTTCATATGAGTTAGTGGATCATTTCCCCATTGGAGAGTGAGACATTTTCACTTCTGATGCTTTCCCTCTTTGCAGAGGGGGAAAATCCCTGGTTTAAAACCTGACTGAGGGTAATCCCTTTTCCAGTGCTCTGGTTTTGCCCAGAGGTAGTGGGTATAGGCCCTTTTTGAATCTTCTTTCTTCTGCCTGAGGTCCCACTGAGGGAGAAGGTTCTTGTATGCCTGAGGAGACTGGGAATTTCCCAGGGCCAATGCTAAAATATGGGCTTGTTCCTGTGCCTGTGATTTTCTGTCCCAGGCCTTTTTATTTGTCTCTGTTTTTATCTTGGTTGTTGAAAACCTCAAAGACCAAATGCAAAAGCAGATCCATGGGCATTTGAAGTCCCATGACCTGTTTCTGTAGCTTTCCTTTACTATCTGGAGCTGACTGACTGATACAACTTGATTCTCCTGGGAGCCAGGATTAATATTGGCATATTACCCCAAGGTCCCTGTGAGATTACCTAAATATAGAGCTGGATTTTCATCTCTACTTTGGGTTATTTCTCTAATCTTGTCTGTTTACAGGTTTGCTCATAGATCTATGGATTCCCTTAATTAAACAAGTGATCATATGACCACACACAGTGGGATCATCACTTCCTATCTGGTATTGCTAGCATGGCTCCTAATATGGAACCACTGTGGTTCCAGTGAATTGCTTTTGGTCTTCTGCATGAATTTTGTCCCCATAATCCTGAGAAGCTGCTCAAGGTCATCCTTTTTCTTTAGAAGTCCAATAGGTGAACAAGATTACATGCAAATCTGTTCAAGTTAGGTCAAAGGAAACATACAGGGATTGAAATTCATATCCAGATCCTCTGAAAAAGTCCAAATTATTTTTTGTTTGTTTCTTTGTTTGTTTGCATTGAGCTAAGTCTGAAACTAAAAAAAAAAAAAACTAAAAATTAAAAAAATTAAAAAAAAAACACTCCCAAAATTCCTTCCCCATTTGCTACTTACCTGAGTTATTTAAAGCACAGCCTAGGGGTGAATCTTTAGAAATAGAAGTTTTAGTCACACATAGTCACATGTTCTTTTATCCACTTGTATATCTAAAAGAAGGAAGAAAGAAAGAAAGAAGGTACATGTCTCCAGATACTCATGGTTGAGTTTCTGATTTATTCTGAAGATAATCATTACTGAGTTCTGGATCTAGCCAGTAACCAGGTTAATGAGCATCCTCAAAAACCTTGATTTGGCTTTTCCTCTTGGGCATCCCAAGAGCACAGAGTGCACACATTATTACATTTCTTTAAATATTTTTTAATTCAAAGACAGATTACTCTGCCTCTTTCAATTCAGAGTCACACTATTGTGCCTCTTCCGATATCTTTGGCTCAGAGACACATTATTGGGTGACTCTCAATTCAGAGACACATTACTGTACTTCTTTCAATATTCTTAATTCAGAGACATATTATTATGCATCTTTCAATATTTTCCAATAATTTTCAACAAAGGCAAAGTTAGATACCCAAAGTGGTTTTTTTAGCCTCTTCATGGAATGGAAACCTATGGAGTCCAAGATCATCTATTTTAAGATGGTATCCTAGAGGGAAAACAATATTTCCAGGATTACCTTTGTTCTAAAAGGGAATGACTCATCTTAGATCAAGGTACACCTTGATAGATGGCCAGCCTCTCAGGCTTATTCACAAGAGCCTGTGGGATGTGGATTAGGAGAAAGGGGAAGCTCTCCTGAAAGACTGCCAGGGGAGGGAGATTGTCCCAAGGCAGGAGGAGGAAGTTGTTTATCTTAGAATCTCATGAATTTGCATGGGTACTAGTACCACCAAGGTGAAAGGTTTAAGGGTTCTGGCTTGAGTGGAAGGGAAGGGATTTGACAATTAAATCCATAATTCTAAAAGCTGAGGGACTGAATGAGAGACAAGCCCATTGTCTGCTTTTATACTGTTGTTGTTAGGTGCTTTTGAGTCAGGTCCAACTCATAGTGACCCTATGCACAACAAAAGAAAACACTACCTGACACTGTGCCATGCCATGTACTATGTCAGTGCTTCTCTGCTATTCATAGGGTTTTTGATGGCTGATTGTGTTGGGAGTGGGCTGTCAGGTCCTTCTCCCAAGCCTATAGTACCTGGTATTCCCAGGAGGCCTCCCATCCAAGTACTAACCAGACCTGACCCTGTTTAGCTTCTGAGATTAGACAGGATCAGGCACCAGGGAGGTATTGCTATCAATGTTTTTACATTAGTAGATTAAAATTTGAATTTCTAAAGCCCTTTTAAATAACCTTTAAATATTATATCGCTTAAAAATAAGTTTCATCTTTCATAACATTTAATGCAACATACCCTTAACTATCTGCAATATGCTTTAACCTTCTGATTTACCTAAAAATATTTCTCCTTCCCTTTAACCTTTTTGCCCCAAAATTCTTTATACCCCTCTATATCCCTGCCTCTTACTTACCTTGTTTATTTCTTTCTAGAAATGCTGATTTTAGAAAGACCTTTTTTATTCTTCATGAAGTAAAATATCTCTTCATATTTAATGAAATTCCAGGAAGATTTATTGGAAACATAGAAAACATGGATATTGTATCTTAAGCATCAGTCCAGTATAAATAAAAACACAGATAAAACACACAAACTATATTAACTCATTTATCAGAAATTTAAGCCTTATGAGTCAAGAGGAACTTTGGCTTAAACCAGTTTAATTTATGTGAGCACTCACTTATCTATAAGCCAATCTGAGTAAAATTCTGATAAACCTTAGTTATTACAACTAAGTTCTATGGTAAAACAAATTTATTAATTTAAAAGGAGTACTGATGACACAATGAAGCAAATTATGATCACCTGTTTAATTGGACAAATTTAAACCTTTTGTCTGCTCCATGTCCTTTTAACATTTATAAATACCAATGGAGTACAGGGTAAGAAGTCATTTTTATACCCATTATGCAACTATTAAATCAGTTTTGCTTACTCACTCATCATCTTAAATATTTTACAGAACAGTATGAACTAAAGAGGAAAAGAAAAAAGTAGGAATTTTAATTACTATGTAATGAGAATCATATGCAATCATAGCAGGCTTTATATCCTAACTCTCATTGCAGTGTGAATTTCAAAATGTCTCTTTTTCATTTTTCTTTGTCCCAAGTCAGTTTGATAATTAAGTCTTAGGTGTCCGCACTTTTTAGTTAGGTCTGGCTTGAGGTACATCAACAGCCAGATCAATAGGCAAAATGGCATGCAACCAATTAAACATAAACTAACAAGAAGTTAAAAGAACATATAATAGTTACATTAAATCAGAGTGTACTTTAGATGTTTATGGCAAGCTGGTATCATGAAAACAATGTACAAACATAAGTACATGTAGACAATATATTTATATATATAATAGGTGTTAATAAACAAAAAATCTTGTATTACTTCTTTCATAGTATTGTTGTTGTTAGGTGCTGTCGAGTTGAGTCTGACATATAACAACCCTACCTACAACAGAAGGAAACACTACCCAACATTGAGCCATGCACATGGTCTTTTTATGTTTGAGCCCATTGTTGCTGCCACTATGTTTGAGTCATGCCACGTGAGCAAATGGAGGTCCCAGGGTCTTTACTCCATTCCCATTATTAAGGTCAACTCTTCTTTGAGGGGACATTTCCCAGTCATTTCTTGAATGTCTTTCAGCCTGCAGAACTCATTTTCTGGCACCATATTTGACATGGCTTCTCTACTATTCATTGGGTTTTCAATGGTTAATTGTTCTGGAAGTGGGTTGCTGAGTCCTTCTCCATAATCTATCTTGGTTTGGAAGCTCAACTGAAACCTGTCCACCATGGGTGACTCTGCTGGTATCTGAAATACTGGTGGCATAGCTTCAGCATCACAGCAACACACAAGCCCCCATAGCATGACAAGCTGATAGACATGTGGGGGTCCATAGTATTAAGCCATCCTAAATCCTGAATCAGTATTTCAAAGGTGTGTCTTGTTTTACATTTACAGTTCAAAGAAAAAGAGTTTACCTGCAACTCCATGATGAGCTTTTGATTATCTGCCCAATGAAAATAGAAGGTCATTTATATTTAAAAGACAAAGAGATGAACGTGAATCTCATAAGGGCTTCTTAAGTATCCATCCAGTGAAAACAAAAAAGTAAAAAGATGAGGCTTGTTTCAGAGACTTAAGGTGATTATCTTTCTCTAATTTAAAAGCTCATCAGCAGAGAAAGAGAAGTCCCTACTAATGAAAAGTTTTCTTTGCAATTTTTATTTTTATCTTATTTCTTTCCATTTTCTAATTTCCAAGTATTGAGTCTTACAAATAGGTTTAGTTATAGGATGGTATGATAAAGAATGCCACTTAGTGACCAATTTCTCAAACTCTTAGCTTATACTAGTACCAGGCCAAGTGTACAGAAAAAGATTCATCCCAAAAGGGGATTCTTGGGAGCTGACATTTGAATTTTTGTGAAAGAGAGGACATGTCCTGGGAGACAAGCATCTCTGTCTTTACCTAGGAAACCTAAGGAAGGTACTCCTTTGGGGTATCCCCTCTGTACACCTCAGTTTTTATGGTTGTCCAGAGCATCTTCCATCAGTCCAAGAACTTGGTACAGCCAGCTTGCCCAAACTTGTATCTATGTTAGTTGTCCTTCCTTTCTTGAATAATTTGGCATCCCATCTAAGAAGAACTTTAAAAATCTAAACATAGCCAGTACAGAGAAGCTAGGGGTTTCATTGAGTTTTATGTTACATCAAACAGACTTTGGAAGCTAATTCAAGACACACACACACACACACACACACACACACACACACACACACACACACAAGGAACAGAAAGAATGGCTGATGAGATCTAGGATATTGCAAAGGCAGGAAGGAGAAGGGTTGCTACTGTATCTGATATCATTAAGGCATATAAGATGGACTTTGTCTGCTAGTAAAAGAAGCCTAAAGGAAAGAAGTGTGGTCTGGTCCACATAGCAGGAGAGCCTAAATCCCTGAGTTAACCTTGGACCATGCTGCAAAGGGTGTGGGTAGATGTTGTTAAATTGTTAATTCCTATTTACATCTGGCCTCATGGCTGTTAAATGAAGATATCAAGACAGAGGGGAATATAAGGAACCTGCCCCCCCCAAAGCAGAGTGGAAGTTATGGCCAAGGTTAGGCAAAGAAGGTACAATTCAAAAGGTTAAAATAGTAGTGAAAGGGCCCCCTGGAAAGCTATCCAGGGAAGAAAAAGCTCTATCAAAGTCTCCTTTCTGTCATGGTCAGGGGCACACAGGCCGGGGAGAGAAGAGGCCATGTTTTGGAAGCTAATTCTTCCTCTCTCTCTCTTCATGTAAACCCAAAATAGAGTCTACCTGTTGGTAGCAGAAGCACCTAAATCTTGGATTCCAAAAAGTTTGAGTCTTGGCTATGAGCAACAATACACAAACAGGATACAGAAAAGAAAGGGCTTAGGGGAACTTGGGAGAGGTAAGTGGAACAAGATAAGGAACTCTTCCTCATCAAAAGCTGAATGTTAAAGTTAAGGAGGCATGAGGCAAGGTTTGGGGAAAGGTCATTTCAATAGTATCTACAGAGAGAGGGAAACCTAGATCAAAGTGCAAGAGGAAAAAAAGAAGCAAATTGCCTCTGAGGCTCTATTACCTCAGGGCAATAGAGCTTTTGACCAGAAAAATTAGGTGATTAGATTGGCCAAGAAGGTTGCTGTTGTCATCAGTCCACAACTTCCCCAGATTTCCAGACCAGGCTTCCCAAGAAAAAGAGCAAAGGTTATAAATCTGGAAAGAGTGAAGATATTAGCCAAGAAATAAAGGAAAGAAGCAAACATGGGTCAGCAGTTTAGAGAACTCACCACTTTTGCCCCAATTCTCAGATCCTGAATGAGCCCCCAAAAATGTCACCTGTGGTTCAGTAGAGGAATGTGGCTGAGCATGGCTCTCAGTAGAGAGCATGGCTGTCTAAATTGAGGAGCCCCCCTAGTTGGAACCCCGACTCAAGTTAAGCAAGGTCCTTGGCTTCATCACAGAAATAAATTTCGAGATGAGTCAGAGAGTGAAACAAAGCTAGTTTAATAGTACACATTCAAGACATAAGCATGGGCTGCTTAAGAGAAAAAAGAAGCCCTTAGATATCTTTACAATGCATATATATACATTTGGCTTTACAAAGTGGGTTGATGGAGGTGTCACTAAGGTGGATTTACAGAAAGGTGTCACAAAGGACTTGTCAGGGCATAAGCAGGGATCCTAATCCCATTTGTGAGATTAGGTTAAAGTCAGAGGTTTCGTGTATTTTGACCCTAAGCATAGCTTACTGGTTTAATATTTTTATTATTTAAAATGTCTGTCAAAAATAATGCTTCTATGTTGGCAGTCCTCACAGCAGTTTTCTGGGTAGTTGTGTCAGAGTTCTTGATTCTTGTTGGGATTCCTAGGGGGATAGAGAGTACCCTAAACATGGCTGGTCCCAGGAGCTCATCTAGCCCACTTAGAACCCTATGGGGCAAGATAGCAACAGGTCACCTTTGCTACACATCCAGGTATCTCACTCTTCCCCCTTCCCATCAAGTGGTCCAAGATAGGACCCAAGGTATGGTAGCATCTAAAGCCCCCCTAGTGCCCAATTGGCCATTTCTGATCCAACCCTGTTCCCCTGATTGGCTGGCTATCAGGCCGTGTAGACTCTGGAGCTCAGAGTTCAGCAGCCATTCTGAACACCATCCAAGGGAAGCTCACTGGGTCCTTGTGGTTGCTTAGGAGCCCAAGGCCCACTTACTCATCTGCCTAGCCTAGCCTTCAGCCTTCCTCCAACCTGCCTTCAACATACGTCAACCCGCCTGCCACCTCTATCCTACCCTGAACTCTACAATGCCAGATATCCTACACGGACCTACAGCTTCGTGAGGCAAAGCTCTGGGAGTCAAGCTCAGGGCCCCCAAAGTGTTGAAAGCTGTGAGCTGGAAGAGCAAGGACACCTGTGAGGCTCTGCCCCAGTGGCACAGACAGCAGCTGAGCGCTTCCCTTCTCCAACTCCTCTTTCCGCTCTTCCTAATCCTCCATTCCTTTCCCCTCTTTGTGAATAAGCCCATCCTTCTATCCTGTGTGTGGTATGCTCTGTTCTCCGGCCACAGCCTTGCCATCGGGTGCAGTGTCAGGGCACCCACCTCTTGCTTCCACTCACAATGCAGAGAGAGAGAGACCCCAGGAAGAACCCAACAGATTCTCAGCTGGTGAGATTCAAGGAACAGCTGGGGGTGGGGACAGGAAATAAGTTTGAGGATCATATGATCATGGAAACCCTACCCCAGCACTCAGCTCTAAGCACCCTAAACACATAATAGCTCTGTCCTTGAGGCAGGAGATTAGAAGAACCTCTGACTGGTCAGCTCAGGAGCCAATCTAAATCCTGCTATTGGGGATTCATTGGCCAGTGGCCACGCCCAGATCTCCTCAGCATAGTCATTTTGGCGCGCCCCACCCCAGAGTGACGAGAACCTCCACATGCTGGGAACAAATCAAAGTGACAGGATCTTGGCCAATTAAAGACGGGGCAGCTGCAATAGAAGGTAGACAAGATAAAGTCAAGGAAATGTTGAAGTTAGAAAGAAGAAATAAAAAGAAAAATAACAAAAGTTGGAAAGTAGGACACAGAAAAAATTAAAATACTGGAGGATTAAACCAAGAGATCCAATATTGAAATAACAGAAATTACAGGGGGAAAAAAAGAGCCTGGACAAGAGATGGAAATAGTCCCATACCAAGCATATCCATGACATTGCAGAAAACCAGGGACAATGAATTCTACAAGCTTTAAGAGGGGGCAGAAAACAGGTCAGATGGAGGTCTCAGCAGCACTGGAATACAAGTCAGAGAAGAAAATACCAAATAACAGAGGGAAATATTCTTTGACCCTGGAATTGACCCAGCCCACTTAAGAATTGGTCTGAGAGTGGCCAGGCATGGTGGCGCATGCCTGTAATCCCAGCGACTCGGGAGGCAGAGGCAGGAGGATCGCAAGTTTGAGACCAGAGACCGTCTGTGTAATTTAGCAAAACCCTGTCTCCAAAAAAAAAAAAAAAAAAAAATGGGCTAGGAGTACAGCTCAGTGGTACAGCACTTGCAATGCATGCAAGCACAAGGCCCTGGGTTCAACCCCCAGCACTGTAAAAAAAAAAAAGAAAAGAAAAGAAAAGAAAGAAAGAAAAAGAAAAAGAAAAGAAAGAAAAAAAGAATTGGTCAGAGAATAGACACTTGAGGCACATGGTCTCACAATGAAACGTCCTCCGTACAGCGTTCCTTAAGACACTGTTTGGGTGGGTGCTCCTCCAAACTAAGGGTGAACAGAGAGGATAAGGGATACAGGGACCAGAGAACTATCCAGAAGGGGGCACAGAGCAATTGTGGGGCAGGGGGAGAGTACAGGAGGACAGCGCCAGCCTGGATGAGAGGAGAACAGTCCAACGGCGTCAGCCCAGCCCAAGCAAGAGGCCCACGGAAGTCGGAGGTCTGTCACCACGCTGTCCACTGCAGCTGGCTGGTCTGTGCAGCCCGGAGCAGAAGGCCAGGCTCAGCATGGCCCAGATCGTGACCTGCCCTGGCCTGGGCTAGACCATGTGGCTCCCCTCCTTGCCTCAGGAGTTTCTGGCTGCCCCACGTCCCATTCTCCCTGGGAGGGTAAGGGAACTACCCTGAGCTTAGAAGGAAAGCCTGCAAAGTGGCTCACAGACCGCCAGGTGTCCATCACTACCTGGACCACGCCTCCCCCTGCCAGGTGCCAGAGCAATGCGGAGTCTGGGCTTTCTTGGCGCCCTCATGGCCTATCCAGGGAGTTCCCAGAAAGGGCTTTAGGAGGCTAAAGCCACACTATTGTCCCAGGACTCCATTTGGCTTATCTGCTTGAAGTCTTCAACAAACAGTAGCAAGCTTTTTTTTTTTCAGTGGTACTGGAAGGTTGACCCCAGGGCTGCAGGCATGCTTTGCAAACGCTCTAACACTGAGCTGCACACACAGCCCGTTTTAATCACTTTTTTGAGACACGGTCTCACTAAGTGATGCAGACTGACTGTGGCTTCTAACTGGCAATCCTCCTGTGCCACTGGGATTACAGGCGAGCGCCACGGCACCTAGCAGTTAGCAGCCTTTTCCTGTGATGTACATTTGCAGCTCGGTTTTTCAGTACTGGCTCCATTTGTCCCCCTATCCTGGCCCAAATGGAGATCTGTTCCCCACCCTGCTCTGAACCTAGGATGCCGACCTTTACAGATGACCTCAATGCGTCCCTTGCACACTGGATTCTCGGGTGTCCTGTTGGGTTCAGTGGGTGGGAAGTTCCAACAGGAAGTATGAGAGGCGACAGAAAAGTGAACCCAAATGTCCACTGGCCTCCGCTTGTCCCATCACAGTCCAGTCAAGACCCTCATGGGGCTCCTTCTTGGGACTACAGTTTCCTTTGGGGTTCTGGTAACTGCTCCATCCTCTTGCCCTTCAGGTCTAAGGGCAACGCTGGCTCCCCTATTGCCAGACCCAGTGGCTTCCCCTCCTCCCTTTGGTGTCCCTCAGCTCTGCTCACACCTCTGTTAGCAGTCTCTTCAAATGCTCCTCGGTCCCTGTTCCCATGTCTCATTTCCTGCCAGGGTGCTGACAGCTGCAAATACTCTGTGGCACATTATTTGGGGTTACACACCAGATAGAAAATGTAAGGAAGAGGAAGGAGGGTGGGAGACGGAGGGAGATGTGATTGGCATCACAAACAAGGATTCTCAGGTGTTGTTGTTGTTGTTGTTGTTGTTGTTGTTGTTGTTAGGTGCTGTCAAGTCATGTTTGATTCACAGCAACCCTCATAGGGTTTTCAATGGCTGATTGTTTCGGGATTGCCTGGGGAGTGGGTTGCCATGTCCTTCTCCCATTTTTGTGGTGCTGGGAACTGAACTTGGGACCTCAGAGACTGCAGAGCAGTGCTCTACCAACTGAGCTAAATCCCAGCCCCTCTCAGGTATTGTTGTTGTTGTTGTTAGGTGCCGTGGAGTCGGTATCTGACTCATAGCAACCCTCATAGGGTTTTCAATGGCTGACTATTTCGGGATTTCTTTGGGAGTGGATTGCCAGGTCCTTCTCCCATTTTTGTGGTGCTGGGAATAGAACCCTGGTCCTCAGAGACTGCAGCGCAGCACTCTACCAATTGAGCTAAATCCCAGCCCTCTCAGGTATTAGTAATGCCATATTTTAAAAGCGCACAGTGTTCACAGCATTATTCTTATGACCTATCTGTGTGACACACTCTTGTAAATGTATGAGATATTTTGTCATACAGATGGCTTACAATGGGTACACAGGAGGCCCTGGAAGGCTATTCAACTCCTATTTCTTGAAATGTTGTTGTTGTTGTGTACCGTCGAGTCAGGTTTGACTCATAGCAACCCTCATGGGGTTTTCAATGGCTGATTGTTTTCGGGAGTGGACTGCCACATCTTTCTCCCATTTTGCAGTGCTGGGGATCAAACCCGGGTCCTCAGAAAGGGCAGAGCAGCACTCTACCAACTGAGCTAATCCTTAACCCATTTAATTGTTATATAAATATCCACTTTGTAATAGTCAGTGTACATTTATGTTTTATGCATTTTTCTATATGTGCAACATATTTTACAACAATAAGTTGAAAGAAAAAGAGTATCTACTGTGCCAGTTTTCTATGGCACTTCTCTCCCTTTCTCGCTCTCAAATTTCAGTGCACAAGTTTGTGTTGGTGGCCTTAGCTTTGAGTTGCTGGTCTCAGACTTGTGTTGGTGTCTTTTAGGGAGCAAAGGACCTCAGGAATGTCTGGTGGGGTAATGCAGTGCAACAAGAAGGGAGGGGAAGGATAGGAACTTCAAGAAGAAACAGAACACTGGAGACAGGATGTTGTTGTTGTGTACTGTCAGGTCGGAATCTGACTATAGCGACCCTCACAGGGTTTTCAATGGCTGACTGTTTCGGGATTGCCTTAGAAGTGGATTGCCAGGTCCTTCTCCCATTTTTGCAGTGCTGGGAATTGAACTCGGGACCTCAGAGACTGCAGCACAGCACTCTACCAGCTGAGCTAAATCCCAGCCCAGGGAGACAGGATAGACCTGAATAAATCTCTCCCCAAGGCCCTCTGAAGGAACCGAAAAACAGGGACATCTTAGAGTCTTTACCTTATTTGTGTTAGGGACTCAAGCCAATTCATTTAAATACTACAGAAAAGTGTGATCTCATATCACTGGAGAAACTGAAGCCATCCTAACAACTCAAATGTGGGTCAGCCATGGAGCCAATAAGATGCTGGGTGTGGACACGTTTTATAAGTGCAGAGGTGGTCTGAGGGAACCACCGTCACTGTTGCTGGCATTCCCCTTTCCTTCCCCTTCTGCTTAGCGACATTTCCTGAGTGGTGGAGCCTCTGTGGAAAGGGGGGAGGAGAGTGAATTGGAAGAGATGCCTTCCATCCTGGTTAGTTATTAAAGGACATTATGAAGCTCACAGTATTTCCTGGTTTAAAGTCAAGAAAGGTGTGTGTCAGGGCTGTCTCCTTTCACCATACGTCTTCAATCTCTGTGCTGAGCAAATAATCCAAGAAGCTGGACTTTATGAAGAAGCACACAGCACTGTGATTGGCAGAAGACTCATTCACAACCGATGTTATGCAGATAACACAGCTCTGCTTGCTGAAATGAATAGGATTTGAAACATTTACTGATGAAGATTAAAGAACACAACCTTTGATCTGGATTGTGCCTCAACATCAGCACAACAAAGTCCTTACAACTGGGTCAGTAATCAACTTCATGATAAATGGAGAAAAGATTGAGATTGTCTAAGATTTTCCTTTACTTGGTGATACAATCAACACCCACAGGAGGAGCAGTCAAGAAATCAAAAGACGCATTGCATTGGGAAAGCTGTTACACAAGACCTCTTTAAAATTTTGAAAAGTAAAGATGTCACATCGAAGACGAAATGTGCCTGACTCACGATATTTTCAGTCGCATCATATGGTTGTGAAAGTTGGAGACAGGAAACAGGGAGACAGGAGGAGAACTGATGCTTTTGAGTTATGGTGCTGGAGACAAATATTGAATATACCATGGACTGCCAAAAGAACCAACAGATCCATCCTAGAGGAAGGGCAACCAGAGTGCTCCTTAGAAGCAAGGATGGCTAGACTGCGTTTGACATATTATGACATGTCAGGAGGGACCAATGCCAAAAGATGTCATATTTGGGACAGTGGTGGGTCAACAAAAAGAAGGAAGATTGGCACAGTGGCTGCAACAATGGGCTTAAACATAAAAACGATCATATGCCTGGCACAGTGTTAGGGAGTGTTTCATTCTGTTGTACATAGGGTAGCTATGAGTCAGACTCGACTCAATGGCATCTAATAACAACAACATGAAGCTTACAGTGTCCCCAGAAGGCCAAAGAGTCAGACTTGGATGCCACAGGGCCAAGAGCAGCATTCATGCCACACAGCAGGCGCTGCCTCACCATAGACAGATCCACTCTAGTGGCCAGTGGCAACCTCAGAACTCTGCCACAGTTGCCTCAAAGTGCCTGAGGCCTCCTCCCCATGCTCTCTAATAGAGGGTTCTCTGCAAGTCTAATGCAGGGACCTTTGGACAGAGCCTGGGTCCCGGTGATGCCTCCTGAGGAGGCTGAGGGGGGAGTTCTCATTTCCACCTCACTGGGAGGAACTCCAAACATGGAAAATTCCCCAGCATAGGAATGGTGTACAAACGATGTGGGATAGCCAGAGATGTCCTGTGAGGAGGGGAGAGGGCAGAGAGGGAGGAGTTTATTTCCAAGCGCAAGGCAGCAACCAGGAAAGCAGGGCAGAGGGCATCAGGCGCGTGGGCTCCCACCCCAGCTGGGGGCAAGGTGGGGGAGCTGAACCCTACTCTCCAGCTGGGACTGTGGCTCTGGGAGCATCTTGCCTTGTTCCCGCAGCCCTCACCCCAGGAGCCAGCACCAGAGTGTTGGCCCTACCTCATCCCTTCTAACTCTGCTGCCCCTACTCTGTACCTGAGTCCTTAGGGCCAAGATGCTGGGGACAGTGACATCTGAGCAGTTGACTGAAGCTGGGGAAGAGCCCAAAAAAAGTCCTTCTCCATCCCATAAGATTGGGTCTGTGCACAAGCGTGTGAGACATCAGGTCCCCGAGACAAGGGCTGGAGCTCTGCAGCCAGAGCCCCGGGAGCAGCTTTGGCCTGATCCAGTAGGGGAAGCACTTGGTGACAACCAAAGAGCCTTTGGGGCCAGGCTGTAAGTGAAGCTCTCAGGAACCTGGTGCTGCTTCCCCGAAGTCTGTCAGTTATGAGGCATCACATCCTACCAGCCTGGGGGATCATTGGGCCCAGTAGAGGGAGGGGAGAGGAGTGGGAGGGGCCGGCACCTTCTAGGAAGCATACATGTTCAAGAACTTTTTCTTTCTTTTCTTCTCTCCTCTCTCTCTTTCTTTCTTCCTTCCTTTCTTCCTTTCTTTCTTCTTTCTCTCTCTCTCTTTCCTCCTTCCTATCTTCCTTCCTTCTTTTCTTTCTTTCTCTTTCATTTCTTCAGTACTGGGGGTTGAACCCAGTGCCTCACACTTGCATGCTTTACAAGTGCTGTGCCACTGAGTTGCACCCCCAGCCCTTTTTTTTTTTTTTTTTTTTTTTTTTTTTTTTTT
>VMDO01000075.1:363684-423567 GCA_007922755.1 Pedetes capensis | reverse complement strand
ATCGTTTAGGCCATTTCTAACTCTAAGTCTAATCTGTGGAATAAAGTGCCTTCGTGTTCCCAGCACCAAGATGGGTCCTGGGGAGGCAGGAGGGAGGAGAACCAGCACCTACTTCTGTCTGTCTCGACTTCCCCGGGGGATCCTGGCCGAGACAGGGTGCTGGCAGCCTCTCCCCTCTGACCCGCCCCCTGCAGGCAGGCTGGGGGTTGAGGAGACACCTCTCCCCTGCATTCCACCGACCTGAGGCCCCGGGCAGACTATGGAGGCCTGGGGGCCTGGTGTGGGCGGGGCGGCAGGATGAACTCATCCTTTCCTTTCCTTGGGCCACACCGATCATAAAACTGTGGCTGCCCAGCAAATGGCCCCAGGTGTGTGCTGTCCCAGTTTTGCTGGGATAATAGGGACTGCAGGAGGCTGACCTGGTTTCGATGGAGCTGGAGCGGGCTGCTCTCCGTATCTGCCTCTGACGCCTCCCTTCCCTCCCCTGTCCCCACCAAGGCCCAGGGGGAGAAAAGGGGCTGCGCATAGGTGTCCCAGGACAAGCCCCTTCCCCACACCAGGCCCTGCCAGGAGAGGTTCAGGGTGCCCGAAGGTGGCAGCACCCTGCATCCCCTTGGGGGCCTCCTGCTTACAGCCCCCCTTGATTCACTGTTGACTCCACAAAGATCTAGAAGCAGATCTGACAGAACCTTTGGAGTCATCTCTAAAACTGGTTCCTATGACAGATGGGGAAACTGAGTCCGGGAAGAGGAAGAGAGCAGTCACAAGGCTGGCAACAGCTGGGCACGGTAGCGCACGCCTGTAATCCCAGCAGCTCGGGAGGCGGAGGCTGGAGGATCGCAAGTTCGAGACCAGAGACAGTCTGCGTAATTTAGCCAGACCCTGTCTCAAAAAGTAAAAAAAAAAAAAAAAAAAATGGGCTGGGGGTGCAGCTCAGTGGTCCAGCACTTGCAAAGCATGCAGGCGCGAAGCCCTGGGTTCAACCCCTAGTACCGCAAAAACAAAACAAAACAAAAATAAAAAAAAAGCTGGCCACAAAACTGTGGCCTCACTCTGGTTTCTAGACACCCAGCCCCACCTTTGTCCCCTGCCCCTTCTGCAACAGCACAGAAGGAATCAGAAACTGAGGCAGAGTTCCAGGAGGCTGTGGGTTGGTGCCAGAGAGTGGAACTTGTCCCTGTGTGGTGCCACAGGCTGAAGCTTTCCTCCGAGGACTCCCTGGGCCTTGCTTCCCTGGAAGAGGCAGAAACAGTAACACAGAAGTGGAGAGGAGAGGCCCCACGGGGTCAGTTGGCCTCTCAGAAGTCCTGGGACAGTGTAGAGGTGGGTGCCCATATCTGTCTGTCACCTTCCCTGCCCAGCCCTGGGTACCCCAGCTACAGGGCCTCACGTCCTACACGTTGTTAGGTGCTGTCAAGGCAGGTTCAACTTATAAGCAACCCTATGTACAACCTAATGAAAGAATGAAACACTCTCTGACACAGTGCCATGCACACAATCTTTTTATGTTTGAGCCCATCATTGCGGCCACTATGTTTCTTCTCATTTTGAGTCGTGCCACATCAGCAAAAGGAGGTCCCGGGGACTTTACTCCATTCCCGTCAGTAAGGTCGACTCTACTTTGAGGAGGCAGCTCTTCCCCAGTCATTTCTTGAGTGCTTTCCAGCCTAGGGTCCTCATTTTCTGGCACTACAATTGACAGGGCTGCTCTGCTATTTACAGGGGTTTCAATGGCTAATTGTTTTAGGAGTGGGCTGCCAGGTCCTTCTCCCTCATCTACCTCAGTCTGGAAGCTCAGCTGAAACCTGTCCACCGTGGGTAGCCCTGCTAGTATCTGAGATACCAGTGGCATAGCTTTAAGTATCACAACAACAAACAAGCCCTCACAGACTGACAAGGTGACAGACACGTGGGGCGATCCCCCATAGTTTACCCCAGTCCAGAGCTTGTGTTACACACCCCAGGGCAGTGAGGGAGGACGCTTCCCTGCTCAGAGATAGGGCAGCCTTCCCAACCTTCCGCTCTGAGAAGGGCGCTCCCATCTTCAGGGACCCCCTACGAGCCTCCCTCATTGCCAGTGACCTTAGGGGCTCCCAGGACAAGTCTCCCTCCTGACACCCCAGCCCTCAGGTTCCTGAGCCACCGTTCTCTAGAGCCTCTGGCCTCCCTGCCTCCTCACCCCTCCTGGCCAGGGTGAGTGAGAGTGGAGGGGGGCCCTAGGTAGGGGCCACACTGCCCTCCTGCACCTTACTCATCACCTCCAACAACTGGAAAAGGACAACCAACCAGTGGACATTCATATGACGGAGCCATTCTAGGCAACTAGTAACGTGTGCAATGGCGGGGTGGGTTCACAAAAGCAGCTGAGTGAAAGAAAACTAACAAAAAGGCTTACACGCATTTCCACACCTGTATAAGCTCTAGAAAAGACAAACCTGAAGCCACAGAGTCCAGGGCTGGGTTTGCCGGAGGCAGGCTGAATATGGGAGTCGGGACTGGTTGCCATGGGGGATGAAGCAGTTTGATGGGGGAATAAAAATATTCAGCATGGTGTTTGGTGGTAGGTATGTGGCTGTTTCCACTGGGCAGAGCTTATCCAACAGTACACGTAACATGGGGAGCTCTGAGCGTGCAAACCATACCTCACGAGAGCTGGCATGGAAAAGACCTTGAACTTGGGAAAACGTGATCCAGGATGTGCCCCACATCTTGCCTGGCTGAATCCACGAGGAAAGAGTTCTTTCCAAGGGAACCTGGGAGAGGGGTCCAGGCCTTAAAAGAAATCAGAAATCAAATGACCAGAAAAAACAAGGGGTGGACTTGAAGAAATCCAATACCAGGGCATTGCAGAAGAGTTGGCCTTCACCATACTCTGCAGAAGAGTGGACGTGAGTCTCCGAGCCATTCTGCTGGCCTTCCTGCTTGGATGATACCCCCGTCACCCCCTGGGTGACAACCTCACTCCCCAGCCCTACCTGGGAAACGCTCACCCATCTTTTGTTGTTGTTGTTGTTGTTGTTGTTGTTAGGTGCCATTGAGTCGTGTTCAACTCATAGTGACCCTCATAGGGTTTTCAATGGCTGACTGTCTTGGGATTCCCTTGGGAGTGGGTTGCCAGGTCCTTCTCCCATTTTGGAGGTGCTGGGAATCGAACTCGGGACCTCAGAGACTGCAGCACAGTGCTCTACCAACTGAGCTAAATCCCAGCCCCACCCATCTTTTAGGAATAGCAAAAGCTGATCCTTTCATGAGTTGCTGTCTTTCCTCTCCTGGCCCAGTGTTGGGGATGTGCCCAGCCACACTTGGGTCTCCAGTCTGGCACGCCATGGAGTCTCTCTCCTTGGCTTGCTTCCAGAGCCTTCCGCAGGCTGCCAAGGTGAGGCTGTCCTGCTTGCCTGTGGGCCTGGTCTTCCTGCCCTCTGCCTCGGCCAGCTTTCCTTCCTGTCCCTCCCCACCTCAGGGGTGACAGCATCCAACATCGTCCAACCGTTGAGAGTTCGCAGTCCTGGCTCCTCCACACGGAGGGCAACTGCCGAGGGCTGCGGACCTGCCCTGGCTGCTGTGCATGCCCCTCCCCCGTCCTCTCCCGGGAAGCCCAGGTTGGGTAGGAGGGCGACACCGTCACGGTGTTTTGGAATAAGTGTGCACGTCCGTGGATATGGAATCCGTGGGCTCTGTGCTCACACTGAGTACAGGAGGGGCTGCCCCACCCAGCTTAAGTCCAGAGCGACTTCACTGAGCCACCCCTAAAAGGCCTGGTCTGTTCGGCTGGGCGTAGACAGCTGGATTCCAGAATGGGAGCTGGAGCATCTTGGCTCCTCTGGCCCTGTGGGTCTCCCTCACCCCTCCTGCCCTCTTCTCCCTAGAGTCTTCCTGTTCGGTGAATGTACCCTATCTATACCGCCTTCCCCCCACCTCCTCCAGAAAACAAAAGAACGGCATAAGAAACCCTCCATGCAGATGGACGGCCCTGGGCTGAGCAAGTCCAAGCCTTCAAAGGCACAGCCTGTTCTTCTGTCACTTATTTCTGAGTACGTATGTCACTTTGCTGCATGGCTTGGCTCATTTCCTCACAGCGCCCAGTACCGGGCTAGGCACAGGGCAACCCCCAGCCCCACCCCAGGAAGAATGGGGATGAACAAGCTCAGGGATGGGTCAAAGCTGGGGAGGGGTGGCAAGGAGGATCCTTTTGGGCTGTTCATTCTCCTCCCGCCATTTTTGCCCAGGCGTGCCCGGATCAGGGGACAAACTCCAGCAGGCCCTGACTTCCTCCCCGCAAGGAGCATCAACCAGGAAGCTGGGGCCGAGGCTGAGGCAGAGACCTGGCCGGCCTCCACCAAGCCGATGCCAATTAAGACCCAGGAATTCCCTGCCCCTAACCTGGGGCTCAGATCAAAAGACCTTGGCCCCCAGACTAGGGGCTCCAGGCTGTAAATCTGGAGGGCCCGGCCAGCCAGCTAATGAGCTGTCCTGGCTCTGACAGAGCACAGAGCGGGGATCCAGGATCCTATTTCATTTAGGGGCCAGCCTAAGACGAGGGGACCCCAGAGTGACCCCCCCACCAGCAACCCCCTTTGTCAGCCAAGTAAGTCCTGCAATCGGTGTGTGTCTTGGAGGAACCTGAGGAACTGCCCTCCGCCCCCTGTGCTCCGCCCCTAGAGGCCCCTAGCGCTGCTCCCGAGCCCAAGGTTGGTCCCACAGGAATTTTAACCACTAACATCTGGGCTCCGGAGGCTCCGGAAGAGTGAATGTCTTCACCTCCTTTGATTCCCTTCACACAGGGGGCTTTTTCAATTTTAATTTCAGATGACCTCTGACCCCAGCTCCCATTTCCATAGATTCCAGATATTTCCTGTGCCCTCAAATGACCTCCCAAGCCAGAGCCCCTCACAGGGGGACTGCTTCCCCGCAGCCACAGCCAGCTGCACTGGGCGCCCCCAACATCCCCAGAGACCAAAAATGCCTGCACGCCCCCCAACCTGTCCCCAGGGCACGGGCCAGCTCAGCGCACCCTGAGGACCAGGGATGGCAGGTCCCTGGCGCCAACCTCTCCTGCAGAGATGGTTTTTAATAAGGCAAGGATAGATTGGCAGGTGGAGTGTCTCTCTAGGTCAGGGACTCCCGTGGCTCAAGAATAGTAGCTGCCAGTTTGCAGATGCAGTGGTAGCCCTGTGACATCCAATCCCATCAGATCTTGGAAGCTAAGCAGGGTCAGAACTGGTTAGTACTTGGATGGGAGACCACCTGGGAACACCAGGTGCTGTAGGCTTGGGAGAAGGACCTGGCAACCCACTCCCAAAAATCAATCCGACATTGAAAACCCTATGAACAGCAGAGAAGCACTGACAATAGTGTTTTGCCTGTTGTACATAGGGTCGCTATGAGTCAGATACCAACCCGACTGTACCTAACAACAACAACATTTGCAGGTGGGGAGGCTAGCCCTGGAGAAGAGGGACACCAAGGGCACAGAGCTAGTTGTGGCTGAGCCAGACCCATAAGGGAAGCTGGCTGGCCATGAGCCCAGGCCCACCAGAGGGGTACAGGCGAAGGGCTCTTGGTTCTGGGTGGTGAGCCTCAGTTTGGCCCGCCCATCACAGCATGGTGACCAGCACCACAAAGGCACCAAGGGTCTCAGCAAAACCCACAGAGGACAGAGAAGTGACAAGCAGGGAGAAGATAGGAAGGGCCATCAGCCCCTCTGCTGCACCTCTCTCTCTTTCCAAAGTAGCTTTGGGATGACACTGGCTGGCCCCCTCCCTGGGGGCCCCCGGGTGGCCAGCACTGGGCTAAGCTGGGCTCTACAGGGGCTACGGAAGCAGGCAAGACCTGGTCCTCCTCTGGGAGGCACTAGGAGGCATCAGCAGGAAGGGATGCGTGGGGAGGCAGCCCGGAGCCAGGGGGTCAGGGCAGGCCCAGGCTGGGCAGGCTTCATACAGGTGGGAAATTTCTGGCAAAGCCTGGTTACATGGAAGCCTCTCAAGTCACATACCTACATGGCACCCAGCTAGAGCCCAGCTGCCATCACTCTTGTTGTTGTTGTTGTTGTTGTTAGGTGCCGTAGAGTTGAGTCCGACCCATAGCGACCCTCATAGGGTTTTCAATGGCTAACTGTTTCGGGATCGCCTTGGGAGTGGGTTGCCGGGTCCTTCTCCCATTTTGCGGTGCTGGGAATCGAACTTGGGACCTCAGAGACTGCAGAGCAGCACTCTACCCACTGAGCTAAATCCCAGCCTGCCATCACTCTAGTGTGACCATTTCCAACGAGTGTCCATGGCTCTCTACAGGCCAAAGCCACTGTGTGGTCATCGGCCGCTCCTCTGGGCCTGAGGCTACATGACACCACGGGGCAGCCTCCCTGGCCCTGAACCTCAGGCCCACTGCCAGTCCCAGCCTTCTGGCCAATGGCCTGACCACGTGACTCCCAGGAAAGCCTTTCCCGGCCTCCTTCGTCATCCCGTGACTCACACCAAACTTCCAGCCCAGCTCACCACAGTGACATCACCTTCCCCCAGCCCTTCCCCAGCAAAGCACCTCTTCTCTCTGATCCGTCCTCCACGTCAGAGCTGAGAAGGGCCTGGTGGGGGCGGGGGCAATCTGGGTTTACCTGCAGTGGGGGAAACTGAGAGCCCAAGAAGGACAGGAGTTTCTCCTGGGTCCGAGGCTGTGATTCATTTAGAACGTGGCCTTTAACTTAAAGAGGCTAACGTGGGCTCAACAGGGATTTTAGAAGGAGCGATTGCCGCTCGGCAGCGCTCTGGAAAATCAGAAGGCAGACTCCCAAGGCTATGGCTGGCCCTGGGACACTGGGCACCAAAGAAACAGGAGATCCAAGGATCACACCAGCCCTGCCTCACTGGCCAAAGTGGGGCGGGGCCAGTGCTGCTTCTGAGAGATCTGTGGATTTAGAGAAAGTCAAGAACTGAAAAGAAGGAGCAGGTGTGGATCCAACCAGGAAAAACTGTGGACACTTGGAGAGGCGGTCAGGGAGGACAGCCTTACGGGGCTCTCGAGCTGACCAGGGACACAGAGGGCCAAGTGCTCTTTCGTTCTCATGGAATACGGTAGGGCTGCGGGAGATAAGAACGTCCCTGGCTGATCTGACAGCATGGGTATCACCTGGGAACTTGCTAGAATGTAAAATGCAAATCCTCAGCTCCACCCAGACCTGCTGACTCAGATGTTTTGGGTCAGCCAAGCCAGCCTTCCCAATGATACTAATGCATGTTCACATTTGAGAATCACTGCCAGAAGGGCTGGCCAACGTGATTAGCTGGCCTGTACCTGGTCAGCACCTTTGGTCCTGGCCCCCAGGGGCTCCCTGCCGCTCCCGCAGGCCCACCTTGCTTGCCCCTGGTTGTGATCCCCTCCTGGCCACACCAGGCAGGACTTCTGCAGGCGGGATATTCCAGAGACACCCAGAATGAATCTCACGCCAGAGAGGAACTCTGGAGGCGCAGGCAGCCCCAAACTCATGCACATCCCCATCCATTTGGCTGCAGCGTTTCCCCTGCCCATACCACTGGGATTCTGCCTCAGTTTCTGTGCCTCACACCCCAACTCACCCTTAGTCTTAGAATTCTGCCTTGCCACTCACCTGGGCCCCATTACCATGCCGTGCGTGAACATGGACTCCTCACACAGGTTCAACATCTCGCTCTTGAACCCTAGCTGTTGGCCAGGCTCACTTGTGGAAAACCATCCATAACTGTGCAGCAGCTGTGCAGGGCCTCATGTACATGTGTGCAGGCTGTCTACTGGACAAGGGCAGCTGCTTGAAGGAGCAAATGGAAGAATGGAAGAATGAGATCCAGCTCACATTCCACTCACCCACCCACCCCTAGTGCCCAGAGGCATTCCTCCAGTGGGGCACCTTTTTCTAATTTGCATATAAGCATTATATAGGCTGTTGTTGTTGTTAGGTGCTGTCGAGTCGGTATTTGACTCATAGCGACCCTACATACAACAGGGGAAACACCATTGTCAGTGCTTCTCTGCTATTCATAGGGTTTTTAATGGCAGATTGATTGGGAGGTGGTTGCCAGGTCCTTCTCCCAAGCCTACAGTATCTGGTGTTCCCAGGCGGTCTCTCATCCAAGTACTAACCAGTTCCGACCCTGCTTAGCTTCTGAGATCTGATGCCACAGGGCTATGGCTACAGGCATTATATAGGCTAGTGCTTGAATATAATAGCTCTCTGCTCCAAGGTTACTGGTTCTAATCTGGTCCTCCTACTGCCTATTCAGTCTACACTGGCTAGACATCCCCTACCTTCTTATGTCTATGCCAAGGGGGACTCACTCTTCCAGACTGACGATGTCCTAATTGTCTTTGCTCTTTGGAGCCTGCTTGGCTGCGCCCAGGTCCCCCACCTTTTTTTTTGGTCCTCCTCACCATCATGGATTCTGTCCATGGTCATGTTCAAGATGGTGTAATAACAAGCAGGTAAAATATCTTCATTGATTGACATCTGGGATCATTGATTATTGCAGCTCCGAACACATCTATTCTCCTGCAGCCATACCACCGTGGCCTCGTATCCTGTTAGATCTCAGAAGCTAAGCAGGGTCAGGCCTGGTTAGTACTTGAATGGGAGACCATCTAGGAATACCAGGTGCTGTAGGCTTGGGAGAAAGATCCAGCAACCCACTCCCAAAAACACAATCAGCCGTTGAAACCCTATGAATGGCAGAGACTGACAATAGTGTTTCGCTTGTTCCATAGAGTCGCTATGAGTCGGACACCGACTCGATGGCACCTAACAACAACAACAAGACATCTATTCAGGTATACACTGGCTGTGCAGCTAGAGTGGTCTCCCTTACATGGCCTGCCTGATGCGTGGTCCTTTGTAACTTGTCACTTAGGAGCCTTGGGCCCTCTGCCCTAGGGAAGTCCCTCAGAGTCTTGGAGATCACGCCCCGCCTCACCCCACGTGGGGCATCTTAGCCTCTGTCACCACTCCCCCTGTGGCTCCGCCTCTCCCATCATGCTGTTTAAGCTCTGCTGTGTAGCTGATTTTCTTCAGACAACTGGACACACCCAGAAAGCACCGACCTCTCCTATTTTAATCATTCAAATCTTTCCAAAACATAATATATTCCTCTTCACCTCCTCCTGGAATAGAAAAAATGGACAACCTTTGCTCAGGGCCTCAAGACACTATTTTTTGAGCCACAGTGAAGGGTTTTTAACAACTCAAATAATTAAATGATCCCTGTAGAAAAATAGAAAATATGGATAAATGAAAAGAAAAGTATCACCTGAGATCCTACCAGCCAGAGGCAATTGCTAATCATTTTTATTGTTGCTGTTGTATAACCTTCTGGGCTTTTTACTAAGCAGACAGGTGCCCCCAGTTTGGCCCACAAATTCAATCTTATTAATGATTGCCTGGGCTCCCATAAACCCATATTAGCAGGCAGTCTCGTTCCTCTGTACCCCTTATTTCCTACCTGCCCAAAGGAAAGTGGGGACATATTCAGTTCTAGCCCCAGTTCTGACTGCAAATAGCAATAGGAGAGAAGCTGGGAGATCCAGAGGACCCTCTTCCCATTGCTCCTGAGACAGCTATGGTGTGTATAGAAAACGGTCTTGCGAAGTCTTCTGAGCCCCTGACTTTCTGGTCTTGACCTTCACCTGCTCTGCAGACGTGCCCCAGCCTTGGGCGACAAGATTCTGCGCTGGAAGCTTGCACCTGCACACTTTGCCATGTCCCGGGACAGGCATGGCCACGATGAGGCAGCCGAGTCCCGGGAGTCTTGTCTCCTCTGCCACACTCCATGCCCTGGGCACCTGGAGGTCCTGAGATGGTGGTTCTAGGTCACCAGTTCTAGCCCCCTCTCTCCCTGGGGCCATGGGGCCTCTGTTGTTGGGGATCTTCATCCCAACCTTCATGGCACAAGTTCCAATTCATCGTGGAAAGGACCTTTGCCTCCATCCCTTCTCCCTACGTTTTCTTTGGCTCCAAGCAAGCAATCTCCCTGCTCCTCCATGCAGGGAGTTAGAGGAACCACCCAGGCTCCGCACCACCCTCTCACACTAGCCAAACCTTAAAGAACCAGGAAGGCACTGGAGGGACACTTCCCTGAACAAAGAAGAGCTCTTCTTAGCCAGTTAAACAAAGAGCTGAAGGCAACTTTCATCAAAAAGAAAGTTCTTGCTTCCCAGGCACCCTGGAACCACAGAATGACAGTTGGCCATTCCCCTGATGAGGGCATTGAGGTCATCCAGTCACTTCTAGGGAGACTGAAGCACCCAGCCTCCAGCACTGAAGATGTCATCAAAAAGCAATTTTCAGCCGGGTGCGGTGGCGCACGTCTGTAATCCCAGTGGCTTGGGAGGCAGAGGCAGGAGAATCGCAAGTTCGAGACCAGAGGCAGTCTGTGTAACTTAACGAGACCCTGTCTCAAAAAGTAAAAAAATGGGCTGGGGGTGCAGCTCAGTGGTCCAGCACTTGCAAAGCATTCAAGGGTGAGGCCCTGGGTTCAACTCCCAATCCTGAAAAAAAAAAAGCCATTTCCTTTCTAGGAAGACCTGGGACCCCCAACCCACACCTTGATCCCCAAGCCATGCAGCTGAAAGGGGGACTGCCTGGCACTACCTGGCTAGGCTCCAGGTGCAGCCACACTCAAGTGTCAGGAACTGGGCTGGGACAGTCTGGACAGGGAGAGCCCTCCTCAACCCCAGGGATGCAAGGGGCAGGTGCTTAGGTGCATTTAGGAGCTGATGAAGTGAGATCACGTGACATAATTCCATTTGGCTTCCCAGTTGGGAAGAAAAGGGAAATGAAAATTCCTCATGCATAAGGGCGGCCATTCTTTCTCTAGCTTCTTTCCTGCCCCAGTGCCAACCTCCGCAAATGGGGACCAAATGGTTAGCATTGGGAGAGCCTCTGTGCCCGCTGCATTCTGTGAGTTGGGGGCAAGTGGACTGGCTGCATCTTCCCTTCCTCCATGACAGCTCTGGGGCCGAGGCTTTCTGCATCGACTCAAGAGGACAGGAGGGGAAAATGCCCATCTACTCCATGGACAGAGCTGATGCAGTGCCACTGGCTGGGCTCTGGCCCCTGGGGAAAGGAGCCCCCATGCCCACAGAGGCTGCCCCTACGCTCCTGCTCCTGGCCACACACCCCCAGGCTGGATGGGACAGATGTCTGTCTCACGTGACAAGTTCTGTGAGGCAAGAGACCAAGGAAGGGGCAAAGACACAACAGCAGAATCTCCCAACACCCCAAAACCTGAGGAGCAGCTAGAGGACGGGGTTTCCCTGAGAAGTAGAAACTCTCAAGAGAGTGGCCTGGACAGGGCAGGCTGGGGCAGCCATGCCCCAGGGCCAGGGCAGGACATTACAGGGAGAAGGTCCCCCTCCAGCCTCTGCCTGGAGGGTTCATAGCTCACAGATGAGCAGGGGACACTTTCCATGCACTCAGCCCTCTGGGTCCTCCCAACGCAAGCTGCCAAGGGCACTGGGGAAACCCCTAGGGCCCCACTTCTTATCCGGGGGATTGCTGCAGAATTTTCATGTAAGAAGTAGCAGCAATGACCAGGGTAATGGACTTGGCCCAAAGCAGCCACTGCCCAGCAGGCAGATCGCTTCTATTTAAGCTGAAGCTGTATTTGGAGTGGCCATTGGCTAGTGCTTTTTGTTCTCACACTTTCTCGGCCTTCGCATCTGCCCAGCTCAGCCCTCCCCACATCCCTCTGCCTTCCACCTCCAATTGTATTAGGTGCCCGGGCTCTGCTCCTTCAGTAGCTCCCACTGGTGAAGCCTTCAGTAGCTCCCACTGGTGATGAGGCAAAGTCCAAACCCCATACCCTGCACCCAAGGGTGACCATACAGCCCACTTGCCTGGGCCAGCCTCATTTATACCTGTGTCTCTGACTAATAATGAGTAGCACCCCCTTTCTTGCAAAAGGCACCCCCTTTGGTCAATAATTGATGTGGCCAACCTGTATGTGGTCCCCTTCCAGTCCGATGCTCCAGGGAAATGTCTGTCTGTCTCTCTTCGGTCCTCTGAGTCAGCTGGCTGCACTCTGGCTCATCATGAGAATAACTTGGGGAGCTTTGAATAAATGCTAGTGCCTGGGCTCACCCCAACACAAGTGAATTAAAACAGAACCTGTAGGGATGGGGCCTGGACTTCGGTATTTCTTTAAGCTCACAGGTGGCTCTGATGTGCAGCCAGGCTTGAGGACGGCCCTCATCACAACAGGTGTCCTGGAAGTCTGTCCCTGAGGCCATCTCATGTGCCATTCCTACTGTCTGTCACCCATCTGAGTCCTACCCAAGTGCCCCGCCCAGCTCCAAGCTGCCCCCTCCTTCCCCTCTCCTGACCCCTGAGCTGGAAGGGGGTCCTTCTCCCTCCACCATATCCCTAGATGTTCCGTTTCCTGGGGCCATGTGTTACTGCCTCAGAGTCTGTGAGCAGGGTTTGTTGTTGTTGTTAGGTGCCGTCAAGGCGGTATCTGACTCATAGCGACCCACATAGGGTTTTCAATGGCTGACTGTTTCAGGATTGCCTTGGGAGTGGATTGCCAGGTCCTTCTCCCATTTTTGCAGTGCTGGGAATTGAACTTGGGACCTCAGAGACTGCAGCGCAGTGCTCTACCAACTGAGCTAAATCCCAGCCCGCTGTGAGCAGGGTGGTCTGATTTGTCTCTGGCAACCCCGGAGCCCAGACCCAACTAAAGGCCACACCTGGGGGAGTGACGGTCACTTCTGATCCTGGACTTGGGCAGCACTACACTGGGCACCAGCACATGTTACCTCTCCACATTAGCTTTTCTCCTGTGCCTGAAGCCATTCATTCATTCATTCATTCATTCATTCATCTACTCCTTCAGCATTGTTTCAGATGCTGTGTTCTCCATACACTCCCAACCCCCTGTACTGTTAGAGAACTGTCCTTGACTGACCCATCTCCATCCCCTGGGCAGTCTAGCGGCCTGTCTCCCACATAAGGAGTACTCAGTAAGTAGTGATTGATAATCAGCTGATGCATGGATAAACAAACAGTGGTATATCCAGATAATGGAATATTATTCAGCCACAAAAAGGAAATGAAGAACTGATACATGCTATAATATGGATAAACCTTGGAAACATTATGCTAAGTGAAAGAAAAAGGTCATAATGTGTATGATATTTATATGGAATATCCAGAATTGGCAAATTCATAGAGACAGGAAGCAGATTAGTGGTTTCCAATAGCTGGGGCAGGGGTGGGGGGATGGAGAGTAATTGCTATTGGGTATAGAGTTTCTTTGGGGTGGATAGAAATGTTCTAGAATTGGATATTGGGGATGGTTGCACAACCTTGTGACTATACTAAAGCCATTTAATTACACACATTAAAATGGTGAATTTTATGGTATTTTAATTATATCATAATTAAAAAGAAATGTAGGTTGATAAATTTTTCCTTCTATCTTCTGTTCTTAAATTTTAAACTGGTTTTGTTTTTTTCTTCTTATTCACAAGAACCACCTGGAATACTTGCTAAAAGCACAGGTCCCTGGGCCTCCCTTTGGTGCGTCAGATTCAGTGGGTTGGGGTAGAGCCCAGGAACCTGTGTCTGATTGCTGTATTCTAAGTACAGCTTCCCTGTGGCCCCAAGGCTTGGGTCAGGGAATTTCTGAGCAAACCTCAGAACCTCAGAAGACAAATAAAATTCTTTAACCTATTATTTCAGGAAAAAAGCTGAAGATTTCAAACACAACCGAAACTTTGTTTTTAGTCTGCTTCTTATTAAAAACAGACTGGGACCTAAAGAAACCCCATCAGGAGTAGGTAATGAAGTAATCATGATCATAATAAGAGAACAGAATGGAAAAACTGCCTGGCCTGGAGCAAACCACAAAAACATTGTCTTCTGCCTCCAGTGCTCAACTGAGCCATTCAGATGAAAATCCACCGCTAGCCACAAGGAGGGCTTAATTTGGGGAAGGGGAACTACACATTAGTAAACCACGCTCACTGCCCCCTGTGCAAATACACGCTTGCAGACACCCACTCCTGCACACTCAAAATTCTGAGCCTTGGTATGTACTCCGTGATTACGGCTTTCTTTGGGGTTACAAGGAAACAGAGCTGTAAATCGGTATTAGAATGCGATCAAAAGGAATGTCTGCATGCAATTATTTTGTTTTGAGACCAGCGCTCAGAGGCACCAGCTTTAAAGTGCTGGTGTGGTCACGTGGTGGGCTCTCCCATACATACACACACATGACTTTGGTCCCCACCAAAGAGAGAAGACAAAGGCCTGGGTTTTCTCATTGTTGCTTCTTTGTTAGAGTGGAGTCTCACCCCAGCAGCTCAAAGGACCCCCGCCACCCTCTTCCCTGGCCTTTCGTACCCATCACAAGAGGAAGTTTTCTTAATAACCTCTTGCTCTGGAAAGTAGTAGTTATTGTAATTTGAGAACAGACATCCCTTGCTTAACAGAAATTCACTTAACAAAACTCCAAATTGAATAAGGGATAAATGAAAGGAAGTAACGTTTGTCAAGCATGTCTTCTGAGCTCTGGCACTATGCTAAACAATTTCACATCCATTTCCATATTTCACTGCAGGAGTTGTCACAACCCTGGATGGAGGCGTTCTCATCCCCCTCATTACACCAAAGAGTCAGAAGCTCAGAGCAGTTACATAACTTTCTTGGACACAAGGTTAGCAAGTGGCATTGTCAAATCAAGCGGAAGGGCCCCCCAAAAGAAGATGACAGAAAAATAGAATCTATGAAATGTGGGTGTCCCGTGAGTCCGTCTTGTGGCAGCTGGCTGCTAAGGCAGCCGCCATTTTTTATATACTCATGTGGGCAAGCAAGACCAAATACATCAAATAACGTCTGGCAGCACTCAGTGCTTCGTTGAGTCCAGCAAGCCACCACACACGTCAATGACATGAAACCAAAGTGTTGGGTTTAAGAAAGGAACTGTCAACACAGGTGCATTCTGGTGCTTGCATTATTGGCATCCCAAGTCATGAGGCTCTGGTGGAGACCTGGCTACTACTCATTTCGTCTGTAGTCACTTTTTCCTTCCTCAATGGGATCCAGCCAAAAAGAATCAGTCTGTCCTTTGAGGCTCCTGTGTTCCTTCCCACCAAGGGCTCTTTGCTCCTGTTCTCCCTCTGCCTGCTCTTTTCAGGCCTCCTGGTTCTGACCTCACCCTTTAACCTTCATGAGAGGAAAACTCCACGGGGACAGGGGCTTTGGTTGTCTGGTTCACCAAAGTGTCCCCATCATCTACAACAGTGTTTGGAACATAGTCAGCACTCCATAGACACCTGCCAAGAGAATGAATGATGAATCAATGAATGAATCAATGTCTCAGACTTCAGTTTGTGCCTTGTTTCCTCAGTTCAGCCTTGTCACCCTTGTTAAATTCTCCTATTTCTGACCTTTTCCTTTCTAATATATGGTGTACAGGCACACTTCATTTTCTGTGCATCACTTTAATGCACGTCACAGATAATGTGTTTCTTACAAATTGAAGGTCTGGGGTGACTGCCTGGAGTAAGGCTATTGATGCCATTTTTTAACAGCCTAGGCTCACTTTATGTCTCTGGGTCACATTTTGGTAATGCTCACAATGTTTCCAACATTTTCATTTCACCATTCACGGTGCTCTGAGATTAGTGATCTTTGATGTCATTGCTTTAATTGTTTTGAAGCACCATGAACCGCATCATTATGAGATAGTGGATGTCACCAATAAATGTGTGCTCTCTGACTAGTCCACCAACAGGCTGCTCCCCCTCTCCCTCCCTCTCCTCTGCTCATGACTCCCAGATCCCTGAGACACAACAGGACTGAAATTAGGCCAAGGAATAACCCTCCTGTGGCTTCCAGGTGTTCAAATGAAGGAGAATCACGCATCTCTTGCGTTTAATCAAAAGCTAGAAATGATCAACCTTAGTGAGGAAGGCATGTTGAAGCCAGAGGTAGGCTGAAAGCTAGGGCTCTTAACCCAAACAGTGAGCCAAGCTGTGAATGTAAGGGAATAGCTCTTGAAAGCAATGAGGAGTACTGTTTCAGTGAACACATGAATGGTAAGAAAGCAAAGCAACCTTATTGTTGATGTGGAGAAAGTTGAAGTGTTCTGGATAGATCACACCAGCCCCAACATTCCCTTTAGCCAAAGTCTAATCCAAAATAAGGCCCTCACTCTCTTCAGTTCTGTGAAGCTAGTTGGAAGTGGGCAGAGGTTAGCCCATGAGGTGTAAGGAAACATGCTCCCTCCCTCACATCAAAGTACAAGAAGAGGCAGCAGGCGTTAATACAGAAGCTGCAGAAAGTTGTCCCAAAGATCTGGCTAAGAGAATTAATAAAAATGACTACCTCAAACCATACATTTTCAATGTAGACAAAATAGCACTGCCTATGGAAGAAGATGTTAAGTACTTCCATAGCTAGAGAGGACAAGTCAATGCCTCACTTCAAATTTGGAAGGACTGCCTGACTCTCTTGGTAAGGGTTAATGCATCTGGTGACCTTAATTTGAAGCCAATACTCGTTTACCATTCTGAAAATCCCAGGGTTCTTAAGAATTCTGCCAGTGCTCTAAAAATGGAACAACAAGGCCTATATAACAGCACATCTGCTTACAATATGCTTTACTGAATATTTTAAACCCATGGTTGAGACCTACTGCTCAGAAAAAAAGACTCCTTTCAAAATATTGCTGCTCACTGGCAATGCACCTGGTCACCCGAGAGCTCTGATGGAGATGTAAAATGAGATTAATGTTTTCGTACCTACTAACACAACGTCCCTTCTGCAGCTCATGTATCAAGGAGGAATTCCAACTCCAAGTCTTCGGATTTGAGAAATACATTTTGTAATGTTATTGCTGCTTGAGATAGCGATTCCTCTAACGAACCTGGGCAAAGTAAATTGCAAACCTTCTGGAAAGGATTTACCAGTCTAGATGTCATTAAGATTAATGATTCACGGGAGGAAGGCAAAATATCAACAATAACAGGAGCATGGAAGAAGTCAGTTCCAACCCTCATGGGTGACTTTTGGGGATTCAAGACTTCAGTGGAGGAAGTAACTGCAGATGTGGTAGAAATAGCAGGAGAAATAGAGTTAGAAGTAGAGAGTGAAGATGTGACTGAATTGCTGCAATCTCTTGCTAAAATGTTAACTGGTGAGAAGCCGCTTCTTACTCAGGAGCAAAGAAACTGGTTTCTTGAGGTGGAATCTATTCCCAGGGAAGACGCTGCGACCGTGGTTGAAATGCTAGCAAAGGTTTTACAGTACTGTGTTAACTCTCTTGATATAGCAGCAGCAGGGTTTGAGAGAACTGACTTTCATAATGAAAGACGTCCTACCATGGGTGAAATGCTATCAAGCAGCACCACTCGTCACAGAGAAATCTTTTGGAAAGGAATATTCCAATCAATTGTCTTAGTTTAAGAAATTGCCACAGCCACCTCAAACTTCAGCAGCCATCACCTGATCAGTTAGCAGCCACCAACATCAAGTCAGGACCCCCACCAGCAAAAAACTTATGAGTCACTGAAGGCTCAGGTAATAACATTTTTTAGCAATATTTTTAAATTAAGTTATGTACATTGTTGCTTTTAGACATAGGACTATTGCTCACTTAACAGGCTGTGGTAGAGGGTAAATATGGCTTTCATGTGCACTGGGAAGCCAAACAGTTCATGTGACTCATTTTATTACCATACTTGCTTTATTTTGGTGGTCTGTAACAAAATGCACACTATCGCTGAGGTACACCTGTGTATACATAATGGTATATATTTGTCTGATAATATGTATTGTCTATCTGAGGTCTGACACAGGACTATAAATTCCATGAGGGCAAGAAAGATTCTTATTCTGCTCATCATGACGTTCCTAGTGATGGCCTTATTATGGTGTTTAATAAATGTGTGTTGAACTAATGAATGCCCAAAGTCTTATAGAGATCAAGTGTTTGTGAGCTGTTTTTATTACAAAGTACTCAGGGGGAATGAGAAAAAATGGGGCAGGAATTGACTTATGAGAAAGGCACTTCAAGACAGTAGATACTAGCCAGGCTCAGTGGCTCATGTCTGTGATCACAGCAACTCCAGAGGATGGCCAGTTGGAGGCCAGAGGCAGCCTAGGTAACTTAGGGAGACCCTGTCTCAAGATAAAAAATAAAAAATTGGGGGAGGAGGCAGCCCAGTGGTAGAGCACTTGTAGAATATGTGTGATACCCTAAGTTCAACCTCCAAGTACTGCAAAACAACAACAGCAAAAAACCTTGGTCTGTTTTCTGTTGCTATAACAAAATACCTGAGGCTGGGTAACTCAGAACTTAAAGAGATTTTATTTGGCTCATGATTCTGGTGGCTGGAGGGGTCCATTATAGCATGGTACCAGGGCCCTCGGAGGGCCTTCTGACTTCACAAGAACTACTTCATCCCCATCCTACCTGACCTGGGCCCTCAAGAGAGCATTGACACATTCGTGAGGGTGGCATTCCCACGACCTAGTAACCTTTGAGTAGGCCTCACTTCCACAGTGCCACACTGGGGACCAAGCTTTCACACATGAGCTTTTCAGAGACGAACCACATCCAAACCATAGCAGGACTTTCACCACATCCCTGATACTGCTGGGCTGCTGGAGCTCACAGTGAGGATAAACAGAAGGCCAGGGTGCTACCCCAGGGCTCCTGGCACTGTGTTTCCCCTTCCCTTCTTACTTATGTCACTACAGAATCTCATGATTTGTCTTTTGTTTTATAGCATAGCATTCTTAATATGCAAATCCTATGGAAGTTTCTTCTAATGCTTACATTTTTGTCTATATATATTATATTCAGTTTTTCTATTGTTTTCAATTGGTTTTACAATTGTTTTTTCTCCAGAAAAATAATTTTAAAAAATATTCCTAATTTTAGACTAGAAATCAGTGGGGAAATGAGACTCACTTTAAAGTCCATTGCTTTGTAGCCATTTTTGATGGAAGACACATGCTCCATTGAGCTAGGAGACACTGCATGAGGTTAATTTGATTTATTGCTCATGTATTTCCTGAAGCTTATGGTGACAGGCAGAAGATGTGGCCTGCAAAAGGAGGGATGTGTAAAATCTCCGGATCCAAAGATGGTTTAGTTTTCATGGCTTGGTTTTCAGGAGCAGCCTGGTAGATCCTGATACAAACCTCAACTGCATAGGGCAGACTTAACCCTGGACATGTGGAAGCCAGAGACGAGGCTGGGACAAGCTGCTAATTGGCAAGCGAATTCCCCACAGACCACCCTGCCACTTGCTATTTGCTGGCAGAGTTTTGCCATCTGGGCCCAATAGGGACAGTTCTGATCACAGCCATGCTGACGGGCATGGAAGGGGCTTGGGTCCTCTAACGCTCTAAATCCCACAGAGCTCCTGGAAATGGGCAAAGCTCCCTAGAGCACTGAGCATGCAGAAGCCAGCATGTGGAGCTGGCAGCTCCCTTTCCTAGAACCAGATGCCATTTTCTTTTTTAGTTAAGTGTTGAGAAAGAGTTTGTCTTTGAAAACAAAGTAGATTTTTTTTTTTTTTTTTTTACCTGACCTCATGAGCTGGGTGGGATCTGTTGTATAACACAGAGAAAAACTCGTGACAAATCCTCTGTCTTTGTGAGTGTGGAGAGGTGTATTAGTTTATGTTCCATTGCTGTACCAGAATACCTGAGGCTGGGTTCTTTATAAAGAAAAGAAGTGTATTTAGTTCATAGTTTTGGAGGCTGAAAATTCAAGATTGGGTAGCCCCATTGGTTCAGGATCTGGTGAGGACCTACTTGGCTGGGCCACCACATTGTAGATGGCATCATGGCGGGACTGTGTGCAAGAGAGAGAGAGATCACATGGAAAGACAGGGAGCCAGAGAAAAGAGGAGGAGCAAGTCTGACTCTTTTACAACAGCGCTCTCTCTTGAGAATTAACACGGGTCCTATGAGAAAGGCAATAATTGCTGGGCGTGGTGGCGCACGCCTGTAATCCCAGCGGTTTGGGAGGCAGAGCCAGGAAAATCCCAAGTTTGAGACCAGAGGAAGTCTATGTAACTTAGTGAGACCCTGTCTCATTAAATTAGAAAGCAAAGAAAAAAAAAAGGGGGGGGCTGGGGGTGCAGCTCAGTGGTCCAGCACTTCCATAGCATGCAAGCGCGAGGCCCTGGGTTCAACCTCTAGTACTGCAAAAAAAAAAAAAAAAAGGAAAAAAAGAAATAAAAGAGAAAGCCAATAATTCTCTTCAAGGGCAGTGCCTCCATTGATCTAATTACCTTGCACTAGGTCCCATCTCAAAGTTCTCAGCACTTCTGAACATTGCCACACTGGGCACCAGGCTTCTAACACATGAACCCTTGAGGAGGACACTCTCAGAACCATAGCAGAGAGTAAAATATATGGTACCCCAAATTTACTATTTTAGTCTTTTTTAAATGTAGAATTCAGTAGCATTAATACTTTCACAAGTCATATAATCACCAATACTATCCATTTCAAAAACTTTTTTAGTATCCCACACAGAAAACCTATACCCATTAAACACCCACCCTCAGCCCCAAATAACTGCATTTCTATTTTCTATCTCTATGAATTTGACTGTTCTAGATAGTTCATGGCCCACAGCTGTAGTACTGTGTCTTCCAATCCCGTCAGATCTCGGAAGCTAAGCAGGGTCGGGCCTAGTTAGTACTTGGACGGGAGACTGTCTGGGAACACTAGATACTGTAGGCTTGGGAGAAGGACCTGGCAACCCACTCCCAAAAATCAATCCACCATTGAAAACCCTATGAAGAGCAGAAAAACACTGACAATAGTGTTTCACTTGTTGTACGTAGGGTTACTATGACTTGGATACCGACTCGACGGTACCTAACAACAACAACAACAACAAGATAGTATCATTCACAAGATACAGGTAAAATCATATCTTTGTCCTTTTGTGTCTGGCTTATTTCATTTAGCATAATTTCTCAAAGTTTGTCAGTGTTGTAGCATGTAATAGAATTTCCTTCCTTCCAAAGACTGAATAGTATCCTGTTGTATATATATATCACATTTTGTTTATCTGCTAATCTGTGATGAACATTAGGGTGGTTTCCAATTTTTGGCTATTGAGAATAATGTGGCAATAAATATTGTACACATATCTGCTTGAATCAAAGCTTTCAATCCTTTGGGGTATATGCATAGGAGCAGAATTGCTGGAATATATGACAATTCTATGTTTAGCTTTTTGAGGAACAGCCAAACTATTTTCCACAGTGACTGCATCATGCTACATTCCCACCAGCAATGCACTTGGGTTCTAATTTTGCCACAAACTTACCAACACTTTTGGTTGGCACAAATGCTTCCTGTTTGTTTGTTTCTTCATCTTTAATAATAGCCATTCTAATGAAGCTTAGCTCTGTTGATGGAGTGCTGCTCTGCACTCTCTGTGGCCCTGGGTTTGATCCCCAGCACTGCAAAAATGAGAGAAGCATGTGGCAATCCACTCCTAAAACAATTAGCTATCGAAAACCCTGTGAATAGCAGAGAAGCACTGACATAGTGCTGGGCATGGCATAGTGTCAGGGAGTGCTTTGTTCTGTTGTACATAGGGTTGCTATGAATTGGACTTGACTCGATGGTACCTAATAACAACAATGAAGAGAATGGATATCCCATTGTGCATTTGATTTTCACCTCCCTAATGCCTCATAGGCTGGGATTTAGCTCAGTTGGTGAAGCGCCGCTCTGCAGTCTCTGAGGTCTTGGGTTTGATTCCCAGCACCATAAAAAATGGGAAAAGGATGTGGCAATCCACTCCTGAGACAAGTCGCTATTCTGCATATTAATCTCTATCAGATACATGATTTGCAAAGTAATTTCCCCCATTCTGTGGGTGTCTTTTTATTCTCTTGATAGTATCCTTTGAGGCAACCCCTTTGTTCCTATATGTACTACTTCCCAATTTACAAACACAAGCATTTGCTTTTAGTTTCATAAACAACATATGAACATGGGCTCCTTGATTTTTTAAAAACTTTGAAGCAACACAGTTACACTAAAGTCAACTTTAGCCTCCATTCCCAAACCCCTGCCCGCTTTCAAGAGGGAAAGTTTCATATGTATTTATCCAGATCTTTTCCCATACGTCTGTATGTAACTTTATTCATTCATTTTACATCAATTTTTTAAAAATATCCACTATATTCCAGCACTGTCCCAGGTGCTGGGGACACAGTGGTCACAACACAGACAAAACCCTTAACCTGGCAGAATTTGCATTCATTATGGAGAGAGGAAGGACAATAAATAAGCGAATCGAAAGTGCTGTGAAGAAAACAAGTCAGACGACATGATCGAGTGACTGGTGGGGGAGGGGTGACAGCCATGCTGGGGAGGAGCCATGTGAGATGAGACCCAAAGCCATCCATGCACCTGACCTGGAGAAAGAGCATCCAGGCAGTGGGACACCCGTGGAAGAAACACCCTTGTCCTGTATGTGGGGAGAAAGGAGCCTGGAGTGCCTGGCATATGGTGGTCCCAGGAGAAGGAGTATATGACCAGAGATACCAACTGGGCCAATTCTCAGAGGGTGCTGGAGGCCAGGTGAGGCATTGGGTTCCACCTTGTTGTTGTTGTCAGGTGCCGTCGAGTCGAGTCTGACTCATAGCGACCTTCACAGGGTTTTCAATGGCTGACTGTTTCGGGATAGCCTTGGGAGTGGGTTGCCACATCCTTCTCTCATTTTGCGGTGCTGGGAATTGAACTTGGGACCTCAGAGACTGCAGCGCAGCACTCTACCAACTGAGCTAAACCCCAGCCCCGGGTTCCACCTTAGGTACAATCAGAAGCAAAAGTGCAAATGCTCTGTGTTTTTTGAATGCCACTCAGATTGCTGTTGAGAGACAAGCAAGGAGAAGGTTGAAGATACCTAAAAAGGGGGGGATGAAGACTTGGATTAGAGCAACTGCTGTGGAGAAGGGGAGATGTGAATATATTCAAAATACATTTTGAAGCCTTGTGATGATTGGGAGAAAAGGATAAACTGATCAGAATAATTCTTGGGGTTTTGACCAGAGCAACTGAGTGAAGCACTGTTGTTGTTCTTGGGTGCTGTTGAGTCAAGTCTGACTCATAGCAACCCTATGTACAACAGAATGAAATACTACTGGACATTGTACCACGTACACCATTTTTTGATGTTTGAGCCCATTGTTGCAGCCACTATGTTTCTTCTCATTTTGAATTGCGCCACATCAGCAACTGGAGGTCCCGGGGACTTTACTCCATTCCCATCATTAAGGTTGACTCTACTTTGAGGAGGCTACTCTTCCCTAGTGGTTTTTTAATGTCTTCCAGCCTGGGGGGGAGGGCTCATTCCATGACACTCTATTTGATAGTACTTCTCTGCTATTCATAGGGTTTCCAATGGCTAATTGTTTCAGGAGTGGGCTACCGGGTCCTTCTCCAGAGTCTGTCTTAGTCTGAAAGCTCAGCTGAAACCTCTCCACCATGGGTGGCCCTGGTGGTATCTGAGATACCAGTGGCATAGCTGTCAGCATCACAGCAACACACAAGGCTCCACAGCATGACAACCTGACAAACTTGTGGGGGAACAACAGCTAGGATTTATATAAAACTTCCTATGTGCTAGACATTGATCTAAGTGCTTTACGTGCATTAATCCAGGCAATAGTCCTTTGAGATTACAACTATTTTACAGATAAGGAACACACCTTGGAAGTAACTTGTCTAAGGTCACATAACTAAGGAATGACAACACTGGTATTTGAACCATGACAAAAAGAGTACAGATAACTCTTCCGAGAAGTCTTATTACGCAGGAAGAGTGGATTAAGATAAAGCCAGATACCGTCACGGATAAGCCGCCAAAATCAAAGTAACTTAACAAAACAGAAGTTTCTTTCTTTTCCTTTTAAATTGCAATCAGTGACAGGAGTAGGCGGAGCTCTGCTCCATATAGTCATTCAGGGACCCAAGCGCTTGCCTATGACCCAGGTATCTTTTTCAACACATAGTGCCCACAGTTGTCCTAGATGTCAACATCAAACTAGCAGAGGGGCAGGAGAATGTGGAGAATCGGGGAGAAGAATTTAATGGGCCAAGCTTGGAAGTTGCATATACCATCTTCCCCACATACTATTAGCTAGGCCTCAGTTGCGTGTTCCCATAAACATACTAAAGGAGCTGGGAAGTGACACTTAGCTGAGGGTCAGTAACACTACACTGTGCAAGACGGCCGTGGAGTTTTGATGGACAACTGATTAACACTGTGAACAAAGACACGAGAAAGGTATGTGTTAAAAGAGATTAGGTTTTTAGCCGGACTTGGTGGTACACAACTGTAATTCTAGCTACTTGGGAGGTTGAGGTGAGAGTATCACAAATTTGAGGCCAGTCTGAGGTATACAGGAAGTGCAAGGCAAGCCTAGAAAGCTTAGTGAGACCCTCTCTCAAAATAAAGATGAAAAAGAGATGGGACTGTAGCTCAGTGGTAGAGCACATGTCTAATATACGCAAGGCCCTCGATTTAATCCTCAGTTCAAAAGAAAAGAAAAGAAAAAAGAAAGAAAAGATAGAAGAAAAGAGAAGAGAAAAGAAGAGAAGAGAGAAATAGAATGGAGATTAGTTTTTTAATATGAGGAAATATCGGAGCATGTTTGTGTACCAATGAGAATGATTCAAAGGGAGACGCCTGTAATCCCAGTGGCTGGGGATGTGGAGGAAGGAGGATTGCAAGTTCGTGACCAGAGGCAGTTTGTATAATTTAGCGAGACCCTATCTCAAAAAGTGAAAAATGGGCTGGAGGTGCAGTTCAGTTGTCCAGCACTTGCAAATCATGCAAGTGTGAGACCCTGAGGTCAACCCCCAGTACCAAAAAAAAAAAAAAAAAAAAAAGAATGATTGAAAGGGAGAAGATGATGCAGGAGATAGGGACTCCAATTGCAGGAATGAGGTCCTCAGCAAGGTAATAGGAGATGAGGGTTTGCCCTTTGAAAGGAATAAAGGAGGAGGGGAGGGTGAGGGGAAGTTCATGTTGGTACAGACACAGGAGGATTGGCGATTTCATGGTGGGAGGTAGAGCTGCCCCTGGCTGAGACCTTCTATTTTTTGGTTTAAGTATTGAGCAAGGTCATGAGCTGGACGGGATTCAGAGAGGGGGCCTGGGAGATGTGAGGCGAGGGATGCACAAAATAATCATTGTAGAACGAAAAAAAATTAACTTACCAGGGAAACATTTTGGGATTACCAGGTTGTGCCGCATGATCATTTGAGGTTTGTGGTCATGAATTTAAAATGGAAATTACCTCCAGAAATTGTGTGTGTGTTTACATTAATGCTGCCTGTCATTCTCCATGTGTAATTTAGCAGCTTGCCTTGTCTCTTTCCAATATGCTGTGCACACAGTATTGCACCGGATAGATGCATCACGGCTTGTTTAACCATGCCCCAGCGAGGGTGGCCAGGTCCCTTCCAATTCCTTATCTTGGTAAAGAAAGCTTGCAGGAAGGCTCATTACCTGTTGCTTGTTCGCACTGAGTGTTTCTCCAGGTATGTACCCAAAAGTAGATTTGCATGAGGTAAGTGCATTTTTAATTTCAATAGATTCTACCTCCACAAGGACTTTTCTGATTTATACTCTCACCAACAGAATGTGAGAATACTGCCCACATCGTCATCAGTTCAGTTCAGGCGAACTTTCTCTTCTCCTTGTCTGATAGAATAAAAAGTGATCTCTCAATATGTTAGTTTTTGTTTTCTTTATTATGGACAATATTACATTTTTTCATAGGTTTGTGGTCATTTGAATTTGTCCTTATGTGAATTGTCCTTTCATATTCTTTGTCCTATTTTCTTGTGTCTTATTTACATTTTCATATTGATTTATAACTGATATTTATATATTTTGAATATCAATTATTTGGATATTATAATATTGCAAATGTTTTTCTTAGCTGCTAATTTTCAGTTTCATTCGTGTGTATTTTGATATGAGTTAATTTGTTGGTATTTTCCTTAATGGCTTTTGTGTTATTAGGAGTCTTATTTCACAAGATTATCCTATCACTAAATCATAAAAATGGTATTGTATATTTTCTTCTAATTATTTAGAAGTTTTAAATTAAGTGTTTAATTTTGAGATAATTATAGCTTTATATGCATTTAAAGGAATAATACAGACAAATCTTATTACCCTTTACCCTGTTTCCGCCAATGATAACATCTTCCAGTCTCACACCTAAGATACTGACATTGATACAGTCAAGATATAGCACAATTCCTCCCCCCCACCACCAAGACCTTGCCATTGCTCCTTTACAGCCACACCCACTTTTCCTTCCCTCACTCTGTACCCCACCACCATCCCATCCTTAACTCCAGCAATCACTAATCTCCATGTCTATGATTTCAACATCTCAAGAATGTTATATAAATGGAATCAACTATATGTGGTCTTTCAAGATTGGCTTTTTTCACTCAGCATAATACCTTGGAGATTAATTCAAACTGTTTTGTATATCAATAATTTATTACTTTTTATTCCTGAGTATAGTACCTGGTGTGGAAGGACTTCAATTTATTTAACCATTCATCCGTTGAAGGACAGCTGGGTTGCTTCCAGTTTAGGGATATTAGGAATAAAGTTACTATGAACATTTGTGTACAGGTTTTTGTATGATTGTAAGTTTTTGTTTCTCTAGGATAAATGTTCAAAAGCTCAGTTATTAGGTCCTGTGGTAGCTGTACTTATTATTTTTTTTTTTTATTTACTTACTTATTTGCAGTACTGGGGGTTGAACCCATGGCCTCCCACATGCTGGGAGTTAGCTCAGTTGGTAGAGCGCTGCGCCGCAGTCTCTGAGGTCCTGAGTTCAATTCCCAGCACCGCGAAAATGGGAGAAGGGCCTGGCAATCCACTCCCAAGGCAATCCCGAAACACTGAGCCATTGAAAACCCTATGAGGGTCACTATGAGTCGGACACCGACTCGACGGCACCTAACAACAACAACATACTATTTTATATTCACATCTGCAAATGATCTAATTTCTTTATACATTGCTCAGCATTTGAATGTTGTTACTATGTTTTATTTTGGCCATTTTGATGATGTGTAGTGACATCTCATGTGTCTCTAATTGCTATTTCCCTACTGGCTGAGGAAATTGAACATCTTTTTATGTTCTTACCATGAGTGGACTCTGATGAAATGTCTGTTCGTGTCTTTTGCCCGTTTTTGATTTTGACCTTTTTTTCTGTTTAGTTTTGAGATCTTCATATATTCTAGGTATTAGTCCTTTGTGAGATACTTTTTTTTGCAAATATCATTTCCCAGTCTTTAGCTTATCTTTTCATTGTCTTTATAGAGTCTTTCACAAGGAAATTTTTGAATTTTGATGAAACCCAATTTATCAATGTTTTCTTTTATGGATACCACTCTTGATGTTAAGCCTGAGAACTCTTTGCCTAGCCCAAGACCACAGATATTTTTCTCTCATGCTTTTTTCACTAAGTTTTATAGTTTTAATTTTTCTTTACAAATTAACAGACCCAAAGGTCCCATTTCTTTCCCTTTCTTTCTTTCCTTCCTTCTTTCTTTCTTTTTTCTTTCTTTCTTTCTTTCTTCCTTTCTTTCCTTCCTTCTTTCTTTCATTCTTCCTTTTTTCTTTCTTTCTTTTTCTTTCTTTCTCTCTTTCTTTCTTTTTCTCTCTTTCTTTCTCTTTCTCTTTCTTTTTTTCTTTATTTTTCTCCCCCCTCTCTCTCTCTTTGACTGTGCAATGGGTCCAGCACTATTTTTTGAAAAGTCTGTCCTTCATCCATTGGATTGCTTTTGTACCTCAAAAAATCATTTGCATTTATATATGTGGGTCTGTTTCTGGGTTCTTTGTTCTGTCCCATTGGTTGATGCTTCTGTCCCCCTTCCAATATCCCACGGTCCTAATTATCATAGCTATAGAATGTCTTGAAATTGGGTAAATTAATTCCCACTTAGGGCCAAGAGCAATGGCAGGCACCTATAGTCCCCAGTATTCGGAAGGCTGATATGGGGAGATCATTCGGGCCCAGAAATTTGAGATCAGACAGGAAATATATTGAGACCCCATCTCAAAAAGACAAAACAAACAAAAGTTATTTCTTCTCTTTCTAAATTGTTTTAATTATTCTAGTTCTTTTACATTTCCATGCAAATTTTAGAATTATCCGTCTATATCTATACAAAATCATGTTTATTCTATAAGCTTTCTCTATTGCAAAACCATAACAGCATTTTTTAATGTTTTCTTCTAATTCTTTCGTAGTTTTAAAAAAGTGTTTAGTTGTTTAAATAACATGGAGTTATTATCGCGAATGATGTGAAACAGAGATCAAACTTGATTTTCCTTCTTTGTAGTCATTTTCCCAACATTTTTAACTGAATGTTTCATCACTCATTTGAAATATTGACTTTACCATACACTAAATTTTTACATATTTAAGAGTCTATTTCTGAACTCACTGTTATATTCTCTTGGTCTATGTCTGTATTTATTTGGTTCGTTGGTTAGTTGGTTGGTTGGCTTTCTAATTGTTGTTTAGTTTTGCTTTGTTTTGTTGGTTTTGAGACAGTCTCACTGTATAGCCATGGCTGGCGTGGAACTCGCTATTGTAGCCCAGGCTGGCCTTAAATTCTCAATCCTTCTGCCTTCACCGTCCAAGTGCTGGCATTATATGAGTGTGCCACCACTGTTAGCCTATATTGTTTTAAATTCTATAACTTCATAATATATTTTGGTAAAGTAAATTAAAATGGAGGGCAGGCCTGCCAAACCCCTGAGCAGACAAAGCCTATTAAGCTTATAAGTGCCTTTACTTAACCTTGCTTAATTTGCAGACATAGCAAAACTTGAGCAATTTCTTTTAATGCCAATGTTAAAGGAAAACAGAACTTCAGCTGGGCCACTCAGAAATAGCCAAGAAACTTATAGGACAGCAGTTTTCCAATGGGGCAGGCTAAAAGGGTAGCTGTAATCAATTGACCGTTTTCTTTGCTTTCCTCCTGTGTTCATGCGATAAAAGGCTTCCTCTGGGTTCACTCAATGGAGCTACCCAACCAGTTCTCCTTTGGAGTTGCTCAATTCATGAATCTGTTTGCTCAAATAAACCCTTTAAAGTTTTATAGTGCCTCAGTTTACCTTTTTAACAGTCTCAAGAGCTGGCAAATAAGTTCCTCTTCGCTGTTCTGCCTTTTCAAAATAGTCTTGTGCACTTTTTCTTCTGTGTGACTGTTAATAATCACCTTCTCCATTTTCATTAAAAATCCTAGTGAGATGCTGAATGACATGACATTCCATATACAGATTTTTAGATGGGTGTCTTTCCAATACCAGAATTTCCCCATATGGTGTATCTCCCCCTTTGTTTGAGTCTTCCTCTATGTCCATTGTTAAGTTTTATCATTTTCTTTGTGTCTCTCACATTTCTTTTTGTAACTGTCCCTGAGTATTTTGTGAGTTTTAATGGTGGTGTAAAGAAAATATTTTTCTACATACGCTATATGTTCAAATCAGTCACTGTCCCATAGGAACAAAGTCTTTTCCCATGGATGTCTCCATGCTATCCTCCTGGGAACCCTTCATAGTGAATGATATTTGGAGATTCTCAAGCTCAGAAAAGAAAGTCTGGGCCCAAACAAAGGTTTTCTGGTCCCAAGTGGCTGCCACTGCCCATTACATCACTGATGATTTTCATGCCATGGAACATTCTGGAATGTGTAGGGACAACAGATGGCAGAACTACAGAGGCCTCCCTTTGGTTTGCTCAGTGGGGACCCCACAGATAGCTCATGGCCTCCCTGTAAGACCCCAGGAGAACTTACCTCCCCACTGTTCCCCACGGCTTTGCAGCTGTGTCTCATTGTCCCTCTGGGGCTGGTACCTGGCTCTGCGACCACGGCTTGCTGTATGTGGGCCAAGACCCAACCTGGCAAATGGATGCTATGGGGTCAATCAAAGGCTAAAGGCTCATTAAACCACAGCGTTGTTAATAGGGGCTAAGTCAACAGGACAAGGTGAGAGGAGACTACAGAGGATCCTGGCAGGCAGGGATAGACCAGGTTCCTGACTTGGGGAACAGAGAGGGCCAGGAAGGAAGCAGACCAGCCTCAAGGTACCAGAGTGAGTGATGACACCCTCTATGGGGAGAGAGGCCAGACAGCAGGAGGTGAGGGGCTTGGCCACCCCATGAGACAGGTATGGGCGGGGGTGGGCTGGGAGCCTGAGGAGCTAGAGAGCCGCAGGTCCCCTCTCGTGACTCAGAAGTGGGCTGGAGGAGCACGCACATGTGCCTGATCCTTGGCTCCTCTCGTTATTTGTTTCTCTCGCTCAGGATTCATCACGGGGCCTGGAAGGGTTCTAGCCTATCTTAGCCATATCAGGAGGCCACAGGAAGGTGTATCAAAAGGGATGCAGGGTTAGTATCCTGCAGGCCAATATCCTGGAGAAGTGTCCATGGGAAGCAGGAAGTGAGGGTCCCTCAGAGGGAAGGGAGACTGGAGGCTGAACTCCCACCAACTCCTCCCCACCCGAAGTCCACAGTTCAGCTGCACCATGTAAAGTCAGGGGTTAGGACCAAGGACGGTTATTCCCCTTCTGAACTTTATGCCCACAGCTAGTTTCCCATTGGAAAAATAACAATTCTGCAGTGTTTCCCAAAGGAAAACCCTCCACCAGATGGAATGACACAGAGTCTGCAACAATGGGCTTAAACATAAATAAGATCGTGTGCCTGGCACAGAATCGGGAAGTGTTTCAATCTGCTGGACATAGTATGGTCACTATGAGTTGGACTTGACTTGATGACACCTAACAACAACAACAACAACAATCACTGGCGATTTCAAGTGGTATAATAGATTATTTTATGTGATAAACAGCATAGGAAAGAAAGTATTTCTTTTTCATTTGTCCCCAATTCTAATTACATAAGGGGAAAGTCTCTGGCACTTGTTGGATGCTTTTGGTACAAGTAAAAAAGCACCCAAGTTAAAAGTGAATAAAACAATAATGGAAATGTATTCTTTCATATAACCAGCTCAGGAGAAAGCAATTCCAAGGAAATTCAGAAGCTCAACAACATTACTAGAAACCCGGGTTCTTGCTACCTCTCCTATTGGTCCTTGTCACCATCATCCTATGGGTCCTTGGCTGTGTTCCCTCAAGGCCAACCTCGCACCAGCATTCATGGACTTAATCGGCCTTATCTAAAGATATCATTTGTTGTTTGTTAGGTGCCTGGGTCATGTCTGACTCACAGTGACCCTCATACGGTTTTCAATGGCCGATTGTTTTTGCTGCGTAACCTAAATCAAGGTTTGTTTGTTTGAGGCTCAAGTTTTTATCTGAGGTGAAATTTTCATAAAATAACCATTTTAAAGTGAACCAGTCAATCAGACTGGACAACCGTGATCACTATCTAGTTCCAAAACTATTTTTATGGTAAATAGCACATGATGTGAAATTTACCAATTTCGTCATTTTTAGGTGTGCAATGCAGTCATAACTGTAGGCCCCCTGTTGTGCAACAGATCTCAACCTTTCATCTTGCAAAACTGAAACTACTCACGGAATGACTTTCTCCCCTCCTCTTCCTCCTCTCCTGACAGCCACCATTCCTCTTTCTTTCTGTCTTTTAATTTTTTTTGTTTTGTTTTTGCAGTCCTGGGGAGTTGGTATCAGGGCCTCGTGCATGCTTTTGCAAGCGCGCTTCCCCGGAGCTGCAACCACAGCCCATTTTTCACATTTTGTATTTTGAGACAGGCTCTCATTAAGTTACACAGGCTGCCTCTGGTCTTGAACTTGTGATCCTCCTGCCTCAGCCTTGTGAGTTACTGGGGTTACAGGGATGTGCCACCACACCCAGCTCATTCTATTTTCTTTCTGGTTTGCTCTACACACTTCATACAAGTAAAGAATGCCACATTTGTCTTTTTTGTGACTTGCTTAGTTCACTTAGTATCACGTCCTCAAGTTTCTTCCACATGGTAGCATATGACAAGCTTTCCTTCATTTTCAAGTCTGAATAATATTCCATTGTATGTTGTTGATGTTGTAGGCACCATCGAGTCAGGTCCGATTCATAGTGACCCTCATCGGGCTTTCAATGGCTATTGTACTGGGATTGTTTTGGGAGTGGACTGCCATATCCTTCTCCCATTTTTGCGGTGCTGGGGATCCAACCAGGGTCTTCAGAAAGTGTGGAGCAGTGCTCTGCCAACTGAGCTAAACCCCAGCCCAGTATTCCATTGTATACATCTGTCATATTTTCTTTACCTACTAGTCCCTTGGGAGAAGGACCTGGCAATCCACTCCCAAGGCAATCCTGAAACAATCAGCCATTGAAAACCCTATGAGGGTCGCTATGAGTCAGACATGACTTAACAACACCCAACAACAACAACTAGTCCCTTGATGGATATTTAGGTTGCTTCCAGAGTTTGTTTGGTTTCTAAACAGCAAGGTAACTTTCCCAGAAGGTTCCAGCAGACTTCACTCAGACCTCAGAAGGCTTAGCTGGGCCAAAAGCCCACGTTCTGGCCAAAGAAAGGCTGGGAAATAGACTAGCATTTTCAACCTTTGGAGGTGGACGAGGGTATAAGACCTCTGTTAAGCACATCACTGCCAGCCACAATGTCTTGAGCACCTGTCTGACAGTTAAAATGAGCATTTCATATGCAATACAATGGCATTGCTTCTCTCTCTCTCTTCTTTCTTTCTCTTTTCCTTCCTTCCTTCTTTTCCTTCCTTCCTTTTCTTCTCTCTCTCTCTCTCTCTCTCTCCCTCTCTCTCTCTCTCTCTCCCTCTCTCTTTCTTTCTTTCTTTCTTCCCTTCGAGTCTTGCTATGTAGCCCAGGCTGGACTCAAACTCATAATCCCCCTGCCTCAGCAGAATGCAGGATTATAGGCGTGAGCCACCATACCTGGCACACTGCCTTGCATTTAATGTTGCCGCTGCTTATGACAAGTAATAGTGAATACAGAATTTCCTTCAAAAATTTGGCTGGCAGTGGAGTTCAGTAGTAGAGCGTTTAGCATGCATGAGGTCCTGGGTTTGATCTTCAACCCCAATCATAAAAAATAATAAGAATAAATGAATCTAAGGTTTTTCTGGTTTTTTATTTTTTTTTAAGAATTTGATTTGAGGAAAGGAATTAAATAAATAGCTGTAGAGAGGCTGAACAAAAGATAAGGAAGAATCTTAAAGGTGGTAAGCAGACTGCCCACATATGGGATGCAGGGCAGTGGTATGAGGTTTCAGTGGAAGAGCGCATGCCCAGGCTCAGCCCAGCGCGTAGAACTCAAAAAGGGCTCTCTCCATGACCCATGGGGCTGGGATTTAGCTCAGTTGGTAGAGCGCTGCTCTGCAGTCTCTGAGGTCCCGAGTTCAATTCCCAGCACCACAAAAATGGGAGAAGGACCTGGCAATCCACTTCCAAGGCAATCCTGAAACAGTCAGCCATTGAAAACCCTATGAGGGTCGCTATGAGTTGGATACCGACTTGACAGCACCTAACAACGACAACATTCTACTAAAGATCATTCAGAAGCGACTGCAGCAGTATATAGACAGGGAATTGCCAGAAAATCAAGTGGGATTCAGAAGAGGGCGGGGAACTAGGGACATCATTGCTGATATCAGGTGGATATTAGCTGAAACAGCACATACTCACACCCATAACACCCCTCCACACCCCCCCCACACACACACAGTGTCAGCTGTAGCAAAGCATGGCGGATGTCTTCCGTCTGCTGATGCAGCTCTTTACAGGGGACAGGATCTTCACATCAGTAAGCCATTAGGTAATCACCCACATCTCTGAGATGTCAGGCAGGCAGGAAGATGAGCCTCTGTCCTTTATGGCAGACTCCACTCAAACTCTCCAGCCCCCAGCTGGGCATGGTGGGGCACGTCTATAATCCCAGCGGCTTGGGAGGCAGAGGCAGTAGGATCTCAAGTTCGAGACCAGAGGCAGTCTGCGTAACTTAGCAAGACCCTGTCTCAAAAAGTAAAAAAATGGGTTGAGGGTGCAGCTCAGTGGTCCAACACTTGCAGCGCATGCAAGCGCGTGGCCCTGGGTTCAAGCCCCAGTACCACAAAAAAAAAAAAAAAAAAAAAAAAAAAAAAAAAAAAAAAAAAACACCTCTCCAGCCCCCTTGGGGTGGCCCTGTCTGCGATTCCACAGGAGAGAGTGGGAGTTAAATGGGATGCAGTCTGGACAGTGGGAACCCTTCGGTCCCCAGGGAGAAGAGCCTCAACAGGCGTGGATGCTCATATCCGGAAAATGGTGATTCATACCAAACCAAGAAGAATGAGAATCACAGGCGCACGGTGTCTTCTGCCTGCCCCACGGCACTGTTTAGGCCTGACACTCACCTCCCCCAACTGGGTGGCATGAACACTCTCTAGTACGTACCCATGCCCTGCCGTACCCCCAGAAGTCTGGGGTGTGTACCTTTCCAGAGACATTGAACTCCCTTCCGGGGCAGGAAGGGCTCGCCTCCTGTGTGGCTCCAAGGAAATACAACAGGTGCATAAGGATAAGTGGCTGCCCATCTCGGAGCTTCCGCCCACAGCCTCACTCCATCAGCGCGCATGCGCACAGAAACGTCTCGGCCCCACCTCTGCTGTCAAGGATGTTCTGACCGCTACACACCTTTCTGTGGGTCCCTTGGGCACATTTCGAGCCCTGAAGCAAACCCAGTCCCTGGTTCCAGGATGATGTCTAACAGTGGGAAGGAAGCTACCTCTAGCTCCTCCCCCGCTATCCCACTCTCTCCCTTGTCCCTCGGGGCTCTGAGAGGGTCCCTCCGAGGGTACAGGTCACAGGGTAGTCAAGCTTCCCACCCAGGCATCCTCTGGCCCCTCTGGTAACCACTCAGCCCCTCTGCTCCTCTTCCCTCTGATGTGCCAGCTCTTCCCTTGGCCATCCTCGCTCTCTGCACTCCCAGGAGCAAGACCCCTGCCTTCAGATCCCGTGGTCAAAGGCTCTCAGGCTCAGACAGTCTGCTCACACTGCTGAGATGAGCATCTTAGGGTACAGGGCCAGCATGGAGTCCTGCTGACCCTCCCTTCACCTGGAGCTGGGGCCCCGTTCATTCCCCACCATTGCCGTGTGCCAAGGATGTAGGTATTTGCCAGCCCAGAAGGGGAGATGAGGGCCATGTGGGAGGAAGAAAAGACTCAATGCAAAACAATGAGGGGCCCTGGGGTGGGGGGACCAGCCTGCCACTGCTCACCTTGGTGAGCATCACTCAGCCTCTCCGAGCTCTGAGCTCCACATGGGAAGGACGGGCAGTCAGCATTTGAGAGGAGCAGCATTAGGCCATACTACCCGCTACTGGGGGCTGGGATTTAGCTCAGTTGGTAGAACACTGTTCTGCAGTCTCTGAGGTCCCGAGTTCACTTCCCAGCACCGCAAAAATGGGAGAAACACGTGGCAATCCAGTCCCAAGGCAATCCTGAAATAATCAGCCATTGAAAACCCTGTAAGGGTCACTAGAGTTGGACACGACTCGACGGCACCTAATAACAACAACAACCCTCTACTGCCTGCCCTGGAGCCGCTGGCCCTGAATGCCATTGGCCACTCCAGAGCTGCAACATGGGAGCCTGCTTGCCCGAGCGGGACTGGGGGATCTTCCTTTTCAGGAACTGCTGCCCTCCAGCAACCCTCCCTTCACCCTAAAGCCCACCCGAGGGAGAGTGGGGTCCATGGCTTTGGAATGCGAGCAGAGGCCCCGGAAAACTCCCAACTCCTGTGCTTCCTGTCTAGAGAAAAGGCCCGGGAGCGACCCCATCCGGTCACTCCACCTGCCGCCTTTGCCTAGAGCAGGGGACCACACCCTGCTCCCCGACGCCGCCGTGTGCCTGTCTCCAGAGCACATAGCTTCCGGACCTTCCCTGAGTGCGAGTGGATGGCGGTGAGGAATGCCCATGCCACAAAGCACCGGCCAACCTGTAGCCATCGGGGCAGCCCTGGGATGTCAGGGGCCAAGACATCTGCTTGTGTTGAGAGTGGGCCGGGAGAGAAGAGGAGCATTAGGGTGTCAGGGTCCTGCTCTCTGACATGGGGACCCACCCCGCCAGCAGCCCTGCCCCGGGTCTGACAGGTTGCTTTTATGATGAGAGTTAACTTTTTATAGATATTTCTCCCACAGCAAGTTAAATCGCATCTGCTCGAGCGGGCAGACATCCAGGCCGAGGGCCGGCGGACAGATGGAGCGGCCGGCCCAAGGCTCTGGCGGGCAGGCCTTCCTGCAATAAAGCTCTATGTCTAAGAGGAAATCCAGGCTGGCGCGTGGGGTGTGGGCAGCAGGGCTGCTTCCTTTATGGCCTAAGACCTCAGACGACTTAGCCTTTTCCTCTGTGGCCTCTCCATATGGCTTCAGAGTTCCGGGGCTGGGCAAACCTCTTTCTGGGAACCCTGGTAAGTGGGTAGAACATGAAGTCAGAGCTGATATCAGACTGTGGCTTGGACAACCAGCCAGGCAGGAAGACCCAGCCCTCGCCAGCCAGCCGTGATGGCAGACAGTCAAGGCCAATGTGCCGCAGACGGCAGAGGTGGCGGGCAGGGAGCCAGCCGTGAGGAGCCGGGCTCCAGTCATGATGCCCATTCCACGCCTGGCAGCACGGAGCAGGTAGTGCTATGGGGATTTGGATATGGAATCTGGGGCCCAAAGCAGAACTGACATGAGAGGGTCAGCCTTGCAGGCCCAGAGGGCTCTGTTCTGGTCCTTCGGCCACTTCTGTTGGGCACTCAGGCAAGTGGGTGAGATGCTGAGACACCAAAAAGGTTATTGGACCCCTGACTTCTCCCAGCTGTGTACTACCTTCTGGGGACTCAAAATAAACTAGTTGCGAGCCGGCGCGGTGGCGGACACCTATAATCCCAGCGGCTTGGGAGGTGGAGGGAGGAGGATCGCAAGTTCGAGACCAGGGGCAGTCTGTGTAACTTAGTGAGACCCTGTCTCAAAAAAGTAAAAAAAAAAAAAATGGATTGAGGGTGCAGCTCAGTGGTCCAGCACTTGCAAAGCATGCAAATGTGAGGCCCTGGGCTCAACCCCCCGTACCGCAAAAAAATAAATAAAATAAAATATAAATAAATAAATAAACTAGTTGCAGCTCCTGGCGTGGAGGAGCTCCTGCTGCCAGAGGGCCAAGAGCAGCAGAGAGACGTGAAGCCATGTGTCCACCAGGCCAGCCTTGATGGCCCACTGCATACCATCCCACCCCTCTCTTTCTGGGACACCAGCAGGAGAAAAAGTATCCCCTCGCCAGCCTTCCTGCAGGGCCTGGTTCTGGTCTGGGGACACATGTCCTCTCAGGGAGGGTTGGACTTGGGTGACTAGCTCACTTCACCTCCAGAAAGCACAGAGCGGTGGCTTAGCTAAACACAACTCCATCAGGTAGAGGCCGGGCAACCCTGTCTCATGATGACAGTACTCACTTGGGCCCAATTTTCAGGGGGTGTCTATTTCCCTGAAGGCAAGCACAGCGCTCAGTTATTGTCTACTTCATTAAAAACCCTCTAAAAAATGTAGTGCCTTAAAATAATAGCAGCAGCATTGATTTAGCTCATGAATATGCAAAATGGGCAGGGCTGGGTGGGGCCAGCTGCTCCACTTGGCATCAGCCAGGGCAGCTCAGAGACTGGAGGCTATACAGTAGCCCACCTTATCAGTGGGGATGTGTCCCAAGACCCTCCATAGGTGTCTGAACCCACCGAGAGTGCCAAACCCTGTATGTATAGATTCCTATGGTAAAGTTTAATTTATATATTAGGCACAGAAAGAGATTAATAACAGTAGCTAATAATAAGATAGAATTAGTATAACAATATGGGCTTGAATTTAGCTCAGTTGGTAGAGCACTGCTCTGCAATCTCTGAGGTCCTGAGTTCAATTCCCAGCACCACAAAAATGGGAGAAGGGCCTGGCAATCCACTCCCAAGGCAATCCCGAAACAGTCAGCCATTGAAAACCCTATGAGGGTCGCTATGAGTTGGATACCGACTCAACAGCACCAAACAACAACAAGTATAACAGTATACTATAATAAAAGTTTGGTTTTGAGACCATTAGTAAGTAAAACAAGGGTTACTTGAACACAAAGCACTGTGGTACTGTGACAGTTGATCGGGTAACTGAGATGGCTATGAAGTGACTAACAGGCAGGTAGCATATACCACATGGATATGCTGGACAAAGGGAAGATTCAGATCCCAGGTGAGTGGAGCAGGAGGTTTTATCACACTATCCATGCAATTTAAAGCATATGGATGTTGCATTATAGAATTTTCCATTTAATATTTGGAATGTGGTTGACTGCAGGTATTTGAAATTGTGGAAAAGGAAGCATCCAGTGAGGGGATCTATTGTGATAACTTGAAGCCACTCAGATGCCCGGAGCCTGGGCTGGGAAGGCTCAATAGCTGGAATCCAGAACAGCTGGGGCTACTGGAACCCATCTCTCCCTCTAGCTGCGCCTTGTCATCCTGCCTTCGGGGCAACTTTTGAGTAGGCAGATTTCTCAGGGGTCCTGGGATGTGTGGCCTGAGGGGGACCACACCTGGCAGGAGCTGTAATTCCTTTTCTAGTGTAGCTTCTAAAGTCAATCAGCATCATCTCTGCCTCTGTTAACTAGAAATATCGCTCAACCCCAGCCAATACTCACAGGGAGGAAAATTAGAACTCAATTTTTGATGGGAAGCACATCAAAGGACATATGAACATCATTGTGAACACATCTTTAAACTGCCACACAATACAAGTATTGTTGACTGACTTTAGCAAGGGGTCTAGGGAAGAAAGTGGCTGGCTCAGGTCACGTAGCAGTGAGACCTCCAAACCGCATCTCCCCGTCCAAGATCAAGATCTTCCTGTAGCTACTGTTTTGTTCCTTGGTAAAAGAGTTAGAGTTCCTTGAGCATCAAAGAAAATCTATAGACAATGTTTCCAGTAAACAATACTTCTTGTTGTTGTTGTTGTTGTTATTAGGTGCCATGGAGTTGGGGTCGACTCAGTGGCCCTATGTAAAACAGAACAAAACACTAGTGATTCTGTGCCAGGCACACAATCTTTTTTACGTTTAAGCCCATTGTTGCAGACATTGTGTCAGTCCATCTAGTTGAGGGTTTTCCTTTTTTGTTGTTATTGACCTGCCACTCTCCCAAACATGATGTCCTTCTCTAGAGATAGGTCTATCTGACTACATGTTCAAAATATGTAAGATGTGGTCTAGCCATCTTACTTCCAAGGAAGACTCCGATTGCACTTTTTCTAGGACAGATCTGTTGGTTCTTTTGGCAGTCCATGGTATATTCAATATTTGTCTCCAGCACCATAATTCAAAGGCATCAATTCTTCTCCTGTCTCCCTTGTTCAACACCCAGCTTTCACAACCATATGATGCGACTGAAAACACTATGGCATGAGTCAGACGCACCTTCATCTTCAATGTGACATCTTTACTTTTGAACACTTTAAAGAGGTCTTGTGCAACAGGTTTCCCCAATACAATGCATCTTTTGATTTCTTAACTGCAGCTTCTGTGGGTGTTGACTGTAGAACCAAATAAAGTTAAACCTTGAACAACCTCAATCTTTTCTCTATTTGTCATGAAGTTGCATATTGACCCAGTTGTAAGGATTTTTGTTTTGTTGATGCTGAGACAATCCATACTGAGTGCCGTGTTCTTTGATCTTCATCAAAAAATGTTTCAAATCCTCTTCACTTTCATCAGCAGAGTTGTGTCATCTGCATAACACAGGTTATTAATGAGTCTTCCTCCAGTTATGATGTTGCATTCTTCTTCATAAAGTCCAGCTTCTTGGATTATTTGCTCAGCATACAAATTGAAGAGGTACAATGAAAGGATACAGCTCTGATGCACACCTTTCTTGACTTTAAACCAAACAGTGTTTCCTTGTTCTGTTCGAACAACTGCCTGTTTGTCCATGTACAGATTCCACATATGTAAAATTAGGTGTTCTGATATTCCCATTCTTCACAATATTATCCATAATTTGTTATAATCCACACAGTCAAATGCCTTTGCATAGATGATAAAACATATATAAACATCTTTCTGGTATTCTCTGCTTTTGGCTAATAGCCATCTGACATCAGCAATGATGCCCCTGGTTCAACACCCTCCTCTGAATCCAGCTTGATTTTCTGGCAGTTCCCTGTTAATATACTGATGCAGTTACTTGTGAATGACCTTTAGCAAAAGTTTGCTTGTGTGTAATATTAATGATATCATTTGATAGTTTCCACATTCAGTTGGATACCCTTTCATGGGAATAGACACAAACGTGGATCTCTTCTAATCAGTTGGCCAGGTAGCTGTTTTCCAAATCTCTTGACATAAAAGAGTGAGCACCTCCAGTGCTGCATCTGTTTGTTGAAATATCTCAATTGGTATTCCATCAATTCCTGGAGACTTCTCTTTTGCCAATTCTTTCAAGGCAGCTTCCACTTCATCCTTTAATACCATTTGTTCCTGATCATATGTAACCTCTGAAATGGTTGGTCATCCACCAATTCTCTGTGGTATAATAAAGAATAGTACATACATTAAAATATTATGTCTATATATTTTGGGGAGACAGAATAGTAGAACCAAAAATATAAGGCTGCACTCATCAATTCTGATCTTGGCCTGCCCGACACTGCACCATGCTCAGGGCAACAAGCACTCAGCCAAGAGCAAGGTCCTGTGCCCACACCACTCCTGGGCCCAGCCTCAGGGCCGGAGAAGCCCTGGTTGTGTCAGAGCCCTACAGGGACTTGCTCTGGCGGTCCCCACTGCACTCCTCATACACACCAGGCAGAGGAAAATGGGAAGATCACTTCTTGCTCCTGACATGGGCAGATTCTAGGGCAAGAGCCAGAATCCAGGCTCCCTGAAGCAGCCACCTGCCTCCTCCCAGCCCCAGAAACAGCAAGGCAGGGTCCCCGGGCTGCCAGATGACAAGACAAGCAACCTCTGGGAGAGGTTTCGCATATTGTATTTGGCACAATGAGGAGGGCCCTGGTGGCCTGGCCCTGCTCTCCTCGGCTCAACCTGCAAGAGGAACATGAGCATCTGAACTGCAGTAGGGAGAAATTTGGAAAAGTCTTTAAGTGACTGTAATAAATAACTCCCGCTCTTTCCTTGCCACTGACAATCGTGAGTGTAGTAGAAGTCAGAGAGTTTTCATACATGGGAAACCAGGGTGCTGTTCCCAACACTCAGCCTGTAACCTGTAACAAGTTCTGCTCTGGATGACATCTCCAAGTCTGTAAAGAGGGCTGGAGTAAAATGGGATTATCCATGGGACGTCGGGGAGGGACCCTCCTAACTAGGTTTGCTAGGAGGAGTTAGACAGTGAGTCGCTTTGGTGGTCCTCTGAGCATCCTGGGGTTTCCTTCTCCTCTTTATTTGTGGATAGGGGGTGATGCTGGAAGAAAAGGGAAGCTTCAGGTACAAGAGGCATTTGACTAAGGGGTGGAGAAACCTAAGGACTCAGAGGAGCAGGAGTATGACCACATGTGGCATCCTGCCCACCCTGTGGGCTAGTTTTTAGGCTCTGAAGATAAAGAGATTATAGACAAAAACTGAAAATTGCTCTCTTTCACATTATTTTCTTGAAAAATAGAGCTTCATGAAAGCCCAGGTATCAGTAGCTTACCACCTTAAAGCCTAGATTACAAAACAGGAGGCAGATTAGAAGAGACCTTGATGCATGTCCAACCTAGGGGAGGGCTGTCCTGGTTTGGTACCTGAGGATTTTGCCACTTTGGAATTCAAGCAGCAGAAGTGGAAGGAGTAGTAGTGGAAGGATCAAATGCCCTGGGGCCTGCTGGGACAGAGCAACCGCAGATCCTGAGGGGCTCCTCACTGAACACGCTTGAAACACAGTACAGCAGGGTGGGGTGCTGCCTTGTGCTGCAGTCCTACAGCAGTGGCAGGGCAGTAGAAGGTGGTGTCAATGCCCACGTGACCTCATTTGTGTCCATAGGGTGCAGGGACCTGGGAACTTTTGACTCGATGGGGACATAGATGGAAGTTTTAATAGAGGGTATGTGGAAGCCAGGGAGGTTGGAATGACTAAGTGTAAAACCTCACGATCTGTTGGGAAGGTGACATTTGAGCTTGGCCCTGAAGGACTGGAGAGCTGAGATGCAGAGGGAGAAGCCAGGGCATTGGAGGTAGAGGAAACACCTGAGGGAGGATGTGGACAATGTCCCTTTGTAGCGTGGCCATTGAAAGTTCCTCCAGAAACCCTACACGGTTCTGAGAGTCTGCGTTTTGGTAGGGCCCCTCTGAGGTGGCTGTAGGACGCTGCAGGGTTGCTCTGGGCTTCCTGAGGAGTCACTGTTAGGTTCAGATGCCGGATTACTGCTGGGCATCTTCTGAGGGAAGGAAATGTTCCCAAAGGCAGGGGTGGATGTCTTCCACACTGTGATTCTATTTCTGGAGTCAGAGATGGGAGAGACCTTTGTCCTTATGTCCAACAGTAGCCAAGGGAGGGTCAGATGGATGGAAAGGAGTCAGTCTTGGCCTGGGATGAGGTGTATTCCAAGTGTCCTGGAGGGATGACCATCCAGGGAACATCAGCCAGGGGGGCTTTACAGGCCTTATAGCCCCACTGGGTAGAGAGTGGGCTCTGTGTCAGACAGGATGAGGCATGGCCGACAGGCCCAGGAGCCATGAGAGCCCACCTATGTGTACCTCCAGCCCTGTCCACTGAGTGTCTGTGTTCTTAGACTTCTCCCTAGGGCTCAGTGAGGGCAAGGAAGTCTCAGCCCAGCAGTGCCTGAGAAGAGCCAGAGGAAAGCTTGCCAAACCAGGACACCCCACCCTGCCGCCACACGATCCTGTCCATGTGATATTGCCCAAAGATGCAAGACCAGGGCTCTCCTCACTCCATTTTTCAAATCTCTTGTGTCTATTTAGCAGAAATGAATTCACCCCCAGAACTCTAGCTGCAAGGGAGTCTGTAACTGTAACCTCTCTAGCCTCTAGTACATGGGAAGGCACATTGGGTGGTAGAAATTGGTACTGATAGCCTATCAAATACCTGTGACATCTTAAATCTCCTCTTTACAGGTGGCCACAGTGGGGCTTAGAGAGGATAAACATTTGAAACAGAGTCACCTAGCTGGCCAGCAACTGGTAAAGCCAGGACTTAACTACTAGGGCACAGACAGATCTTTAAAAACCAGTTCTCAACATGCACTTCCAGCATGAATGTCAATTGATATTTTCCTGTTCATGAGTGAAAGTAAACAACAAAGACATGCTAGAACTTCACTCCTTCATCAATGGCATGAAGAACTTCTTTACTGAATCAGATAAAAGTTTTCAAATGCCTGAAGATTTCCTCCATTTTTGTATTACTTGACAGTGTAATAACTATAGACATTACACATTTAAGTTTTATCTGTATTATTTTAATTTTCAACATTGCTTTCTTACTTTTTTTTTTTTTTTTTTTTTTTTGTGGTACTGGGGGTTGAACCCAGGGCCTCATGCTTGCATGCTCTGCAAGTGCTGGACCACTGAGCTGCACCCTCAGCCCAATTTTTTTACTTTTTGAGACAGGGTCTCACTAAGTTACGCAGACTGCCTTTGATCTCAAACTTGCAATCCTCCTATCTCCACCTCCTGAGCCGCTGGGATTACAGGAGGGCACCACCGCACCAGGCTGCTTTCTAACTTTTAGACAATCAACAAAATAAAAATTCAACCATGATTTGGAGTGTTTGCCAATTTCCATAGTGTAAATATTCCCACTGCAGCTGATTTCAGACTATTAACGTGGTGTCAATGAACTCGAAATGGGGAGAGATACACAGTGGCATATCACTATTTAATACTTCTATCTAAAGGTCTGGTTGGGTTAAACTCAGTTGATAGAGTGATGCTCTGCACTCTCTGAGGTCCTGAGTTTGATCCTCAGCACCACAAAAATGGGGCAAGGACCTGCCATCCCACTTCCAAAACAATCATCCATTGAGAATTCTATGAATAGCAGAGGAGCACTAGAATAGCATAGGGCATGGCACAGTGTTAGAGAGTGTTTCGTTCTGTTGTATAGAGGGCTGCTATGAGTTGGACCCTACTCAATGGCACCTCACAACAACATCTAAAGGGCTGAGATGTAACTCAATTGCTACAGCACTTGTCTAGCATGTAGGAGGCACTGGATTCCATGCCTAGCACTGCAAAAAGGGATAAAAAAATGCCATCTACAGACACAGTAAATGTAAATAACCTAGAGAATATAGATAATAGTAAAATATTTTGCTTTTATTGTTGTTAGGTGCCATGGAGTCGGCATCCGACTCATAGCGACCCCACGTACAACAGGTGAAACACTATTGTCAGTGCTTCTCTGCTGTTCATAGGTTTTCAGTGGCGGATTGATTTTTGGGAGTGGGTTGCCTGGTCCTTCTCCCAGTTAAATATTTAGGGAGTGGTAAAGTTTTACGTATTATCGCCTTTGCTTTGTTTAACCATAGTTTAGTTGCTAATGGTGTATTTATCAACTGGCTCACAAAATCCCTGAGAATGCGACAGTCAGTTCTCACAAGTGGGTAGAAGTCGGCTCCAGCCCTCTACTGATTTAGACCCAGGCCTTCTTGACACCAAAGCCCATGTTCTCAGCCTTTGGAAGTCAACACTTCCAAAGCACCAGAGCACGGGCTGTAAGCAGTGGAGTTGACATTTGAAACTAGTCTGACCTCAAAGCCAAGTTCCCAACCACTATTATTTGGATAATTGTCTCTGACAGTTTTCCTTGGCCCGTTTGCCTTTGGTGGGCCTGGTGGAGGATAAGGAAAAGACGCAAAGGAGAGGACTCAGAGCACCTTGCTGGGCTACCCTGCCCTGCACCCCGGGCCACTGGAGAGTCATTAAACCTCAGGCACAGCCAAGCATTGTTTCTTCACTGCCGAGCGCAGATCTGCCCAGGGTCACCCACGAGTCTGGGGTTGTGTTCAGACTTCAGTCATCTGCAAGCCAAGGCCTGTCCACAGCCCTGTGACCTGTGCCCAGTGGGCCAACAGGAATCACAGCTATGGACAGAAGGTGGCCCATAAGACACAGTGCAGGACACCAAGCCTGAGGCCTGTTGTTGCCTAGGCCTCTGTGGGACCCTCTTGTGGTGCTATAGTTATAAAGAAGAAAGCGATGATGAACCAAATAAGACAGCCGCTCATAATCCCACAGTCTAATACAGTTGCTGCTGGCCACCCTCCATGATGTTATTTCAACTGACAAAAATGTATTTCCTTAGTCATCATCGCGTTTCCAGCACTCCGTGGACACATTTGGTTGGGGGCAACCATACCATAGAGTGCAGACTCAGAGTCTTTCCATCATCGCAGACAACTGTATTGGGCAGTCCTGGGCCCAGAAGGAAGGCAATTAAAATGCAAGACAAAGCTTCAACCAGGAGAAGCTGAGCCAGACTCCAAGGAGTGGTTCTTGGTGAGAGGCCTTGAATGCCAACTCTTAGGGGCCCTGCTCATGCTCAGGCCCGGCTCCTCCCCCTCCCAGCTGCGGCCCAGCAGGCTCTCTTGCTTTCTTCTTGTGTCTTTCCAGTTACCTGCCCAGAGGCCTCTCTGCAGCTGTCCTCCACCACTCAGGGGCAGAGAATGGAGCTTGTGGGGACTTGCCAGGAGCTGGCTGGGAGCTGACCAGGAGCCAGCGATCGTGGCGGCTGCTAAGCTTCCTTTGTGCCATCAGTGACTCAGCCAGAGTGGGGCCTGAAGAGGGGTCCACCTGCCCAAATCCCAAAGATGATCTCTGAAGGCCAGCTTTGATGACAGAAAACTGTTGCTATTGTTGTTAGGTGCCGTGGAGTCAGTATCCCTCTCATAGCGACCCTGCATACAACAGGAGAAACACTATTGTCAGTGCTTCTCTACTGTTCATAGGGTTTTCAATGGTGGATTGATTTTTGGGAGTGGGTTGCCAGGTCTGTCTCCCAAGCCTACAGCACCTGGTGCTCCCAGGCGGTCTCCCATCCAAGTACTAACCAGGCCTGACCCTGCTTAGCTTCTGAGATCTGACGGGATCAGATGCCACAGGGCTATGGCTGCAGGCAACAGAAAACTAGCACCCAGAAAAGAAGGGCGCTGGAAATGGCTTTCAGAAGCCACTGGCCTTCACAGCGTCTAGCCTACGGAGGGGCAGGCACCACGTGTCTGTCTCCCGGCCCCTTTGATGCACCCTGATGTCTTTCATGTCAGAGGTGTCCTCTGCCAAGAGCCCCCTGTGCTGTTAGCTCTGGAGTTTTCATTTTATTCATCTCATTAAACTGGTTCTGTGTTGGGCAGGAGAAGCAGCCCAGTGGAAAAGTTACGCTGGGTATTTTATAGAGGAGGGAGTGGGGGCAGCTGAAAGCAAAGCCCTTGCTCATCCACCCACACTTCAAGGCTCAGTGCCTCACACACTAAAACCTCTTAGAATCTTTATAGAATCCACGTGTACATCTTACGGATAAACATAAAGTCCTTATGTGATCTTAATGGAATCCATGTAGAAGCTGTGGAGGCTCCTTTTAGGAGCCACATAAAATCCTCATAGAATTCACCAGATTGCTCATAGAAACCTAAATCCCTACTTGCCATACACACACACACACACACACACACACACTCACACACACATGCATGCACATGCGCACACACACACACTCACACACATGCATGCACACACACTCACACACATGTATGCACACGCACACACATGCATGCACATGCACACACATGCATGCACATGCACACACACGCATGTATGCACACGCACACACACGCACACACATGCATGCACATGCACACACTCACACACATGCATGCACACGCACACACACATGCATGCACATGCACACACACATGCATGCACATGCACACACACACACACACACACACACACACACACACACACTTTTTCCTCCCCAGTTGAAGTAGTAAGTCACCTTGAACTTGACCTCTTTTCCTTGGAGAACTGCCACTTGCCAGATCCATGTCTTATGCAAATGTAGGGGCTGGAGACCTGGCCCAGGGTAAGGCTTTTTGTGGCTGGATGGGGCAGATCTCAATTAAGGCCCTTTGGTTTGCAAACTGGTCCCTTGGGAAGGGGCAAATACTTTGCATGAGGATCCCAGAGCTTCTAAGAAAAGAGGAACCCCAAACTCCTGGATGAAAAGTTGTCATGGTGGCCTGGGCACACTGCCACCTGGCGAGTAAGCCCCATGAATCTGGGGGTTTAGTTCAGATCGTTCAGCCTTACTCCTGCTAGGACCTACTATCATAAATATTTGTTTAATGAATAAATGAATGGAGGGATCCTCACAGAAAAGGATTCCGAGGGCCCAAAAGTGTAGCCAGTGGGAGGATGGAGCAAGTAAGAAGTGGTGACTGGTGTCCTTGGGTGATGCTGTCACAGGATGTCAAGCAAAGCCAAGGAGGACAAAGCCAAGGAAGACAGCTCTAGGAGGACAATGGAGGCAAAGGCGGAAACACGTAGGCTGCAGCAGGGAGAGCCCAGAGAGGTAGAGTAGGTTGGAACTTTGTGTTTAGGTGCTGGGAGCCTTTAGGGATTTGGAGAAGGGACTGACCTCTCAGACCCACGTGTTAAACAAGTATGTTGTTGTTGTTGTTGTTAGGTGCCATAGAGTCAGTATCCAACTTATAGCGACCCTCACAGGATTTTCAATGGCTGACTGTTTCGGGATTGCCTTGGGAGTGGATTGCCAGGTCCTTCTCCCATTTTTGCGGTGCTGGGAATTGAACTCAGGACCTCAGAGACTGCAGCTCAGTGCTCCACCAACTGAGCTAAATCCCAGACCATAAACAAGGATATGTTTAGGGAAAACAAATGCCCTTGTGCTTGACTCAGCCCTGGTTTTCTTGGACAGTCCTGGTTCATGCCTGTTGTCCTGGGATCCTATAAACTGCCCATTACACTCTCAATAGTATTCAGTATTATTTACTGGATTTTTTTCCTTTTTTTTGCACTAAGGAATTGTTCTTAATTTTTCAAGGTATGATAGCATTGTACTTATGTTTAAAAAGTATTTTTTATCTTTTAAAGATAGCTACTTGGTCGTATCATATGGTTGTGAAAGCTGGACATTGAATAAGGGAGACAGGAAAGTAATTGATGCTTTTGAATTATGGTGCTGGAGATGAATATTGAATATACCATGGACTGCCAAAAGAACCAACAGATTTGTACTAGAAGAAGTGCAACCAGAGTGTTCCTTGGAAGCAAGGATGGCTAGACTGCATCTTATATGTTTTGGGCATGTAGTCAGGAGGGACCAATCCCTGGAGGAGGACCTTATGTTTGGGAGAGTAGCAGGTCAACAGCAACAAAAAAAGATAACCCTCAACTACATGGATTGACACAGTGTCTACAACAATGGGCTGAAACATAAAAAAGATTGTGTGCCTGGCACAGAATCATGGAAATATTTCATTCTGTTGTACACTATGAGTCAGACCTGACTCTACAGTACCTGACAACAACTTCAATATGCATAGATGAACATCACTGTCTGAGACTTGATTCAAAATAACCTAATGGGATGGGATGGTGACAGCAAGTGGGTAGGAAAAAGAGATGAAATAATCTGGCTGAATAGACAGATGTTGAGTTTTGCTGGTGGGTATATGTTGTTGTTGTTGCTGCTGTTGTTGTTAGGTACCATTGAGTTGGTATCCAATTCACAGTGACCCTACCTACAGCAGGTGAAACACTTTGTCAGTGCTTCTAAGCTATTCATAGGGTTTTCAATGGCAGATTGATTTTGGGGAGCAGGTTGCTGGGTCCTTCTCCCAAGCCTACAGTATCTGATGTTCCCAGGTGGTCTCCCATCGAAGTACTAACCAGGCCCAACCCTGTTTAGCTTCTGAGATCTGACAGGATTGGATGCCACAGTGCTATGGCTGCAGGCAGTGGGTATATAGGAATTCATTATAGTATCTCTGTATTTGATATTTGTTTAAAATTTTCTGATATCACAGCTGGGTGTGATAGCACACACCTATAATCCCAGTGACTCGGGAGGCAGATGCAGGAGGATCACAAGTTCCAGGCCAGAGGCAGCCTGCGTAACTTAGCAAAACTTTGTCTCAAAATAAAAAATGAAATTGGTCTGGGAGTGCAGCCTGGTGTTAGAGCACTTGCATAGTATAGGTTCAACCCCCAATTACTGCAAGAAAAAAAGCTGACACAAAAAAGTGTCCCAGAGTGGGCAATAAATGGTCTCTCTGGTTCCCTGGTTCTCAGCCAGGGGAGATTTTGCCCCCTGGGGACAGCTGGCAAGGTCTGGGAAGGTTTTTGGTTGTCTCGACTCAGGATGAGGGTGGTATACAACTGTTATCTAGTGGGGAAAAGCCAACGATGTTGCTAAAGACCACAATGCACAGGATGGGCCCCCAACAAAGAACTTTCCGGCCGGTAGAGCTGAGGTCGAGGATCCCTGGGCTAGTGATACCATCTGTGACTACTTCAAAACTCTGCTTCATGACCAGGATGAATGATGTGCTATGAGAGACAGCTCTAATTTACACCCTGGGGGTGATTGCTTAACATTGCAACTCACCCTCCAGAGGTAGCCTGCATGAGGTTCCAATATAGTTATCTAAATCTACTCACCAAGCTTATTAACCAGCAGGAAAGATAGCCTTGGTAATTTGTCTCTGTGAGAGTAAGTGATGTTCAGGAACTATGTTTGGCCAGAAAGATGGAAACATCTGTGTCCATGCTAGAACAAGATAAAGGAATCCAGCAAGTCTGGCTGCCTGACACCCATGGGCTAGTGCTGTGGATCTATTCTAATTTTGTTTGAGTCACCTTCTGAGTCTCCCTTGCCCTGTTTGCTAGAAGACTCCATCTCCTGGTCCAACCAGAGTGTAGGCTGGTCCTGCCGACGGCCCAGAGCTCTATGTTGGGGGACTGGACCTCTCAAGCAAGTGCTTGTTAGCACCCCTAAGGATGGTGAAGGAAGAGGCCCCCGACTTTAGTGAAGAGGGAGAAATGACTGTTTTGTGCCTAGTTGCTGTTAAGGGGATGTTGTGGCAGAATCTTGTCAGCAGTTTGTTTTCATGGTAGCATGTCTCTCTGTCATGGGGGTGATGGCCTGAAGGACTACCTTGGAGACAGTAATGTGTACCCAAGAATGTGGTGATCTTTGGAAGGCCAAGTTTGCTGAGATCAGGAAGATAATAATGTGCGTGTGTGTGTGTGTGTGTGTGTGTGTGTGTGTGTGTGTGTGTGCATGTGTGTGTGACTAATTGAGGAAGTGATCAGAACCTTCCCGTTCCTTCCTTCAAAGTTCATACGTTTGTCATGTCTTCCAGACATACCTCGTACTCCCCAGGTCCCAGCCCCATGTGTCATTAAGCAGCTAAATTGGCTGAGATCTGGAAGATAATGCTGGCTATGCGTGTGGAGGATAGATTAGAGAGAAGATTAGAACTTTTCCACTTCCTCCAGGGTCTTTCCAGCATCTTCCACAGCCCTCCCTGCGGCAACGCCCTGTATCACACCCACCTCTTCCCACTCTGCTGGGCCTCACCTTTGTCCTCCAGCACCACTGTCTGTGGCTTCATCTATAGTCAGGAAAGGGGCTCTTTGCACTCTAAAGGGCCTCCAAAGTATGTCATGAAGCATGCAGGGGAGCCCGAGGCCACAGGGCCTTGAAGTCATCATGGCGGCCAAGATTGGTGCTCAGCCTTTCTTAGTCCACAGCCAGGTGGGTCTTCAGTCTCCATCAGCCAGGAGGAACAGCTGCCTGGTGGTGGCCCAGAAAGCTGGCATGGCTGATTGTCTGCACCGTCCCTCCTTCCTGGTCCTGGCCATGGGTCATGGCTGTGTTAGCGACAGGAGGAGAGTCCATGAGTGGCAAGAGTGGCCCAGGTGGTTCACACAGGAGGCCTTATTTTCAGGCCCCGATAGCTCCAGGGAGCACACTTCTCAGAGGATATTCTAAAGCACGTTGGGATTGGACAGAGGTTGAGGGGGCGGCAGAACTGAGTATTGGAATGGAGGAGGGGGCACATCATGGAAAGGGTCCTGAGACAGGTGTCAGGAGCCGTGGCGAGATGATCATTACTAACTGTCCCATTCTGGAGTTTTGCTGCCTTTGTTGGTATGTGTGCATGCACACACTCAGACTCACAAATGCACAGATGCGCACACACACACACACACACACACACACGCATGCATATAATAAATGGGTCCCTGACAAAGGCCTCCAGGTCCTTTTCGTCCTCCAAAGTCCCAGAGTTTTCCTAGCTGCCAATCCCAGTGTGCTAGCTCCCATGGGGTCCTACAAATGCCCTCTTGTTGTTGTTGTTAGGTGCCATCAAGTTGGTATCTGACTCATAGCAACCCTATGTACAGCAGGCAAAACACTATTGTCAGTGCTTCTTTGCAGTTCATAGGGTTTCCAATGGCAGATTGATTTTTGGGAGTGGGTTGCACGGTCTGTCTCCCAAGCCTACAACACCTGGTGTTCCCAGGCCATCTCCCATCCAAGTACTGACCAGCCCCAACCCTGTTTAGCTTCTGAGATCTGACGGGATCAGATGCCACAGGGCTATGGATGCCCTCGTGGGATCCCACAAATGCCCAGATAGGCCCAAGGGCAAGCTGCCTAATTCCCAGGACCGTCCCTCAAGGTGCACCCCTGACACAGACCAAAGCCCCCCTGGAGGACAGAGACTCCTCCGGGGGAGGAGGGCACCCCTGCCAGGTTCTCAGCGGGAGTCCCTGGCACCAGCCCAGGGCAACATTCTCCGCCTCCATCCCAACTAGTAGCAGCATCATGGGGGAGCTTGAGGTGGGAGGGAAAAGATTCTAGGCCTCCCACAATCTCTGCGGCTCCCTGCCAACAACCCAAACTATGCCAAGTAGACAGATACTGTAAAATAAATAAAAATACCTAATAAAATAAAATAAAAGGATGCTACTTCAAGGCCTTTCCCATCTAGGGGTCCTGGAGCCCCCTGGTCTTCTGCCAGGCATGTGCCAGCCCTTCCTGGTCTCTGGTTTTCTCCCGGCAATCTCAGCCCAGACCCCCCTTGTCCCCACCCCCACCTAGGCTCGGAGGATGTCAGTGAGTGTGGGCAGAATTTAATTGCCTAACATGTTCAGATTTGCATCTTTGATCTGCAGACCTGGCAGTACTGGGTGATGGAGAGAGCATGAGATTCAAGCAGGACGGACCTGGGCTTGAAACTCACCTTTGTCACTTACACCGTGTGACCTTGGGCAGTTACTTCACACGCATGCCTCCTCCCACAGGAGGAGGCTCCGTGTCCTCACCTGAGAACTGGGGACAGTTGCACCCAGCTCACAAAAGGGCATGTGAGAGGCGCTTAGACGATGCATACAAATGGCCCCAGGCCCCATCGGGTGGCCTCTTATCTTCCTCTTGGGGCTTGGCTGAGCCCAGTGGTGAGTGTTTTAGTCTTGTGTCCAGGCCCTGAGGGTTCTGGTTGTGGGCATGGTAAGTGCCTTATGTATGTCCTAACCCCACAGACAAACTCGGAGGACAGTGATATCATCATCAACACCGTTTGACAGGAAACTGAGGCACAGAGGGATTATGGAACTTGGCCAAGGTCGCCCAGTTAGTAAGTGGCAGAGCTGTGGTTTGAACCAAGGCATTTCGGTATTGGTGTCTGCTGCTCATCCCCACCCCACCCCCGGCTGTGTTACTAAACTGCTTGGAGTTCACTGTAGGCAACCTAGGAGCATCTACTGAGGAATTAGGAGAGGTGGTCTCAGCTCACTGCAGGATGTTCCCTGGGGGACCCAGGAGAAGAGCCTGACCCAGGCCTGCTAGGGAACCTTTGCTGAGCCCTTGGACAGGGCAGCCCTGACCTGTCACGCCTTCCTCCGCGCCTGAGAGCTCCTGCCAGGCTGTTTGAACAATGATTAACCGGCAGCGGCAGGCCGGTGCAGGCCGGGGCGGGCGGGCCGGGGTGAGCTCAACCCTTACACAATGGCTGCCGCGCCCGCCTGCCCAGAGCTGGGAAACGGCCTGGGAGGAAAGAAAACACAGCCAAGCTAGACGCGACAGTCACGTTCCATGCCGCCCCCGGCCCTGCCTGTGCAGACCCCAGCCCCTCTTGCCAGGCCTCCGATGCTGTGGTGGGACCAGCATCAGGCAGTGTCGCCAAGCCCATGCCGCGCTGCTCCAGGTGCAGAGCATCAGCCCCGAGGACTGGCGGAGGCAGGAGCCACCTGGGATCCACCCAGCCCGCTGCATGCTGGAGGCAGACAGGGAGCCAGGCAGCCAGGCGCTCCTTGTTCCCCCGATCTTGGCTGAGCCCCGGGGAAGGGCAGGTGTGTGCATGTTCCAGGCATGTGCGCCCCACGCTCCAGCCCCCGGGGCCCCTCCCTGGGAGCACCCGATTCTGGAGGGCCAGCGTGCAGTGGCGGCCATGAACCCAGGGCTCAGACTGTGCCAAGTTGGCCTCCAACTCCCACCGTCTCCACACCTGCCCGCTGTGCCTGGCCCCAGGCTCGGCCTCCTGTTTGTTTGCTGAGTGGAGCACAGGAGTCCTTTGCCCTGAATAAACTCTGTGCCATTTCAGGTGGCTTTGGGGCTGCAGAGGCCAGGAAGTCTGGAAGGGGTTGGGGGTGGGGGTGGGGTTGTGAAAGACCTTTCTGGAAACGGGGGAGCGGTGGGGCACCACAGATGGAGGGCTTTGTCTTCTCCCTGAGTGTGCACCCATTCCTCAGGACCACATCAAGGCTGGTCCCTGCTGGTCCAAGGGTCACTTGGCCTTTCTAGATGTTCCCTCTGAGGGCCCAGAAGTCTGGGTGGCCTGGCCTGGCCTGACAGAGCTGCCTGGTCCCACATCACAGCCTAGGCACACGGCGCCCTAAGGATCTCAAAGACTTTTCTGTTTGGGTTTTTTTTTTTTTGGGGGGGGGTGTTTTGTTTTTGTTTTATCTTTTTGGTTTTTTGAGACAAGATCTCACTGTGTAGCCTGAACTGTCCCGTGGCTCCTCCTGCCTCTGGCCCCCAGTGCTGGGATCCCAGGCGCGCGACACCACACCCAGTGTTCCAAGGACTCCTCAACAATAAAAACAGGTGGGTCTCTTCTGAGAAGTGGCGCATTATCTTTGTCCCAGATTTACCAGCCCAGCTCAGGTGTCCCAAGTTCTGGGCCATACAGTTGGAACACCACATCCTGTTTATCCCTCGCAACCCAGACTGGGAAGGCCTGGGTCTCCTGCTGCATGGAGCCCTCTCCTCCCAGGACCCCCTGATCCTCCCACCCTTGCCTCCTGCAGCTCGTTCCTCTGCTCACTGAGCACTGGAACAGAATCTGCTCGCTGCCTCCAGGGCCCATACCTTGGTGGGAACCAGACGTGGGAACAGACTGCAGAGGCCGGGGCCCACCATGGGGGGATGAGGTCAGCCTTGTCCTGAGCAATTCATGCGTATTTACTTTATCACGTGGGCTTCACAGGTAGCCTGGGAAGCAGATCATTTCATGATCACCATTTTAGAAAGGAGGGAAAATGAAGGTATGGAGAAATTCAGCACCTTGCCCAAGTCTGTATAGTCAGGAGGCAGCAGGCCAGCAGGCCATGCTGCATTTGGGGATCATATGTAGAGGAAGGCAAGGCCAGGGACAGCCTCCTAGCCAGATAGCAGTGGAGCCGGGCTGGGGGTGTGATGAGAGTCTGTCAGAAGTTATATGGGGACAAACAGCCAGAGCAAAGAGACTGAGGTAATGTCTGCAAGACTTTCAGGAGGACAAATGCACCACTGCACGTCAGTCTTCCTAGAGCCCTGGTTTCCCACCAGATGTTTAGCCCTGACCCTTCTGGTTCTCCCAGGTGAGCCACCAGTTGGGATGGCCTGGGAGCCATGGAGAGGGGTCAGTACATAGGTTGGTGGCCTTTCCCTTCGCCTTCAGAAGCAGGGAGGAGGCTCTCAGACGCACAGCTCGGGAGTGGCAGGGCATGCTGGGTCTCACAGGCGAGGCTTCAGAAGCCTCTAACTCCAGAAGAGCCTCAGTTACATAAAGCCAGAGCAGCGAGCCGAGGGCATTGGCAGGAACCACCTGCCAGCCAGGGAAGCGGACCACGTGGGAGGCGTTTGGTTTAAGTCTTCCTTTGAGCTGCGCATCCCTAGTGCCTTGCAGGAGGCTGGGGTCAGAGCCAGGCTTTCCTCCAGGGTAGGTCTGGGTACTGGGGTGAGATCACATGTCCAGTCTGTGGGCTTCATTCCTGCAGGCCTCTCCAGGCCTTCATAGCCTTCATAATTGCACCACCTTCTGATTCCATCGTCCTTCCAAAAACAAACACTTGACGGGCTATTTCTCCACTGAGTCGCTGTGCAGTTTACCCTCTCACAGGAAATCAAACACACTCCGGCTCTGCCTCTTCGTCATTCTGACCACAGTCGTACACTCCCCTCTCCTAGGACAGGCCTTCCAAGCCTCTGCTCCTTCTCACCCATGGAACCCCGTGCAGTTAGTCCCCAGGGACTGGGCCACGCCTGGCTGTAGCGGCTTATCACATTCACTGCCTTCGAGTGGGCGGTGGTTTGCACAATTTGCCTCTCCATTTGCCCACCGGAATTACCACATCTCGTCTTCCTGGGAGGCTGGCCCACCCCCAACCCCCCACCTCGCCCTCTCCAGCCCCTGTCTACAGGGCTGGCATTCAGGACTGTCTGGGCAAGGCCTGATTCAACCCCATTGCTTCACAGGCAGCCCAGCAGGCAGACAGTTCACGCCTTGGGGGACCCAGGCTGATCAACTGGTTGGTCAAGTCCAATGGTCTTGCCTCTAACAGGAACACCTGGGTGGACCTCAGGCTTGGTAGGAAACATAGCCAGGCCTGAGAAACAGTCCCCAGACCTGCCCTGCCTCACCAGGTGATGCTGAGACCTTGAAAAACTCAGGAAGGCCTTTCTGCCCTTTGGGTGAGACCTCTTCATGCAGGGCAGCTACTGCCCCTCGCTTTGCCTTGCGGGGTGTAGAGTGTGCTCGGTGGCTGAGCACTGTGATCTGGACCGCTCTTCTCTGCCTGCAGGGTGGGATTTAATCATGCTACACCATGCAGCCAAAGCATTTCCCACTCAGACTCCTTGCAGAAAGCAGACCTTTCCACCACAAAATTCCCCACGGGCGTGGAACAGTGGGCCCCGTGGGCTGCATCTACAGGGCTCAGATTATGTCAGAACAACCAGGGAAGTACAGGATCAGGGAGGGGCAAAGCCCGCATGGAAGTCAGTAGGTAGAAGCTTGTTCTCACAGCAAGGTGTGGGCATTCCAACACAGACAAGATGGGACTGACCGAGATCATCGGTGGTAAGAACCTGTCCCCTTGATGGAGACCTCTCCAAGGCTCCTGGATGGGCAGTGGGGAAAGCCTGAGCCAAGCCCATGCCCTCCCACTGGGGTCCCCCTCCTGTTCATTCAGGAGGCAGACAGCAGAGGGCCTCGCCCAGGGGCCTCACTCGTCCCTTCTGGAAGAATCTTCCCAGGTTCCAACAGACCCAGAGCAAGGGCCTGGGGCAGCTCCCCCTGGAAAGCCCCTAGAGTGGTTAGGGCTGGCTCACACGGGGCCTCCCCTAGGATGTGTTTCCTTCAGGCCACAAGGAGGGAGGAGGGCCCCAGGGCCTTTGTGGGAAGATCTGCTTCCCCCTGGGCTTCCCCTGTCAGCGTCTACCAGGTGGCCCCGCAGCGCCTCTGGCAGCACCTCCGAAGAGCACAGAGGGTCCGGTGCCTGCGCCTCTGTGCCCAGGGCAGGCTGCACTGTCGGAGCTCTGCTTAGGGAGTCTGACTCAGGAGCCTTCTGCCCTCGCACTGGACGCTTTCAGGGAAGAGGTCGGGAGCCCCAGAGGCCATTTGAACAGGAAGTTCTCAGGTCACATCAAATGTTCCATGTCACAAACCCTCCATTTAACCCCTTTCTCGGAAGCCATTGGTCTGGCTGGCAGTGTGGGGGAGGGGCTGGCGATGTAGATGTCACTCCATGGGGGTATCCAGTGGTCCCTTGTTGAGTGCACCGGGCTACAGCCCCAGCCAGAGGCACTGGCTGCTCAGGCAGGGCTCCCCCAGAATCTCCGTTACAGCCCAGCATGGAGGGGACTGTCGCCTACCATCAGGGACTGAGGAGAAACTCTGGGGAGGGGGCATCTGTCAGCAGAGTGCCCCAGAGGTGTGCGATCCAGGAAAGCTCAGTGTTCAGGGAGGTGAAGCCGGGAGGACAGTGGGGTCCGGCCACCCTCTCTCTGTGCGCATGCCTGCCTCTCCCTCTGGGCTTTGGGTCCACCAGGCAGATGGAATCCTTTGCCTCACAGGCTGAAAACACCCCTGCGTAGCCTTGCCTTCCCCCACGGCGGCCCTCACCTCATTCCCCCTGGGGCCTGAAGAGAATCTGAGGGTCAGAGTGGAGGGTGGGCAAGGAGGGGCCCAACGGCCTCCCCCATAACCTCCAGGACTGCCTCTGTCTCAGGTCCCCTTCACCGGGAAATCCCTGGGGTCCCAGACAAGGCACCCCAGCCCTCCAGGATCAGTGCAGTGACCCCTTGTCCTGGAAGCCCTCCCTGGGCTGCTGATGGGGTTGGAGTCAGACAGCAGCTGCTAAAATGGTCATAGGGAAAAAGCAGAGGCCAGAGCTACACGAGGGGATTCAGAGAAGGGGAAGAGAAGCACACGGTCCAACTCCGGGGCTTGGCAGGAGGCTGGCACCCACGGCGTGTGAGGAGCTGGGTGGCAGGGCAGCCAGGGAAAGAGAAGGCTCTCCTGGACAGGACAAAGGAAGCACCCAGAAAGCCAAGATAGGGCTTTCTTGGTGAGGGTGAGGGTGACAAGATAGGCTTGTCACCTCAAGACAGGGCTGGGCGGGAGGGGAACACGCGACCAGCTGTCTATCAGAGCCCGCCCCATCTGGAGGCCCCAGCAGAGTGACTAACCCTCACAGGATGTCGCCCCTGAGCAGGGAGGGACTGGTGGGAAGGCCGGCTGGGAATCGGGGTCAGTGGGTGCTTCCCAGCAGTCCCTGATTCACAGAGCCACGTCATCACAGTCCCTCGAGCCCAGGGTGCCTCTCTGGGGTGGCTGCTCTGACTGTGTTGCAGCTGCCACAGAGAAAGTGCCCTTGCAGAGCCAGCGAGGCCACCGTAGGTCCCTGTTTCACCTCACGCCAATTTATGCCCCCTCTGCTCTAACTTGGTTTCCGATGTCTTCAGTTCTGCAGACTTTTCCCAGGGGGGGACACTTGCCTGTCTCCCCTGGCCAGCCTGGGAGACCCTCCATGACAAAACTCTCCCTGATACCCACAGCCCTTGCCCCATAGGGCTAAGCCTGGCTCAGTCGCCCATTCCCTGAGGTCCAATGTGCATCTTCCCAGCAGGATGGCAGGCTCTTGTAAGGCAGGGCACCCATCCCAGAGGGAAGCGGGGTGCTGAGTATACAGTCAGTGCTCATCAGGAACTTAGCTTCTTGGTGCTACTCACTGGCTACTGCTCCTGCCTCATCAGAAGCTAAGTGTTGCTCTGAGTCAGAAATGAAGGCAGAGAGGGGGTGGCCCCGTGTGCTGGCCATGGAGATGGAGGGGAGGCCCCCGACTACCATGCAGGCCCTGTGTGTGGATGTGGATGGGTTTCCAGAGAGTGCTGGGCTGGGAGCAAGGAGACTCAGGCAGCCAGGGTAAGTCGCTCAACACTGGCAAACCTCTCTTCTCTGAGCTCCACTTCAGGGCATGGCCTGAGAACCCTTGCAGCTTTGTGACCCCCAGAAGTCCACGTACTTGGAGAAGTGCTGTGGGGCTGGCCATGTCCTAAAGGAGCCCATGAGGGACGTGTCCCAGTTAGCACTTGCCTGCCTGTGGTGCTGCAATGCCCCTTTGACATCAGGCAGTTCTGAGTTCAAATCCTGGCCCTGCTTCTTACTAACACACTGGGCAACTTTCTGAGCTTGTTTTACAGATGAGGAAACCGGAGGACCCTGGAGGAAAGGAAAGCATCCGGGTCTTGGGCTGAGGCCTGGGCCAGCTGGCTGACGGTGCAGGGGTCCTCCCCTGGAGAACTGGTCCTGACCAGAAGAGGGGCCAGGGCACCGGGAAGCGTGTTTGCCTTTCAAGGCCAAGCTGCAGGCGCTCATGTGAGCTCACTGCCCAGCCAGCAAGGCCGGTTCATCTGCCCAGGAAGATATGGGGGTTTGCTGCAGACACCTGTGTCTTAGGGTGGGAGGGTGCAGGTTGAGACCACATGGCCCCGAAGGGAAGCCCAGCTGGGCTGCCTCCTGGGTGGTGGCTGGGGCTGCAGCTGGCCTTGTGCCTTTCATCTCCAGATGCCTGGGCCTCCGTCCCCACATGGTGCCCAGAAGGCCTGTGGGGGCTTCCCCTGCTGGCAGCTGCCTGTAGAAGCACTGACAGCAGGGGGTCACGCCACCCAGAGTCTTCCCCAGCCTCCCAGCCCCTCACATCTTTTTAAGGGGAGTAGGGAAGGGGTGAGGGAGGGGCAGAGAGGGTGTGCAATGAGTGGTCTTGTTCATACAAAGAGAGACCTTGCCACAGCCACTGGAGGACCCTCCGGGGCTACTGCCTGAGGGAGTGTCCTGTTCCGGGCCCAGTGAAGACTATGTGCCTGGCTGGGTGCGGTGGCACATGCCTGTAATCCCAGTGGCTCTGGAGGCAGAGGCAGGAGGATCGCAAGTTCGAGACCAGAGGCAGTCTCCTCCGTAACTTAATGAGAAGTGAAAAAATGGGATGGGGGTGCAGCTCAGTGGTCCAGCACTTGCAGAGCATGAAAGTGTGAGGCCCCGGGTTCAACCCCCAGAACCTGAAAAAAAAAAAAAAA
>VMDO01000075.1:306032-363584 GCA_007922755.1 Pedetes capensis | reverse complement strand
GGCACTGTGCCTGGGAGCCCACGGCTGCTTCTGGGCCAGCCCAGAACCATCTTGAGAAGCCAAAAAGAAAGGCTGCCTGGTGGAAAGCGCTGCCCTACCCACAGCACGTCCTGCTGCCTGGCATCTCCACCCAGCGAAGGGGGCAGAGGCCAAGAGCCCAGCTGCTCCCCGAGCCAGCCCCCGTCTGCAGGCGCTAAGGGCCCATGGGCCAGTTCTGATCCGGTGGCCAGGTTGGACTGGGCCAAGCCACTGTGGGCTTTGAGATCAGCCACCCTCCCCTTAGGGATCTCAGCTCCTCGTTCTCTTACACGTCCTGGGCAGAGGGGACGGGAGGGGGCCTCAACCTTCACCCTTTGTGCCCTGTCACGGATCCCCTCAAGCACTCGCACGCACACATGCGCACGGCTCTGTGGGAAGACCTAGGCAATCTTGAATCTACCCCAGTGTGGCTCTGACATCCTGTGACCTGCGCCAGAAGCTTCCATGGCCTGAGCACACATTCATGACGCTGAGAGCCAGGGATCTCAGAGGCCACATGGGTGACTCTCTGGCCGTGTCTTCCTTAGCCTTCTTTCTTCTGCTCCTCGCCCTCCCCACCCAGGGCCAGGGGCAGGGAGCTGGGGAGAGAGTTGACGCGTGAGCAAAGGAGTGGATGGAGCGTGTGGTCTCTCTCCACGCTCACTTCCAATCCCCTAATCCCCTTCCCGTCCCCATCCTGGGGTCTGGCTCTGGGGCAGAGCCCAGGTGTTTTTCATTAGGAGTTTTATTGCAGATTCTCAGGCTCTGGCCAAGGAAGGCTGAGAGCTCCCTAATCCTCTGCCCCACCCCCAGGTTGAAGCCCCCACACAACAGGAGTCAGGTTACCATGGAGGGCCTGTCCTTTCTCACTATCTAGACCTTTGCCAGGCAGCTTCCCACCCTCTCCAGGGGTCAGTCACCCATCCTTTCTACTGCCACAGCTAGAGCAAAGGAACAAAGCTAATTACCCACTACTCTTACTTTAAAATTCGCCAAAGGGCCAGGCCCAGTGGCCCATACCTATAATCCCACAGGCAGAGGGAGAGGATTTTTTGTTGTTGTTGTTTCCAGTACTGGGGGTTGAACCCAGGGCCTCGCGCCTGCATGCTCAGCAAATGCTGGACCACTGAGCTGCACCCTCAGCCCAGTTTTTCACCTTTTGAGACAGGGTCTCGCTAAGTTACGCCAACGTCACTGGTCTTGAACTTGCTATCCTTCTGCCTCTGCCTCCCGAGCTGCTGGGATTACAGGCGTGCACTACTGTGCCCGGCTGAGGTGGGAGGATTTCAAGTTCAAGGCCAGAGGCATTCTGCACATTTTAGTGAGACCCTGACTCAAAATAAAAAATAAGAAAGGGGCTAGGGGTACAGCCCAGTGGTAGAGCCCTTCCAAAATATGTGCCAGACCCTGTGTTCAACCCCTAAGTACCACACACACACACATACACACACACACACACACGCACACACACAAAATCCATCCAGTCAGAAGTAAGTGAGGTCTAACCCCAGAGCTTCTGCTCCTACCTGTGTTACTCTGTGTCCCTAAGATTGGAGGGAAGGTGTGTCTAGGGCAGGCATGGTCTACGCACGACAGAGATGATATCTCCAATCATAATTACCCAAAGCCTGCCAGGTAGCAATTAGCAAGAAGCTGCATTTGGTTAAATCTCTTTCACAGTCTCCTCTGAACCTGAAAGAGGCCACCTGCATTCCTGGCTCTCAGATGAGGAAACTGAGGCCCAAGGGGATATGAGGCTCTGCCATGGTCTCTCAGCTAGATGGGGCGGAGCCTGACTGGGCACCAGGTCTGAACTGCCGGCCACCCTCTTGTCCCAAGAGATGCGGTCACAGGTGGAGAGGGAGGACAGAACAGCAGTGCGGAAAAGGGGGCTGCAGGGGACTGGACGGTAGGCCTGGGCAGAAAGCAGCCTCACCCGCCAGTCACCAGGTCCCCACCATGGGCGGCTGTGCCACCTTGAGCGAACCTCTCCTCTCCATACTGCTTCCTCCCTGTGGACCTGGATAAGACCTACGCCCTCTGCAGCCCCAGGGTTTTGGTGAGAGTACCGTGGGCTGATGAGGTTCACAGCCGGAGCACCGTGGGGAGGAGCCCTACTTGCCGAGGGGCGTCCTACGAGCCCTGAGTCCCCAACCTTATGTTGGACTAGCACTGCAGGGCACATCTCAGAGACAGCCAAGTGCTCCTCTGGGAAGCTGTGACCAGGCGGGCACTTCATCCACAAATTTGTCAGGATTCCTGGCCCCAGAAACCCTTGTCTGTCACACAAAGGGACTTTTCCAGCTAGCTCACGCGGTAGCCCATGTGAGATGGTGAAACAGCTTCATTAAAAGAGAGAAAAATAAAAATAGACGAATATTTTACATAGCCCCACAGAGCTAAAGGAACAGAGAAAAGCAGCTGATACAGTTCTTCCTTCTTCTGAGGACTCTGGCCAGGTGGCCGCGAGCTGCAATGGGGTACACGCCCACACGCCCCAGGTTCTGTCCTGACGCAGGAGCAGCTGGGCTGGACACAAAGGGGAGGGACTAGGGACCCTGGGGCCCAGTATGGACCCTCTTGCCACCCCTCAGGCTGCAGGGACCACCTCTCGGGAGGGTGGGTGTGAGGGTCAGCCTCTCCAAAGCCCCTGGGAGGCGTGGTTGTTGGTAGGTCTGGTCACCCTGCCCTGGAAGAGTGCTGGCAAGTGTGAAACCCCCACGGCCTGCATTTCTGGGAGACGGAGGTCCAGAGTTCGAGACCACAGGAAGGGGTTGACTGCACTACGCTCCTGACACCTTCCCAGCTCTGTGTTGTCACTGGTACAACAATGACATCCATCCTTTACGAAAACGCAGCAAGAGACCAAGTGCCATCTATACAGCACCTTGCCCAGCCCCGCAGGACCCTGGAGACAGCTCATACCCCCAAAAAGTGGCGGGACCAAGATTTCAAGCCCACATGTCTGCTCCAAGGTCTTTTATCCGAACTACCACACTGTTCTGCCTCTTCCAGGAGCTCTGACGTGGGGACCATGGCTCCTCCTCCCCACACCACCTGCACTTGGGAGGCCCTTAGACCTGGGGCAGGGGCAGCTGCTGCAGGGCTCCCAGCTGGGGCCTACGTGCGCATCCTGGCTGGTCAGGGCTCCATGCTGGAGGTACCGGACAGGTTTGGAATGTAAGATGCCACCCTGGAAAGGTCTCTGGGGTCCAGGCTGCCTGTGGGGTGCTCTGAGGCACCCCGGGGAACACCCAGCAGGCAGCACTGAGGTTCTGATGAGGGGGTAGCTCACGCTTGTCCGCCTTGGGGGTCTGCAGGTCTCAACGTGTTCCTTTTTGTAAGACGGGAGGCCTGAGCCCGGTCCCCAGTCTACCCCATGAGGCTGTGGGGCTTTGCCCAGGTCAAGAGCAAGTGAGGGCTACAACCTGGCTGTCCAGGCACCAGGCTCATAGCCTGGGGGAAAGGGTGCCTTCTCTCAATGGACAAGGGTGCCTCCACTAACGGAGCTGGGCCCCAGAGGGAACCCGGTTCCAGTCCACCTGAGGTGCTGCAGGGCTGGGGCTGATCCTGCCCCGGCAGAGACAAGAGAGGCAGTCTGGGAGGCCCGAGCAGGGGCCTGTCCTGCCCTCTGGGTTTTCCCCTTAAGGGAGGCCTGATCCCCTTTGCACACTGCAAAGGTGGCTTCTCCTGCTCAGGCAGTGTGGACCCTGCCTCTGGATTCCAAATCAGGATTTGGACAAAGGAGGTGTTTTGATTTGTGAAACTACAGATAAGGAAATCCTTACAGTTGAAGAGCATTTGGGTTTTTCCAACTGTGAGTGATTACAAATAAAGTCACCCTATTCATAGCAGGGAATACTATGCAGCAAAAAAGGGAATAAACTTCTGACATACACAAGTTGTTAGGTGCCACTGAGTCAGTATCACACTCACAGTGACCCTATGCACAACAGGCAAAACATTACTGTCATGCTTCTCTGCTCTTCATAAGGTTTTCAATGGTTGATTGTTTTTTGGGAGTGGGTTGCTGGGTCCTTCTCCCAAGCCTTAGATGGTCTCCCATCCAAGTACTACCCAGGCCTGACCCTGCTTAGCTTCTGAGATCTGATGGAATCGGATGCCACAGTGGTATGGCTGCAGACATGCACAAGTTAGAGGAGTGCAAATGCAGTTTCCTAAGTGAAAGAAGCCAGACCCAGAAGCCTCTGTATTAAATTCATGGCACATCTGGAAATCCAAGTTAGAACTAGGGGAAGAGAAAGATATGGGGGTGGGGAGGAGTCAACTATCAATGGCACAGGGAAGTTTTTTGGGGTAATGAAATTGGTCTATATCAAAATGTAGCAGTCATAATTATGTGCATTTGTAAAAAAATATATACAACCTTAAGGGCAAATTTTACTGTATGTAAAATATACTTTAGAAAAAGGAAAAACTTATAGCTCCTCTTTCTACTTTCCCACTTATTTTGACCTTCATAAAAAAGTGAATTATTAAAGAATCTCACCCAGTGGACATTTTTGAAGTGTCTCATGTAGGCTGAGCTGTGTGCTCTGCATGGAGAAGAGAGGGGGACCCAGAAGCCCATCCCCTGCCCTCTCCACCTCCTCAGACTCTATGCTTGGCCCATGTGTACCGATATGTCCCTTCTCGGGGACTCTGCATGGCTTCACCCTAACGCCAACCAATGTGGGTCAATCGGCTGCTATGTGCTGAAATACTGGAATTTCTGAGACATTTCCATGGCTTATGGGCCCACAGCCTGCAGCTCTAGCCCTGTGGCATCCGATCCCGTCAGATCTCAGAAGCTAAGCAGGGTTGGGCCTGGTTAGTACTTGGATGGGAGACCACCTGGGAGCACCAGGTGCTATAGGCTTGGCAGACAGACCCGGCAATCCACTCCCCAAAATCAATCTGCCATTGAAAGCCCTATGAACAGCAGAGAAGCACTGACAAGAGTGTTTCTCTTGTTGTATGTAGGGTCACTATGAGTCAAACACAGACTCGAGGGCACCTAACAACCACAACAATGGGACCATAATATTTGAAGTGGGAACCTGGGAACTGTCCTCTTCCTTGTCATCCCACCCCCTCTCATGCTCCACACAGGGAAGAAGAGAAGTGGCTTAAACTACCTGGCCAGCGACCAACAGGGACTCAGGCCCACGGTATGGATTAGCCATAGGACCCTGGATCCAGGCACGCAGTCCCTCTGCCTTTTGTCGGGGTAGGATGGTTGGCCACAGAAGCAAGAGGGCTCTGGACTACTGTGCAAAACAAATCAATCCACTGGCCAGTCCTGGTGGTCTTGCTTCCTGATTCTCAATCCATCCCCATGGCCACTGTTTGCTCCAGGTTACGGCATCTCTCTCAGGGACCCCTTCCCAGGCCTCCCAGGTGACCCCCCCCCCCACAGCTCCTAGCCCTGTAGCCCTAGGGTGCTTTGAAGACCAGCCTTTCATGCTAATCTCCCAAACCCATCAGCACAGGAGGAGCCCATCCCCATCCATAGGGAAAAAAAAAAAGGCCAAAAAAAAAAAAAAAAAAAAAAAAAAAGCAGGCCCCAAAATATGAAAGAGCATTTCCCTCATTAAAAAACATCAAAGATGGCAAAAACATACAAAGAGATTCCTAACTTCAATGGCGGTTAACTAAATGGAAATCAAAAGAATTGTATGATGTCATCTCCATCCCACAACCGGTGGCAAAAAGGAGATGGAAGCATTTGATACAATGGAGGGACTGGTCTCTGGGACTCCTACTGCAGTCCATGCATGGGAGGAATTGTGGGGAATGGGTGATGCTTTTGGATGACAATGGGGAAGAACACGCCTAGGCTTCCCCCAGGACCTGAGGCTTGAGAGGCCCCTGGCTGCACATTCATGGTAATTCAGGAGTCCAAAGGCAGCACAAGAATGGGGCCAAGCTGTCTGCATGTGTTGAGATGCAACTGGGCCAGAAAATGTAACTGTAGATCCCTGTATAGAGAATCATCCACTTGGTATAAGTTTTTAAAAGCATAGACTTATTTTCACAGGTACATTTGTGGAAAAACTTTCTGGAAACGTGCACTGCAAATCTGTTAAATGGAGTTGCCTTTGTCTAAACAATTGGCAGGAGGGAGGATTTCACTTTTCTTTTTTTCTTTTTTTGGGGGGTGGGGGGCAGTGGACAAGATCTGGTTATACCACCCAGGTTGCCCTCGAACTCATAATCCTCCTGCCTCAGCCTCCAGTGTGTTGGGATGACAAGCGTGTGCCACCACACCTAGCTAAGGATTTCACTTTCATCTTGTACTTTTCTGTGCTGCTTAGATTTCTAATCATGTACACACAATATTTTAATTTTTTAGATGTTATCAGAAAACAACTGGGCAGGGAGATCGGAGGCAAATTTAGTTTTCTTTATGCTTTCCTATATTAAAAGAAACAAGCCGAGCGCAGTGGTGGTGCACACCTATAATCCCAGCAGCTCCTGAGGCAGAGGCAGGAGGATCGCAAGTTCGAGACCAGAGACAGTCTGTGTAATTTAGCAAGACCCTGTCTCAAAAAGTAAAAAAAAAAAAAAAAAAAAAAGGGCTGGAGGCAGCAGCTCAGTGGTCCAGCACTTGCAAAGCATGCAAGCACAAGACCTTGGGTTCAACCCCCAGTATGGAAAAAAAAAAAAAAAAAAAAGAAAGAAAGAAAAGAAAATGAAAAAAGAAAGAAAGAAAGAAACAATCAGAATCAATGTGTTTAAATGTTTCAAAACAAACACACACCTTCCCTGTCCTGGGGATAAAGTCCACGCTCACAAGCACAATGCCCTGGGAGGTTCCCCGCTTTCCTCAGCTGACCCCAGTCAACTTTCTATACTGCAAAGGCCCCTGAGCACCGCCGCCCGCCCCTACTGCCCCTTAACTTGACCTCCCTCTTCCTGCAGCCTGACTCCAGGAGTCCAGCTCAGGCTGGTCCCCCACCACCCACAGCATTGCCCTGCCTGAGTGGCTCCCAGCAGCCCCTTCCCTCCTCCATGTCAATATTCCTCCTATGCCTATGCCGTGGTGGCTTCTACTGGCCGGCCTCCCTCACTCCCTCGCCTCAGCCTGGAGAGGAGGCACAGGCTGGGGCCACCAACAGCAGCATGCGCGGAGCCCAGCACTGGGCCTGGCCCACAGTGGGCATCATCAGCCTGTGTTGGCTGAACTGGCAGGTGACTGCAAACTGAAGGAACAAAGAACCAACGTCCCGGGCTGATCCCTCGCGCAGGCCTGTTTGTGGGGTGGCATTTGCCCGCCTGGCCCCAGACACCACCTGAGCTGAGGCCCTCCAGAGGGGCAGACAAAGCAGCCCACGGCGGGGCTGCCTGCTCCTCTCAAGGTGCTTTTTATTTCCTCTTCTGCGGGTGCCAAGCGCCTGAACAAATATTTTCCTGGAGGAGGAACGGCTTAGCTCTCAGCCTAAGTGCTGGAAACAGCGGCCGGTTCCAGGGACCAGAGGAAGAGGGGGGCCTGGCGCTGGGAGAGGACAGCTCACCAGCGCTGCCCTCCGGGCGGTGCCCACCGTCCCCACTGTCTGAGGAGGGGGCCTCTGTGCCGACCCCCTCGGGCCCAGGCAAGCTGGCTTAGGCTGCAGCTATGAGAGGCTGTGCTCTGGGCCTCCCTACCCATAAATTAGAATCCTCTGGGATCCTGAAGAAAACGTAGGCCATGTGGCCTCCCTCATTTCTGCCCAGAAAGCTACAGTGGGGTTTAAAGGAACTAATTAGAATCTCAGAAGCCCTTCTATAAGCTTTTTTTCTTTTTTAAACTTTCCTATTGCGGGGTAACATATGCAGAGTACACTCATCCAAGTGGATAGCTTGATGATTTATTTACATATATGTTCACCCTGGTAATCAACACCCGCATCAAGCCAGAGAATGTTCCCGTCACCCTAGAAGGTTCCTTCGTGTTCCCGCCTACTCAATGCCACGCCCTTGGCCAGAGGTACAGGCTGGGTTCTATTATCATCAATTAGCCTTGCCTGCTCCTGAACTTCAGATAGATGGAGTCAGGCAGCATGGGCTCTTTCGTTTGTGGCTTCCTGCTCTTAATATGTTGCCTAGGATGTTCATCTGCGTTGTGGTACATCAGTATTTTCTCCTTTTTTATTGCTGAGTAGTATTCTAGTGTATGAACAGGCCACAATTTATCCATTCTCCTATTGATGGACATTTGTTTCCACATGTGAGCTATGCTGACTAAAGATGCTATGAGCATGCTTTTTTTTTCCTTCAAACCATTTTTGTATCAGTAATTTTTAGTTAGGTCACAACTTAATGGTTTTCATTATAACATTTCCACACATGCATATCATTGTATATTGCTACGTTCACCTTCTCCCTTATGGTCTCATGACCCCCCTCTCTCCGATTGATCCTCTTCCTCCTCACCAGTGGTTGTCCTTCTATTTGGATGTCTTGTGTGTGCATGTGTGTGTGTGTATGTGTGTGTATGGGTTACACACACACACACACACACACACACACACACACATATATGTCTGCAGCCATACTACTGTGGCATCTGATCCTGTCAGATCTCAGAAGCAATCAAAAACAGCCATTGAAAACCCTATGAATAACAGGGAAGCAGTAAAAATACATGCATATCATTGTATATTGCTATGTTCACCTCCTCCCTTATGGGCTCATGACCCCCCCTCTTTCCATCTGATTGTCTTCCTCCTCGCCAATGGTTGTCCTTCTATTTGGATGTCTTGTTTGTGCATGTGTGTGTGTGTGTTATACATATATATATATATATACATATATATACATATATGTATATATATGTCTGCAGCCATACTACTGTGGCATCTGATCCTGTCAGATCTCAGAAGCAATCAAAAACAGCCATTGAAAACCCTATGAATAGCAGAGAAGCAGTAACAATATTGTTTCGTCTGTTGTATGTAGGGTCCCTATGAATCGGACACCGACTCAACGGCACTTAACAACAATATATAAAACTCTTTACCCTTTCTTATCGTCCCCTCCCCATCTATCCCTCTTCTTCCTCTACAAAGGCCCCCTTCTACTTTCCTAACCTGTGTAATAAACTATTGAACATACATTGAAATCTGGCTGCTACAAGCATTCTTAGACAAACCCTCCAGCAGACACATGCTCCGTGGTGCTCAGATCACATGGGGGTTCAGCAGTTCCTGCCACGTGCGCCCTCTAAAGCTCAGGTGGACCAGCACACCCTCTGACAGCCCAGGGGTTGGAACTTGCTCTCTCCTTGGCTCTCCTTGGCTCCCCGTGATCACGCCCTCTTCCATGCACCACTACATCGTCTTTGTTTCTAGCTCTTTGTGGGGAGCAGGCGTCTTGTAGAGCTCATCCATGTCTAAAGGATCATTGGACCTTCAGAGCCTGACTGCAGCCCAGCCAGCCACAGTGGGAACCCCGAAGACAGAGACTCCCCACCCCAGCAGCCCTGCATGTCATGGCTCCTGCCAGGCTGCACACAAAGTGCCCGCCCTCAAGGGACACCAAGGCAGCCAGAAGCCGCCGTAGAAATAAACATCTGCAGTAACACGGCAGGAGATGCCTGAGGGAGCGGCCCAGAAGTTTCAGAGCACAGAGGGCTCATGGGCCTCTTGCCTTAGAGCTGGGCAGGCATGGGGTCAGCTGCTGAGACCCTGAGCCAGGCACACACACACTCTCATACACACACCCCACTCCCACTCCCACCCCCATGAAGGAGTGGGCCTGGGCTAAGGGGAGGTTGGGGTGGGAGCTGTGGTAACAGGAAGACAGGGTTATTCCCAGGTCAGGCAGAGCTGGCAGAAGTGGCCCTCTGTGGATGAGGGTCAGGGGGCTGTCTGTGGGTAACAGTCAGGGGCCCTCCATAGGTGAGGGTCAGGGGGCTCTCTGTGGGTAATGGTCAGGGGCCCTCCATAGGTGAGGGTCAGCAGGCCTCTGTGGATGTTGGTCAGGGGGCTTCTGGGATTGAGGGTCAGGGGGCCCTGGGTGGGTAAGGGTCCGCAGGTTCCAGGCTTGGGACTCCCAGTTCCTGCTCATTTGGCTCTAGGGACTAGGAGCCCACCTTCTCCCAAGGGAGACCCACACCCACCTCATGCCAGGCCAGAGAGAAGCCCTCATGGTGGGCTTGAGCGGTGGTGGGGTCACCACCCTGGGGCTCCCCTGCCTGATGGTTTCCAGAAGCCTCTTCTCCCAGGTGCTGTTTTGGGGCTCCCCGCCATCAGCACCTAATCTGGAGGGAGTGGGAGACGGCCCACCTCAAGGCCCAGCTCTCCGGGCCACTGTCTCTTCTCCTCCCATGAGCCCCACCCTGCCCACTGGCTCAGAGGACACGTCATCCCAGACGCTCGTCCCTCAGCCCTCCCTGCAGGGAGAAGGGTGCCCACCACCCAGTCTGTTGGAGGCTGGTTTGCCTTTGTGCTCTGGCCCCATGCCTGCCCTCTCCCACTGTCCTGGCCACCCCCCTCCTTGTCCCCAAGTGAGGCCTCCTCTTTTCCACAGTGGCTCCAGGTCCCCACTAAACAACTGGCCACGGCCTCACCACACGTAGGCCCCATCCTTCCTGCACCTGCTCACATGTCATGCCAGCAAGGAGGCTCAGGAGCCCCGCCCAGGACAGTCACACGCTGCCCTTCCAGACCCAGTTCAAGGGCCACCTCAGCCACCTCCAGTGACCCAGATGCTGAGCCGTGTGAGGTGCCCCTGTCTCTCCCCGCTCAAGACACTTGGAGCTCTGTCATGGACCCACTCTCAGATCTGTGTCCACAGGCCGCAGCCTCCCTGGCAGCAGGGAGGACAGCAGTTGGGCATCTTCATCCTGGATGGACGACACATCGGAGAGAAGCCCAGAGGCGAGCAAGGCCAAGTGCAATCTAAACAGAAACCAGCTGCGAACAAAGAGCCACACCATCAAGCCAAGCCAAGGCGCCACATTCATTTGGAAAATAACTTCAAAGAACTTAGTGGGAAATTCAGAGCCCCCGTTTCCACACATCATACACCCTTGCACGTGGAGGCCTTACAGTGAGCATAAGCTGAAACAGTGGGGGGTGAAATGGGGCTCGGCTGCTCCCTTTGGGGTTGGGAGAGATCTTGGAAAGGTAACAAAGAGAAGGGAGTAAAGGTTGTGGTACCCAGGACAGCAGGCCAGGTCGAGAGAGGCAGGAAGGAGGTTGCCTGAGGAGTTTGTTGTTAGGTGCCCGGGAGTGGAGTCTGACTCATAGCGACCCTCATAGGGTCTCCAATGGCTGACTGTTTTGGGATTGCCTTGGGAATGGATCGCCACATCCTTCTCCTGTTTTTGTGATCCTGGGGATCGAGGTGATGTTTAAACACCTCCACGTGTTAGCTTCTTTCTGTTAGTCTTAAACCATCGGCCACGTCTGTTTTGGGGCACATCTTCACAGAGTGCTGGGGTGGGGGTGGGCCAGAGTGGAAGTGCAGAGCAAGAGGACAGAGAAGGTGACAGGGGATGCACAGGGACCAAAGGGGCTGGGGGCTCGGAACCCTGCAGGTCCTACATGGAGGGCCATTATTGATAAAATTAACCACTATTTGGGCAGCCAGTTCTACAGCTGTGTGCTCACCATCCAGCTCAGGGACTGGACAAGAGAATAGGTGCTGTTTTCAGTGTTTATGGAATGAATTAATGACCTTAGGACTTTGTTTCAGCCTCCAAACCCTTTGGAGCACAATGTAAGAATAGGACCTGCCACCCTGCTAAGCCACCTTGGAGCCTGCAGTCTCTGCCCCATCGGCAGGTACAGTGGCCAGGAAGGATTGCCCCTCGGGCCCCCACAGCAGTACCCAGGACATGCCTGGGGTCCAGGGGCAGGGCTGCTCACATCCAGGGCAAGAGAGTCAGCAGCCTGGGCGAGACTCTGAGGGGAGGCAGCTGGGGGTCCTGGAATAGGGGGGCTCACTCTGTGCAAAGCACTTTCTCAACCCACACTCTTTCACTTTTTTCCCCTATATGCTGGCAAACCTTGTAGGCCTTTGGCGCTTGAGATTGTTAGCTAGCAAAAGTTTTCAGGGATTGCACAATAGGCAAACAGAAGAGACAGCAAATTTTGAAAGTCAGCAGGGAGGCCTGCATGTCCTTAAAGGGGACACTCTAATGGGAGCCTTAAGCATGGAGGAGTGCTGGGAGGTATTGACCCTGGAAGGCCCGCTAGGGCTTAGGTGAGCAGGGCAGAGAGGGGCTCCGATTTCCCTTACAGCAGAGGATCCAGCGCTAACCCTGCTGTTCTCTACCAAGCCAGAGCACAGCCCAGAGTCAGGCTCCACAAAAAGGGCCAGGGTAGGATGCTGCTGAGCCAAGAAGTATCACCACCACTGTGTCTGTTGTCTGAAAGGACAAGTACCGTTTATTGCAATTACAAGAATGGGCCCAATCAAAGGCTTGGGCACCGTCCCACGAACCCAGAGCTGAGCGCAGGCCCAGACCCTCCCCCACACCCCCACTCCTGTGTCCTGTCCAGCCATGCGCCCTGGCTGAAAGTCCCAGGATTGGGCACACGGAGCAGGTCCTCTTCGCTTGATGGTGCATCTCTGAGCCATGGACCAGTTCGCCTCTGGGAGTGGCCAAGAGAGCAGCTGAAACGGCGTTGAGTTAAATAAGCAAAGACGGGACTCGCACGAGCCTTAGGCGAAGCCTCTGGTCCCAGCAAAGGTATGGGAGGTGCATCTGGCTCCACCCCTCCACCAGGCCAGTGGCCTTGGGTCAAGTTGTACCTGAGTCCTGGCTACTTAAGTCACTTAAAAGGAATGACACCAGGCCCTATAAAACCTTGGCTGAACCCTCCGACCCCCACTTTAGCTAAAACAGAAAACCAAATAAAGCAGAGGGACCGTAGACCCAGGAGCCTTCCCCTCAGGAGAGATGAAGGCACAGAGCCTCTGCCAAGCTTCCCCAAGCTGCCAGTGTCTGGCCAAGGCTGGACATGTCTGCACCGCAGCCCAGAGAAGATGCAAAGGCAGTCTAGTTCACATGACTCCTTTATATTAAAGTTTATTACATTTGGAAAATCTACTGTACAGGGAAAAACCCATTGGATTAAGTAGAGTTTTGCCAAAAGCAAAAGACTATCACTCTTTGGGAACCATTCCTGACTCTGGCCCAGGGTGGGGTCACAGGAGCTACGGGTGAACTTGGTTCTTGATGGAGGAGCCAATGCCAGCTGTGCCCAAGATGCCTCTTATTGACTTCCAGGAGAAAGCATCCCCAGAGATGGTGCCAAAGGCCAGAGAGTATCTGGGCTCCCTGTCAGCCTTCCACCCACCCCACAGTCCTCTCTCCCCCATCCCCAGGCTGAGCACCAGGATCCTCATGCAGGCTTCTCCAGCGCGACAGCGGCCCAGGCCACGGCCGTGGCCCTGAGTTCAAGGACACAGGCATGACTGCTCAAAAGAGGTGGCTGCCCCATGGCAGCCTGGACTGGTCAGCCCACCAACGGACCACCAAAAACGGGGCCACCAAATATAGTCCATACCCTGTTGCACACATGAGTGACAAACTCAGAGACAACACGCAAACTAAGCCTAGGTTTTGGCTTCCAGATTTGGTTCTTCTAGTTTAGAAAACAAACAGATACAAAAACAAAGACTTCTTAACCCTGACGCTGCTCCCAGATGTAGATTAGGGACACCGATCAACTGACTTAACTTACCCCCGGAAGTAATGAAGTCTACTGGGGCTATGAACAGAGAACCTAGAGGGAACATGTGCAAAAAAAAAGTTGATATCTAAAGCAGACCTCCCCACGATGCAAAGGGAATTTGGAGGAGCTCTGGATTCCGCCCCCGCCACTGCACGGCCTCGCCCGCAGCTGTCTCTACAGTAAGTGCTATGATGTGTCAGCCGAAGCCACCTCCGCCATCAGGTCCACGGCAGTGGGGTCCCCTTTCTCTCCAGAGGTGGCAGGAGTGGCCGGAGAGCTGGGGAGGCAGCCTAGGGGCAGGGAGGCCGGGGCCTGCAGTTCTTCACGGAAGAGAGAAGTGGGGGCCTAGTGAGAGGCGGGGGCGGGGGAGGATGGCTCCCCCATCAGGCGTAGAACTCCTCCTGCTTGGTGGGCTTCTGGTAGGCGCCACCGTTGGCTTGCTTTGGCTCTTCCAAGGAGTAGCTGCCCTCGTCCTTCTTCTTCATGCGGTACAGCATGAAGCCCACCAGGCACACGGCAAAGATGAGCCCCACGAGGCCTCCAGCAATGACCCCTAGGGGGAGGGGACAGAAGCCAGCTCAGCTCAGCAGGTCCTTGGGCTCGGCACCAGTCCCTCCCGCAGGGGCTAGCTCAGGCGGTGGCCGTGGCTGTGGTCAGCCCCACGCCACGGCTGGAGATGGCTGCCTCCCCGCTAGACCGCAGCGCAGCCCTCCTGGCCACCCAAGAGAACACTCACCTCCCAGCACTTCCTTCCTGTCCAGGAGGCCTTGCGAGGCCCCGGTGGCCCCCTGATCCGGGGGCTGGTTCCGGGGGCCGGGCTCCACGGCAGCCACAGCCGTGTTCTCTCCGGACATTTCGAAGGTGAAGTCCTAAGGGAGAGGAGGTCATAGCACACGGAGCTGGGGCCACTGCCACAGGGCACCCAGCTGCACTTCCAAACCCCGAAACAGCTCCTGCCTGTCCAGGATCTGCTGCCACCCACTCACACGTGCCCCACCCGGGACCTCCAGGACCCATAGCCCGGAGCCCAGAGCCTCATGCAATGTGGTCACACAAGACCCTGGCTGGCAGGGACACAGACGTCACCCACTGACACAAAGCACACATTTTTCTGTGAAACTATATAGGCTTATTTTCAGTGTCAAGTGTAAAATTTTTTTTTTTTTTTTTTTTTTTTTTCACTTTCTGAGACGAGATCTAAGTTATGCAGACTGCCTCTGGTCTCAAACTTGCGATCCTCCTGCCTCCGCCTCCCCAGCCGCAGGGATTACAGGCATGCACTACCGTGCCCGGATCAAGTGTAAAATTCTTATGACTCTGTGTTCACCCCAGCATAAATCTGGGAGGCCCTCACTTGGGTGACTTTCAAGGACTCTGTCACTCCGACCTTGTCGTTAGCCTGTCCTGCTTTGGGCAAGGCCCTGGGGAGAGGGGGAAGGTGGGACCCTGTGACCCCATCTTCATGGTGAAGAACACAATGTGCTCACCGGACACGGGGAGCTGGGCTTGCCCAGTGCCAGGCATGAGGGGCCACCTAATAGCCCAGGGACCGAGGCCACTCACCTGCTCCCCAGACCCTTCTCCAACTGGAAGCTGATTGGCGGCTTCATCCTCGGCTGCCCTCTCAGTGGCAGAAAGACCTCCATCCTCCACGCTGGGAGGGTGAGGGTCGGGATGGCCAGGCACTGTGGGAGCTGTGGTCTCCTGGTGGTCAGGCATGTTCCTGTGGGGATGGGAGGTGGCGGGTGCCTGGGCCGTGCTGGCTCTGGCTGTTGAGGCCCGCTGGGTGGTCGGGAGCTGGGTGGTCTCCCTGGGCTCAGGGGAGACCTCCTTCTCCCGGGCGGTGAAGTCAGGCTTTGCTCCTTCGAGGAGCACAGCCCCTCCCTCCTCAGGTCTCTCGCCAGCTGGCTGGCTGGAGGTGGAGGCGACCATGACATCACTGCTGGTGGGCTCTGGAGCCATGGGCATCACCGTCAGGAGCCACACATCCTTCCAGGCGGTGGAGGTCTGCCGTGGCAAGGTGTGATCCGGCAAAGCACCTATAGGACCAGAAGCAGAGGACGTGGGGGTGGAGGAGGCTCTGGAGCGCCTAGCCTGGGCCGGCTTGGGCTGGGTGGGGCTGAGGCCTGGGCCAGGACTCAGGCCAACCCCCTGGCCAGTGAGGACAGCCCCCTCCTCTCTCAAGAAGCTACCCCAAGGGTGAACTAGCTGAGGCTGAGCCCCACTTGGGACACAGACAAGGAAACGCTGCCCTTTCCCACTGCAGCTGCCCAAGGCAGCCTGGTCCCTGTAGCCACAAGAAGGGTCCCAGGCCTTACCCAGTGCATGCACCTCTCTAGTGCCCTCTGCCTTCTCCCCAGTGGACCCAGGCTCTCCAGAGCAGATGCCTGCATCCTCCCTTTCAGCTCTTAGGCCTCTGCTCCTGCCAGCTTCCCACAGATGCTTCAGCCTCTTTTCTGAGCTCTCTCCCCTATTCTGAGGTTCAAAAAATGCCACCTCCTCTAGGAGGCCTCCCTGATCAGCTCCAGCTTGGGGTCTTCTCTTCCCCAGGGAGAAGGAAAATGGGGAAAGGAAGAGAGGGAAGATCTATACCCAGTAGGCTCCATGCTGCCCTACAGCTCCTGACAATCTATAGGTCAAGGTATTATTCCCATTTTACAGATGGGAGCATCAAGGCTTGGAAGAGTCAAATGGCCTTCCATGGGTTCGTTCAGGGAGGGAAGAGGAGAATGTGCACTAGTGGGCAGTGAGCAGTGGGGGCCACTTGGAGCCCACAGCCTTTATTTCCCCTCCATGGAGGTTTTCCACCTAACCAGGCAGATTCTTGCAGTCCAGACCCCATCCTTTCTCTCAGCACCACCGTTCTGACCCTCCTGGGTAGGAACAGGGAGCGCACTCACTAAAGCCCGGTGATCGCTCGCCTTGGCCACAGCCCATGTTCGCCTCACCTGCACCAGAGCCGGAGAAGTTGTCAGAGTCGTCCCCGGAGCCATCCTGATCTTCAGGGGGCACATTGGTGGCCACAATTTGCTGAAAAAGGATCAGGAAAGGATATGAGTAGAGGCTTGGTCAGAGCCCTCTGTCTCTGGGTCCCTGTCCCAGGCAGCGGAGTTGACTCAGCCACCTGCCCAGCCCTGTGACACAGAGAGGAAGCCATGGCCTGTGGCTCCAGGATCCTCAGCTCTGGGCAGGCCTCAGGTCCTCCCTGCACCCCGACACTAGGATGACACAGGCCGGAGAGGCTTGGTCTGGTCGGGGAGCCCCCACCAGCCTCTCAGAAAGGCAGATAGGTGTTATTGGGAATGCAGCTGGGGCCCCTGGGAGACCCATCAGCCCACCCACCCTGAGAATCAGCTCTTGGGAGCCCCCAGGAACAATCCCAACCCAAGCTGGACCCAGGGGAGCACCAGGGCACAGGAGAGCCACCTATGCTCAGGCATACTTAGGCACCCACAGCAAGGACTGGGCCCCGCCCTCTAGCCAGGGGACTATCCTCCTTGGGGGAGGAAGGACAGGGTGCCCATCAGGCTGGGGATAATCGAGGCTAACTGGGAAGGGCCTCTGCGATGAGGAGGCTCCAATAGTGGGTGATGGGCCTGGCATGGGCTCTCAGTGCCAACAGCAGCCACAAAAATGTGGCACACCTCACCCACTCCAGCTCCAAGAAGCTACAGGTGGCAGAGTGTAAACACAGTTCCCAAGGCAGGGCTGACCTGCAGGCCCCAGGTGGGAACCAGTAGGACCTAACAATCAGGTGGCGGGGAGGTAGCCATGAGGGTTCTGTTCAGCAATGGCACTGGAACCCAAACAACATAGCTCACCACACAGTCCACCTCAGAGGGGTCCTGTCTGGGACCAGAAAGAGAATGAATAAATAAAGCTGCACAAGGGCATCAGAGACCCTCTAACCTCTGCCACTTAGCAGCTGAGTGCCCTAGGGATGTACTAGTGCAAAAATTCAGTAAGATCATGCAAGTAAAGAACCTAGCAGAGCCTAGTCCAGAGCCTGCGTCCATGGCCATTGCTCTACCTAGGGAGCGAGAGCCACTCAGTGTGGGACAGGGATTCTGGGGCCCTCAGCAGCCTCCAAGGACAGGAGACCTGTATGGATAGAGGTGGGGTGGAAGTGGATAGGGTTTCTTGAGAAGAGGGGACAGGAAGGAGCCAGGTCACTGGGAGCGTGTGCAGACTTGTCAGAGAGGCCCTCCGAAGGCTGGGCTCCAGGGGGCAGGGCCACTTGGGTCCAGGAAGCCTCACTGGTCCCAGCTCCAGGCCCGTGGGCCTCACTAGTCAGTGAACAAAACAGGGTTAGGGTGACAGACAGGACCTCCAGGCTTGTGGGGCAGCCTGGAGCAGAGCTGAGCCCAGGTCAGAGGGCCACATCAGCCACGTGCAGAAACTGCAAGGCCAGAAATAGCCCGGAACTTCCTTTGAAAGTACCAACCAAAACTGTGCCTGCCTCCCCCAAAGGTTCTGACCTTGTAAGGGCCCTTCCTGACCCAGCGACATGAACAGCACAGTCCACCATGGCCCAGCCACAAGAACAACCTCGGTCCATCGTGGTCCAGCGTGGGAACAGCCGCAGTCCACCCGCTCACCCTACACCAGGTCGTATCCTGCCTCCACCATCCCATCGAGCGTTTCAAGGCCTGATGCTCCTCTACACAATTCTGAGCCTGTCCCTTCTCTCCCCGGGGCTGTCCCCTTCAGCAGCAAAGAACACTGTCCAGACAGGCACAGTTCCCTAGGCGGAGAGTCCCACCCCGTCCTGCCCAAACCACTCCCTTCCTGGGAAAGCTGGGGACAGGACAGGGGATCAGAGTTCCAAACAGACCAGCCTGAGGTGCCCTGCCGAGCGCGAGTTGGCCACAGAAGCCAGCATCGTGGGGTCCAGGCCCTGTCCAACAGACAATGTGCCCAAGCCCAAGAGGACACACACAGGGCGCAGGGTCCCACCCCAAGCGTGGGGAACACAGGGAGGCCGGCCTTTCACCTGCACGGAGGAGCCCCAACAGGTTAACCGTTTCCCAAGAGCAGGGCTTCTCCCAAGGCGAGATAAGACTCTGGGTCTGCCCGGGCCCCAGAAACAATTTGTCCCTCAGCTGGGCTCAGCTTATCCCTCTGCAACCTTGTTTACACAACAAGCTCTTGTGCAAACGTTTTCTTCTCTGAAACCAGCCAACCGGCTCCTCTGGGAGCCAACCCCAGTCTCTGGGCCTCTGCTCTCCACTGTGCGCAGGGGCTCTCTGACTCCCCAGATTCCCCCCTCCAGCTGGAACCTTCTGAAGATGGCATCTCAGAGGAGAAAATGGGAGGATTTCAGCCCTCAGGGAGGAAATGAGCAGAAACTGCTGACTCTAAACCAGGATTCCCAAGGTGCCAGCTGACTTCGGAGTTTTGGGCGTGACTTCCGGTTTCATTTGGCAAGCCTACTATGCCACCAGCCTGTGGTACCCTGTCTCCAAGCCTCACAGGCCCTCTTCACCATCATCTTGGCCACAGCTCAGGGCTGCCCAGGGACAGGTGGGTACAGCCAGGAACCCACCTCCTATTGCCTGGGGAGGCAAATTGCAAGCCAGCCCAACCTTTCCCTCTGCAGGTCCCAGGACAATCAGGGGCCCATAAGAACAAACTGAGAACATAGAACAAATCCTTGCCATGAGGGAGGTCTAGGCTTTTGTGTTCTGTTCTCTCAAAGCATGGGCCGGTTTGCTCCTTCTCCACCCACAAAACAGACTCTGGAAGCTCACTGATTTGAAAACCCAAAGGCAGAAAAAAGGTTTGGGTCACCTGGGGCCTGGGGGTCACGGGTCAGGTGCAGGAGGTGTGGATGACAGAGAGGGAGTCAGGGAGGATGGGTCAGCCCATCCATCTCAGCCTGGGTCTCCTGACCACACACTGCAGCCCAAGGCAGGGCTCTGGTCCAACAGGAAAGAGGGCGTGCAGGCTGAGGCCTTCCCTAAGGCTGGAAACACTTTCTGCTCATTACCTTTGGATCCCTACATCTCACCTGCAGATGCCAGGCAGGGCTGAGATTAGCATCTCTGACAGATAAGGAGCAGGGCGTCAGAAAGGTGAGGAACCCGCCCAAGGCCACCCAGCCAGGCGCCATCCCACACTTCAAGTGCAGCCACCTGCCATCCTTCTCTCCCTGTCCCCTACTCTAAGGGCCACCTTCCCTGGCTGCCCTTGTCTATTTTTTTGTGTTTTTTTGCAGTACTGGCGAATTAAACCCAGGGCCTCACTCATGCTTTTTGCAAGTGCTCAACCACTGAGCCGTACCCCCAGCCCATTTTCTACTTTGCATTTTGAGACAAGGTCTCACTAAATTGCACAGACTCCCTCTGGCCTCGAATTTGCGATGCTCTTGTCTCTACCTCCCATGTCGCTGGGATTAAAGGCATGCACCACCGTGCCCAGCTGCACCCATCTGTTTTAAGGAAAACCTGCCCAGGATTCTTCAACCTGGCTGCGGCACCAGGAGCTGTAGAATCAGAGCTCCCTAAGTAGGAACCTCTGTGTCCCCCCAGTGGCTGAAGGTACCCAGGAAGGAACTGGTCTGCACTTGGGGTGCAGAGGGGATGGGGCAGGAGGAGTCTTTATTCCTGCTCCAGCTATGCCCAAGGGCACAGGGGAGCCGTGGGCAGAGGGCTGACGGGGAAACCTCAAGACGGCAGCCTGGAGCCACCTCCTGCCAGCTCCCACCCTGCCCTGGCGTCAGGAGGGCCGCCCTCCTTGGCAATCTCCACCTGACAGACCTCCCTGCCCAGGCTGCCCCGGGCTGCATGTGTTGCAGCCCTTTGCCAGGACATCCTGGGCATGAAGTTGCTCTGGCTCTGTCATAAACCAGGGTACCACGTGCAGGTCTCCAAGAGGTTCAAGTGTGCTGGACCCAGTTGCTCACCAGAGGGGTTGTCCATCTGCTCCCCCCATCAACATGCAGCCTCCAGGTCCCATGGTTTCCAACCGGCACCCTAAAACACTAACACATCATCCACTGCTAGACTTGAGCAATGGCCAAATCGTAGATCCCTTAAAAAGCATTACTGAGTTTGCAGGCCTGTGTTGCTTTTTCAACCAATGTATTCTAAATGTAAAATGGCATGTAAGGAGGTCATGGGATTTTGATACTAAATGTTGTTGTTGTTAAGTGCCGTCAAGTCCATATCCGACTCATAGTGACCCTACATACAACAGGCGAAACACTATTGTCAGTGCTTCCCTGCTGTTCAATGGCAGATTGATTTTTGGGAGTGGGTTGCCTGTTTCGTCTCCCAAGCCTACAGCACCTGGTGTTCCCAGGCGGTCTCCCATCCAAGTACTAACCAGGCCTGACCCTGCTTAGCTTCAGAGATCTGACGGGATAGGATGCCACAGGGCTGTGGCTGCAGGCTTGATACTAAATGGAGTCCTCAATTGTAAAAATCTGGGACCATCATCCAGAGGCTTTGGGGAGAAAATAGGGTTAAGAAACAGTCTGGTCCTGACTTGGGCAGAGCTCCCAGCCCCCCGCCAGACCACATACCCAGATGTCCCACTCCAGGGCCTTCAGGAAAGGGGAGCTGCAGAGGTTGGGCTATGAAAGGGCTATCCCAAGGAAGGCTCTGGGGCTGGGCCTTGAGGTCCCCAGCCAGACCAGGAGAGGCCAAGAAAGGTCAGCCCGAGGCACTAACTTGGGCAACGCTAAGAGCCTGCACACCACGAAGTGGGAAGGAGAGGCTGGACTGAGTCAGTCGGCTGAAGCTGCTGGTGTGGCAACAAAATCTCTAACTCCTATGGGCGGGAGCTGAGTCAGTGAATCAACAAGTCCTACTAGTCACAACACCAGCGACAAAGAGCTGCCCTTATCAAAGGAGCCGGGTCACAGCCATTCCCAAGCAGCCTGGATCCCAGCCACGGCGTTGGCTCTGGTAGTCTAGAGGCCCCATGCTTGGTCCAGGAACCCCAGGTTTGGAGTTAAAAGGCAGGAAGTCCCCACAGTCACGGCAGGACAAATGCCTGGCACCCCAGCCCTCCAAGATGCCGCAACATAGCAAGCATCCTAGGAAGTTTAAACAGGTTCACAGCGCGTTAGCAATCTGTTTTAGCCCCTTCAAAGTGTTGGTCAGATACAGCTGACTCCCTCTCCCCTAGACTTCCTGTGGAGACCAGGCTGTGCCCTGCTCTGGGTTACGATGTAATAATGTAGAACAGTAGTTTTCAGGCTGTGCCTGCCTTCAATGATTCCATTTTATAAAGCAACAGCTTTGACTTGAGTTACTCCATTGTGAGTATAAGTGCTAAAGCAGAATGACCCTACAACTTGTTTATACAGAAAACACTATCTGTCAGCAGGGCTGGGGGTTAGCTTAATTGGTAGAGTGCTACCCTGTACTCTCTGAGGACCTTGGTTCGATTCCCCAGCACTGCAAAAATGGGAGAAGGATATGGGAATCCACTTCCAAAGCAATCCTGAAACAATTAGCCACTGAAAACCCTTTGAGGTCACTATATGTCAGATGAGACTGGACAACAACAATCTATCAGCACATCAGAGGCACAAACTGGTCATTTATTTGTGCCAATTAATAACCCCCGTGAATATATCAAACCATGCCAGAAACACCAGACATAAGAGCTTATCAGTCATACCAGATGTAACACCCTCACCCTGGACTATCAAAGGAGCACCCCCAAACTGAGATGTGACAGGCATAGTGGCCCATTCATTACCTGGTCATTGGTCATAAACCTCATCCAGGAAAATTGCCAGAGTGAAGGACCTCTGCCTCTGTCCCTAGGCTCCACCTCTAGCAGTTTCTCCAGCTGGTGACAGCGCAGCCCACTTCAAATTGCCCCTTCAGCCACCTGCCGCTCAGGCCTGCATTTGACCACTCTGCACCCAGAGCAGCAATGTGCCTGCCTGTAGGCTGGCAAACTTCTTAACTGGTCCCCTACAGAGACTTCTTGAAACTGAACCGTACCAGCTCTCTGCCTGGCCTCCCATTCACTCAGCCCCCACCATCCCGATTCTGCATCTTCTTTAACCCTTTCTTAGCCATTCTGTAATCTACACCCTGGTATATTACTTGTGAAGTGTAACTCGTGGTCTGAGAATTGATATTAGTAATTAAGACTGGAATAGAAGAACGTATGGTTGCCATTGGCCATTGACTATAAAGTGAAAGCAGGAATATTTGGTAAATTAATGCTAATGAAACTGATGTAACTTGTGAATTTATTGTCATTTAATAAATTCTGGCTGTGGAAAGACACCAAAGCATCCATCTATATTTCTGATGTAGCACGCTCATGATACTCAACTCCAAAGGGATGAGGGCTCTGAGCTGCAGAACCCCAGGCTTCACTTCTCCTCTGCACAAGATGCCACCTGGGCCAAGCGTGACATCCAAACCATCACCTGCATCCAGAGTTCCTAGGAATCACCAGAAGCGGTGCCCAGTGATTTTTTTTCTTTTTTTCTTTTTCTCAGTACTGGGGGTTGAACCCAGGGCCTCGCGCTTGCACGCTTTGCAAGTGCTGGACCACTGAGCTGCACCCCAGCCCATTTTTTTTTTTTACTTTTTGAGACAGGGTCTCACTAAATTATGCAGACTATCTCTGGTCTCGAACTTGCAATCCTCCTGCCTCTGCCTCCCAAGCTGCTGGGATTACAGGCGTGCAAAGTGATTCTCTACTGCACACTTGGAGGCTGATGCAAGGCCCTGCAGGGGGTCCACAGGCTGTACTCTGACAATAGTGGCCCAGAGAGGAAAGCCCTTGCACAGAGGGGCTCACAGCCAGGGTACTGGGGGAGCCAAGATCTCCAAACAGGACCCTTGACCAAGACCAGGGTTCAAAGACAAAGTACCAAATAGCTAGGGGCAAAGTGACCTGGGAAGCTTCTGGATTAACCCCTACACTTCCGATGCATTCTCTCTTGGCAGACAGAACGCCATGGTGCTGATGGCCCAGTCTCCCTCACCAAGGTGCTAAGGGAACCCCCTAACCTTTCCGAGGCCCCGCCCCCCACAAAGGAAAGCAAGAACCCTCAGCCCTAGGCTGGGCTGAGACTCCTTCCTGCTGGGGCTGAATGGAGACAACCCGGCCTAGGCCCCTCCATGAGCTGTAACCAGCAGGAGAGTTGAAGCCCAGGGGCCCCAGGGTGCCCCACAGCTGAGGCTGGGCCCCGGGGCAGCAGTGCTGCAAGGCTTCAGGGTGGTCTTGGGGGGACAGGGGAAACAATGCAGCCAAAACCCACTCCCATCTCCACCCTCAAGGCCTTTCTAGTGCTCTGGGGCCCTGTAGCATGGGGTCTTTGCTACCCTCCCTCCTGGGGCCCCCAGGGGTTCCTTGCAACCTCTCCCCCAGCCCTGGCTGAAAGGCTGAAGCATCGACCTGGCAGGGCAGGCTTGCCTCACAGCATTCAAAGACAGGTTTCAGGGACAGTGGCAGATCTGGTTCCACCACTCCCACGCTGGGCGCCCTGGGCAGTGCCCTGACTTTCTCTGGACCCGTTGTCCGTTGTCCATGTGGGGAACAGAAGCTGCTTGGTGGGATAATCCGAAATTCCCTTATGGTTATGACAGGCTAGGCTGGTGACAAGGAAGCCACAGACCCAGGCTGAGGACAGGTGGGAGGGGTGGGGCCACGGCCCAGCGCCCAGGAGATGGGGCTCCCACCTGCCCCAGGATGTGGTGGGACAGCGGCCATGACCTCACGCCTCCCTAAAGGCTTTTTCCCTTGCTAGGGAGCCAGGGAGGCTGCGGAAGCTACTGGATCCCTCACCCCCCAGCCAGGGCCGCCTGAAGCCACCCCCAGGAGGGAGGGGCCCCTCCAGCACCTCAAGGCAGCACCAGCATTTCCGGCTGACAGGCACCGTGATTTATCAGCTCCCTGTCGCTCCCATGAGTCAAGTCAGGACCTGCTGGCTGGGAGCGATGCCCGACCCTGGCCGGGGGCCAGGGAGCAGGTGGTGGGCTAAGAGGAGCGTCAATTGCCTTCTGGGGAACCCAAGACCCCCATGAGGCCCTGCCCCCAGCAGCACTTTCACTGGGAAGACCTTCTTCCCAGTGACCCCTGGGCGTGCAGTGCCCCCATCCCCCATCTCCGTGGTCCATTGCCTTGGGGGATTCCTGAGAAAGGATGCAGGCGGAGGGACAGTACCTGTGCTTGGTTTTATAAGACCCCCATCCCCGCTTTTAAAGACCCCTTTCCCACAGCGATTTCCTTCAGTGTGAGGTCAGATAGGAAGCCTGTGGCCCAGGTCAGAGTCAAGCCTCGCTATCCAATGCCCTTTCCCAGCACATCTATTTGTGGTTAGGAGGGGGGTTCCTGACACCCGTGTGCCAGCCCCGAGGCCCAGAGCCGGTCAGTGTCGCCCCAGCACCCCAGGCCCTCCCCTCTGGGGAGCTGGCGCCCGCCTCGGAGCCCGCGTGCCAGGACTAGTCTCAGAACAGGCTCCTCTCCGCTGCGGGCTGGGGGTGGAGCCGGAAGACCAGTTCCTCCGCCACGCCCACCTGCACAGCTGTGGCCAGCAGAGCAGGATTTCACTCTGCGTGGATCCTCTCGTGCCTGCTGCTGCTCCTCTGGGTAGCAAGACAAGGGGTCTGTCTTCAGGACTCGCCAGCGCGTATCCTCAGGGACCTTGGGCACTGACCACTAGGGGGTGGCCAAGGGAAAATGGCCAGACCCAGTGCAGCAGGGCGCAGTGGCTACCACAGTGGGCAGCAGGAAGATCCTCCAGTGGACAGGTGGGGGGCAGGGTCATGTGCCACCCCGACTCCATAACATCCCACTCAGCCTCCAGAGTGATGGCCTAGGATTGTTGTTAGGCACCATCAAGTCGTGTACGACTCATAGCAGCCTTCATAAGGTTTTCAACAGCTGATTGTTTTGGGATTGCCTTGGGAGTGGATTGCCACAGCCTTCTCCCATTTTTGTGATGCTGGGAATCGAACCTGGGACCTCATAGACTACAGAACGGTGCTGTACCAACTGAGCTAAATCACAGCCGATTGTGCCTCCAAGTCCGTGTCCGACTCATAGCAAACCTATGTACAACAGGCAAAACACTATTGTCAGTGCTTCTCTGCTATTCATAGGGTTCTCAATGGCTGACTGTTTTTTGGGAGTGGGTTGCCAGGTCTTTCTCCCAAGCCTACAGCACCTGGTGTTCCCAGGTGGTCTCCTATCCAAGTACTAACCAGGTCTGACCCTGCTTAGCTTCTGAGATCTGACAGGATCGGACGCCACAGTGCTACAGCTGCAGGATGGAAGGAGGCTGGAAATGTCCAAATCAAGGTGATTCTGGGGGGTGGTGACCTACAGGACAGAGGGGAAGGCCAAGGCCTCCTAACATAGACACCCCCTCCCCAAGCCTGGCCAAAAGCTCAGTATGGGGTCTTCATATCCCCTCCTGGAAGGCACAAGCCACAGCCCCCCAGGGGCCCAAGAATAGCCAGCTAGCTGGTCAGTCTCCAGACTCTCCTGGGCTTGGGGGCCTGGCACCTGTGGCATATGGACTCCCAGTGACAGTGTTCCCCTGCACTGGCTAAATAAAGTGTCCTGAAGTTTCAGAGGCAGACACTCCAGCTTCTGACACACCTGCAGCCAGCCAGGGCTCCGGCTGGTGGGGTGAGAGGACCTGCCCCAACTTTCTCACCCAGATCTCCCGTCTCAGTATCCCTGCAGTTGCACAATGTCCCCTTGAAAATAAAAATGCCTCTGGGATGGCTAAAGGGTGCTAGTCATTCACCTTATAGCATAAAGCAGCTGCTGGTGGAGGAGGGGCTAATTCTGGAACTGGGGTACGGCAGCAGGATAGGAACTACAGCCAATGGGAAAGGACTATAAAAGGGAGGCTGGAAGATGGTAAGAGTAGAGTTTTTAACCTTTGTCAGAATGTGGATGCCAGCTACACTGTACCCCGGAAGGAGGCTAAATTCCCTTTGCGCCACAGATGTCTGTGGCTTCCCCTCCCACGTAAACATTGGGCTGGTCCGGGAATCTCCCTCTTAGACAAAGCACAATTGGGACTGAGTAGGCACTGAGGCTGCTGGGAAGCCCATGGAGAGGGAAAAAGGGCAGAGAGCATCCTGGGAGGGTCCCAGGGTGGGGTGCAGAGCTGGTCCCTCAGGGCCAAGGAGCAGAGGCCAGGATCTTCTGTGCAGGCCGCATCTGCACAGGCTGGTGGCTCCCTAGATTACTGGAGGAGCCTTGGTCCTGACCAGAGCAACGCAGCCACAGCCCCTGCACCTACAGCTTGGCCTCCCCTAACAGGCTGGATGGTCTGCATGACCTCAGCAGCTAGGGCTGGGCTGGGGCCCTGGCAGCCTCCGTAGTCAGTGTTGAGGTGGCCAAAGGGGATTTGTGGAGGCAGGAGAGGAGCCTAAGGATCTCAGCCGGGCTAGAGTGACATGAAGAACAGAACCAAATTAGGGTTTGGGAAAAAAGCCATCACAGCTAATATTTATTGAGTCGTATGTGCCAAGTACTAGTCTAAGCACTTGTGCTGAATTAGTTACTCTTTACAACCACTTTAGGCTCTAGTATCATGCCCATCTTAAAGATGAGGAAACTAAGGCAAAGGGGGCAGCCACTCATCCAAGGGCTAAAGCCCCTGAGGAGAAGAAAGGCCTGGTGGGCTCACTCGGGCAGGCCTGCTGTTAAGCAATAGTTGTGGTGAAGCCATCACTGGCACTGAGGGGGTCAGGGCAAGGTTCCTCCCTCACCCCACAGCCTGGCCCAGCTACCTTGGTGTCCCCAGAGAATCCAGCTTCCTCCCCAGGGCAACCTTTAGTCTAGAGTTCCAGGCACCGGCTGCCATGCCTTGTGAGTGGGGCCTTTGCTCGGCTGGCCTGAACCCCTACCCAGGTACCCTAGTGTCTGGGTGTCCCTGGCCTCCTCCCCTGCCTGCCAGCCCAGCCTGCGTGGCTCAGGTCAGGAGCCAGGCCTGTGCTGAGGCTCAGCAGACCAAAGTCTGCCCTGCCAGCCAGGGCTCAGGTTTCCCAGAAGGGGCAAAAGCCGTGTTTGTAGACCCCGTTCCATCAGCACTCCTGCAGCCAGAGGAGCTGGCCAGTCACCCCGACTGGCTGCAACCCTCCCCCAGCACAGCCACTGGGGGCTCTCCCCAAGGCCAGCCTCAGTGCTCCCCTAGACTTGCTCCTGGCAGGGAAAGGGCCCTCAATCACACCATGTATCACTTCCTCAAATCTTTTCAAAAGCCCCTTAGGCAGGACATGAGAAACCCCATTTTGTAGATGAGGAAACTAAGGATTAGAGGTAGGTAAGAAGACACAGGAAATGATGAAGTCTGGAGATGATCCAGGTGGGCTAGACTCTACCCAGCACCTCTCTCTGCCCCAGCCAGGTTTGGACTGACCAAGGCAAACCAGCAGCCGGTGCTGGGCCCCCTCACATGCCTAGCCCTGACACCTTGGGCCAGGGTGGGCCCCCAAAGGTAGGCAGACCCAGGCCTCCATGGAAGGACAGGTGGCCGAGTGTGCACTATATTACCAGCCCCTGGACAGAGGTCTCTAAGTACACCCCTAATTCCTAGGGAGGGGGATCTCTACTCTTCTCATAATTCCCTGAGCCCAGGATGCCCATCCTGCCTCCACTTCACCCATGGAGAACTCAGGAGTCATTTCCAGGGCTCTACACCATCCAGGCCTGTATTCAATCCAGAAGGCCCAGGTCCCCTTTAGAATGCCTTTGGGGAGAGGGCTGGGAGGTGGGGACAGAGGCAGAGGAGACCATAGGGCCCAAGGGATACGTCCAGCCACAGCTCTGCGGTCGGATGGTTGGATGCTCAGATCCTCCCCCTCCCCCACTCCATCCTGGGAAAGATGTGGTCACAAGCACCACCCACCCGGGCTGTCTCTGGGAGAAGCTGCAGTGACGTCAGCTCAGCCTCCACAATGGTCTTGGCGGCTCCTGAAACACCCCACGGCCTGAGGCCCTGCGAGCCCAAGCCTGACCACCATATCCACCCGGAGCACTCTAGAGAGCCGGACCTCCAAGGCCAGGGGGCTTCCTGGGCTGGGGTGTGCTAAGAAGCTGCTGCAGAGGAGGGTAGAGACCACGCCACTCTGTGACCCTTGACACAATCAAGTTCCCACCCAGGTTAGGCCCCCACTAGTATTGGAGGCCAGGAAACAGCAAGGCAGAGCTCAAACTCTGAAGGCCTTTCTGGAACCTCCCAGTACCAGCACATGCTGCATGCCATGGCTGGACATGGCACCCAGCCTTCCGGAAGTCCCCCACTTTTTCCCTCCCTCGCTGGGGAAGGGTGGTCCTCATCCTGCCAGTTCTGAGTCCCCCTCGCCTGCCCAGCCTCAAGGCTTCAGGACTGCAGACTGGCCCCAAAGGGTTCCAGACCCAGGCCGCTGCCCTCCTGTGGGGAAGACAGTGGCACCAAAAGACTCCAGTGGCCTGCGTGTTCACAGAAGGCACTGGGTCGGCCCAAATGGAGAGATTACGAAGTCTGATCCCCACCATTGCACTGGGAGAGGTCTGGCCACCTCTGAGGACAGACAGTTCTCAGGGGAGATCCCAGAGAAGACCTGGCCACTTCACGCCTGCCCTGCAGACCCAACCATGGCCAGAAAAGAGCCTACGGACCTGAAGCCTCAGAGAACCTCCTGCCTTAGTGCCTGGGCTCCTGACTGGACACTTGTCCTGTGGGTCTTTGGGATGACACCCTTCCTCCAGCTGGGCAGCCCCAGGAGAGGGCTGAATCGTCCATGTCCTACACAACTATGGCCTCTGTGGCCAGTGTGCGGAGGCCGACTCTCCTGTCTGGGTCTTATGAGAGCGCCCTCTCTCAGTGAGCCGGCGTGGGCCACTCCCTGCACTGGGCTGCACACCCAGCAGGTGCTCAGGCTTTGGATCTGGCCAAGCTAGGTAGGACTCATGAACCCCCCAGCACCTGGGGCAGAAGCAAAGGCAGCCCCCACAGACACCCACCAGTTTCACATGACACAGCCACTTGAGATCACAAATACCTGAAGACAGGACCCCCCGCCATCTCTCGGCCTCCTTCCTCCATTTCACAGATGCACTCACTGATACCGAGGGGGCCCGGGACCATTCAGCAAGGGAAAGGCAGGGTAGGGTTGGAGGCCAGGGCCCAAGCCCTTGTCTTTCCCTCGCTGTACCACCCTACCTCGTGCCCCGCACACAGTGGGCACCAGTGGGTCAAAGCTGGTTGGGCGAGTCTCCAGGGAGGACCTGTGGGCCTGGCTCCGTGACTCAGCTGATGAGTGGAGCGATAAACACACCCGCCTCCCCGCTGCCCCAACCTGCCCAGCACGGCTTTTATTCCTGCTGATGAGCGGACTTCGGGGCAGGTGCCAGGATGCTTGGGTGTGGGTGCAGAGAACATCCCCCAGCCCCCACCTCAGGCTGACCTTACCCAGGGGCCTCCGTCCACCCTGGTTCCCACGCTGGGCACCATCAGCCACTCTGACCTCCACCTGCACAGGCCATGGTCCATTCTGCAGAGACCCCTGGGGCAGCCAGCTCTCCCTGCTGAGTCCCCAAAAGGAATAATGGCAGAAGAAATAACAGAGGCCCTGGAAGTCTTAAAGGTCACCTTCACCCTCCACGACAAGGTCTCTCTGCAACCATGTGGCTCTTTGAACTGAAGGAAGGGAGAAGGAAGGACTCTTGAGCAGATCGGAAACAGGCCTGGAGGGGCGATGACCTGTCTGAGCCAGAGTCCACAGCAAAGCTGAAAGTAGGAAGGACAGGTGTCCTGGCTGTCTTTCTCTGTGGGAATAACTTCCACAGACTCCTAAGCCAGGGATACTAAGAGTGTCAGTTGTTGTTGTTACGTGCCATCAAGTCGGTGTCTGACTCATAGCAACCTTACATTCAACAGGCAAAAAACTATTGTCAGTGCTTCTCTGCTGTTCATAGGGTTTTCAACGGCTGATTGTTTTTTGGGGTTGGGTTGTGGGGTCCTTCTCCCAAGCCTACAGCACCTGGTGTTCCCAGGTGGTCTCCTGTCCAAGTACTAACCAGGCCCGACCCTGCTTAGCTTCTGAGAGTTGGTGGGATTGGACACCACAGTGCTACGCTTTGGCTGCAGCCAAGAGCATCAGCGTTGCTGTTAAAAAAGAGAAAGACAGCCAAACAGGGAGGGAGAGAGGAGGAAGGTTCAGGCAGGTGGTGGCCAGGGTTCCCAAAAGCCAAGACTACAACCTAACACAGAGGCAACCCAAGAGGGAGAGCATTTCCGGACTGCCCAGGCCAAGGCCAGCAGCCTATGTGTGTCTGTGTGCACACACATGCGCCCTGTTGTGGGGCTGTGAGCCCCAGGTGAGTCACTGGGCAGAGGAGTTTTTCCCAGGGCTGAGGGCCAGAGGAGCGCATCCTCCACATATAATTAGGCAACCAGCCCACGGAGCCATAAACACCAGGAGACTTGGGGACCCTTCAGAGGCTCCCAGTATGAAGAGGGATGAGGAGCAGGAGAGGCCGTCTCTGAAAAACTCTAAGTTCACAAGTCAGTGGGAAAGATCTTTGGGCTAAGCACGGAGTGGAGGGCAGCTCTGCCACCACCATTCCCCCCTTGGTCGGGGATCCCAAGATTTCCCACTGCACGCTCCCCAGGCCCTGTTAAGCTTGCTTCCACTTGCAGGCTTCCCCAGACCTCTTGGCGTCCCAAACCCACATGGTATGACAGGCAACAGGATGCCCCTCCTGCTGGCCACATGGAGGTGACCTGGTGCATGTGTCTGCCTGGGAATGCTGAGGACTTCCTTGTGCTGTCTCCCTACCTGACAGAAGCTTCTTGAGGGCAGGCAGCCCCTGCATGGATAAGGCTAGCCCTTCCAAGGAGACTGGGCATGGGCTTCCAGCATCCACTTGGAACTGGAAACTGTACAATAGCTGAAGTGGCCCCAAGCCTAGGTTCTCAGCTCTGAGGCCTCTATGGTCTCCACCCCAAAGGTACTTCATTGTAAAAAGAGTCATACACATGCCTGCCCTCCCTTGGCACTTGTCAGGGCATTAATGTCACAGTGGAAGATTCCGGAATACACATTCCCACCCAAAACCCAACCTCTACTGGGACAGATGAGAGAGGAATGACACAATGCTGACTGTGTTCCAGGACACAGGACCTGGCACCAAAAGCCCTCTTTCCATAGACCCCCTTAGTCCCATTCTTCCTCTCTAGGCACACTGAGCCAGAGGCTCAGGCCGGCTTTCGACCCAACATTTCAAAACTGGTTGGGGAAAAGAAGGCGATGGGGAAGCAGTTCCTCCTGTGCATTCTGGGAGGACTAGAAATCATGTAATGACCAGCTCCTCATGTGGATGCTCCCCAGTGGGACTCGGCACCAGAAAGGCCAGGAGGTGAATGCAGCATAGAAGCCAGGAGTCCTGGGCTTTGGTCACCCCATTGGTGCCATGGTGTCTGCTTCCGAGGGCTTAAAAAAGGATCTACTGCCGGGCGCGGTGGCACACACCTGTAATCCCAGCGGCTGGGGAGGCAGAGGCGGGAGGATTGCAAGTTTGAGACCAGAGGCAGTCTGCGTAACTTAGTGAGACCCTGTCTCAAATAGTAAAAAAAAAGAAAACTGGGCTGAGGCTGCAGCTCAGTGGCCCAGCACTTGCAGAGCATGCAAGCTCAAGGCCCTGGGTTCAACCCCCAGTACCCTAAAAAAAAAAAAAAAAAAAAAAAAAAAAAAAAAAAAAAAAAAAAAAAAAAAAAAAAAAAAGATCTACTAATTGTCCAAGGGTTTCCCCAGTACCCAGGATAAGACGGTACGTGGTAGGTACTGCCTGGGGGAGGCACAAGGGAGCTACTCTGTACCCAGCCAACATCACATGGCCCTCAAGCAGGCCCCCGGCCCAGTAGGCACCGTTCCCACCCTGCTCTCCTGGGTCCCACTGCCCCTTCCTGACCTCAACTCTCTTGCCTGTCTCCGAGCAACCATCAGGTGCACACTGCTGGGGCCCAGGGCGTTGCCCAATACTCAGGATTTGCCCAAGGCACTGTGCAGGCCAGCCCAGCCCAACCCAACGCCCCCTCCATCCACAAGGCTCACACCCAGGAGTTTCCAAGGTGGATCAGTAAATACCTAGCAGGACCTCAAAGGGCTCAGCCAGCCCCCATCCGCTGGGTTTCTCCAGGGAGGCCAGACAGCCCTACAATCTATTCACACCATTTACACACACAGCTTGCGTACACACCACACACCTAAAAATGCCATTTATGTCACTTCTGCTCCCTACAGGGGCTCACCTTTGTAAGCCCTTGCTTCCTCATCCAAAAAAATGGGGCAATGATCTACACCATTAAGATCTAGGGTAAAGATTAAACGAGAATGTGGGAAACATTCCAAGCACTCCCTAATAGGCACCCGATAAAAGGGAGCCTTCCTCGTATCAACAGCTAACTTTCCTTGGGCACTTTCATTACAAAGCACTTTCACACGTCCACTATGGAGAGAATACGCAAATGACAGAATGAGGGCAGGAAGAACAGGTATCATGATGTGTGTTTTACAGAGGAGGGCAAGAAGACTTGGAAGGAAAGTGACTCACCCACCAGGGACTACATAGTAAATTAATGGCAGAGCTGAGACTCAGTCCTGGGGCTCTGCTTAATCCAACGCAGTTGCCAACCAATGTGGGTGCAGATTATATAGAATTATGAACCAAAACCCAAATTAAACATATAGTGAAAAGATGGAGACAGGACCCATGCTGAGAGTCACAGTCAAGTCTAAAGAACAAGGGCCCTTACTCAGGAGGATGTATGGTGGGCTAGCCTCATCAGTCCAGTCTACCTGAGACTGACAAATCACAGATCAAATGGGGTGGAGGAAGTGGGGCCTGGGCTTGTGAGGAGCTTCCCTGCAGGAGGTCATTCACATCTCTTCACTGAGGGAGGCCCTCCCCTAGTCAGTGTCTCTTCAACACTCCAGGTCTGGGATTGGATAGGACAGTGACGATGTTGTTGTTAGGTGCCCTCGAGTTATGACTGACTCACAGCAACCCTTGGATTTTCAATGGCTGACTGTTTCGGGATTGCCTTGGGAGTGGATTGTCGCATCCTTCTCCCATTTTTGGGTGCTGGGAATCGAACTCGGGACCTCATAGACTGCAGAGCATCGCTCTACCAACTGAGCTAAATCCCAGCAGGACAGTGATAGCAACACTTTTTTCTCTATTCTACCACTGCACTGCAGAGGTCCCAGTGGAAGTCCACCAAGGAAACCAAATCCACAAATCATGAACCTTCCTCCCAGGTGACAGCCTTACTCAGAACCTGCCCCTCTTGTTTTAGAAATAACGCCTGAGATTTGCTTCTCAGTCCTGCTGGAGAAAAGTATGAGACTAGAATTGAACAGAAAATTGGTAGGCCTGCTACGCTCAGGCTTACCAGTGTCACTTCTGGCTAGCAGAAAGAGATGAAAAAGGAAAAAGAATGATCAGAATTCAAAACAGAGCCACAGGAAGCCATCAGGCAGCAAGGCACAGTGCTCTTCAGAGCCCAACAGGCCCAAGAGGAGGAGGAGGAGGAGGAGGGGAAAGAAGAGGGGGAAGAGGAGGAGGAGGAGGGAGGAGGCCCTGGTAGCCAGAAATTAAGTTATTACAAGCCTTTTGCTGTGGACAGAGGGGAGTATTTCAGAATCCTGCCCAAAGGAAGAATACTTTGTAGCTTAATGTTGTTGTTAGGTGCCTTCAAGTCTGGCCCTGGTCCAACTCATAGTGACCCTCGAGGGTTTTCAGTGGCTGATTGTTTCAAGAGAGAATTGCCACATCCTTTTCTTGCTCTTTGCGGTGCTGGGGGTTGAACCCAGGGCCTCAGAGATTACAGAGCACCACTTTACCAACTGAGCTAAACCCCAGTCCATTTGCAGGGAAATAATGATTCTTAACTCACTGAAAAAACCTGGATACCAAGGATACTTCATTAATCAAGAGACTTCAGGAAACCAAAATTCTGTTGCAACAGAAAAAAAACCACTAGAAAATACTGCAAAAGTAAAACTCTTCAGTCACTCTTTCCAGGCCTGTCTCCTTCCTTACCCAGCTCCCCACCAATGTATATTAATGAGGTTTTATTGGAACCCATCAAGAGCCACAGGTAGAGACTTAAACCGACTCCACCCTCCCTGGGGAGCTGAAGCCAGCAATGACATCACCTCTAAAGGCTGAGCCCAGGCAGAGGCAGCCAGTGCCTCCCCTGTCCCCTCCCACCCGGCCAGGCCTTGGTGAAATGTCTCTACTAGCCCCCATAATTAAGGCAAAAGGGATTTTATGCCTTTCAAGGAGGAGAGGAGAGAAAGAGAGAAAAATAGCAAATATCTATGCCAGAACAAGTGATTTCTCTGACATGGCAGAAACAAGACGTCAGGAAACACGCACACAGAGACTTTTTAGACAAACCTGTTCCAGTCTCTGGAGAGTGGCTCTGAGCAACCTCCTGCCCCAGCAGCCTCCCCTCGCCCATTCAAAGTCCGGTACCCAGCAGTCACTCCCAACCTCACTGGTCCCCAGGGGGGTTCTGACCTGCTTCCCACAGGAGTCAACTGAGCCTTCAGAGGGGGCCAGATCTCAGCAACCTGTGGACAGCTTCCCCCATTTGAAGCAAATCCTAGCTGCCTTATTTATTTATTTATTTGGAAAGTGGAAGAGGGAGGCCTTGGGAAGGCACTTTATGCCATATAATGCGCCCACTTTTAACCAAACACAGGCATTCGCTGTGGAAGGGAGAGGGCATTGCTGGGAAAGGGAAAACAAACTACACTTTATAAAATAAGAAAAAGCCAAAAGAACGCCTAAGCTCCGAGCCATAGTCTGACCCCAAAGCCCAGGGGCTCAGCTCAACCCCTCTTCTAGGAGGGCTTTCCCTCCCTCCTGTCTCCACTGTGACTCTCCTCCCTCTTGGGCTTTGTGTCTCCCTAAAGTTTAGAAGTTTCTGGACTAGAAACAATGCCTCCTCGTGCAGCATCTGCCCCTAGCCAGCACACAGAGAACTCCAGGAAACAAGGCCCGCAGAGAATCGGCCTCTCCAGCTGCTTCCCCGTGTTAATAGGTGTTCTGGGATCCCAGGTCACAGGAATGCCGGCCTCACCCAAGGCAGGCAGAAAGGCACCACCACCCCTCCCCATTCTGGGTGGAAGCAGGCACAGCACCGCACCTCCGCCACCCCAGTGAGGCCCCATCTTGGGCCTGGAGAGTGGAGCAGGAGGTAATGCCAGGCGGGTCAGGGAGGTAGGCCAAGTGGCTCCACTCTCTTCTCCAGAGCGGTAACTATGATTCCAGGCGTAATCTGAGTCCCACAGAAACCACAACCCTCCACAGCAACTTCTTGGACCTGAAAGCCAGGAGTGCATGGGAGACCCAGCTCAGAAATCACCTCTCCTTGTCTCACCCAGATTCAGCACCCTAGAGACGCCAACCTATGGGCAATTCAATCAGCACAGGGGTCCTCTCTTGGATTTCAGAAGGGTAGGAAGCCCAGTCACCTGGAAGCAGCAAAGACCCTTTACCCATCAGCCTCCGAAACAATACCTACCTCACCTAGGGAGCCAGACCCCAGAGCTCTGAAAATTGCCTGGTATCTACTCTTACTACAGAGAGAAAAAGTTGCAGAGGGCCAGCGCTGCTCAGGGACTCCTTCAGATGCCACGTTAGAAGTACAGGACGCCGGTGCCCACCCGCGTTCAGCGCTCCTTCCCTGCCCACGTGCCTCCCTCTGCCAGAGCTGGAGAGGTCGAGCTGTCCAGATGTGGTGGCGAAAGACCGCCACTTCCGGAAGGGGAAGAGCCCCTGGCTCCGCACTGCCCCCTCCGCATCCCACGGGATGTCCAAGCCAGCCCGCCAGGAGGACCCCCTGGACTCCGCAGCCGGTGCAGGGGCTGGGGGCGTGGGCACCCGGCGGGCAGCGCTGACACCTGGCGGCGGCCCAGGACCCAACCCACGTCAAGGGCCGGCGCTGCGGGGCGGTTCCCAGGAAAGGGTTACAGGGGCCTAGAACAAAGCGCCCCCACTGGGGAAGGCGGGCTGGCCGACCGCGGCTGGAGCGGGAGAGCCACTTTCTGGGGACCCTCGGCACACTCTTTGTCGGCCTCGTCCCTCTGTAGGGGAGACCGACCACCGCCAGAGGTGGATGCTGCATCCTACCCAAAGGCCTCCCCATGCCACGAGCTCCACGTTGGTCCCTCTCTCCCCGCGGAGCGGGCAGAGGGACCCGCCTTCCATCCGCGCGGCTCCAGCACAAAGCCGAGTCGGGGGAGGGGGGCAGCCTTTGCGGGGTCCACTTGCGCTGACGGCGCCCGCGCGCCTCGGCCCTGCCGGGACAGCGAAGGAGCCCCTCTCGGGGCAACACAACTCCCCCCGCCCCAAAGTTGGGCTCCTCAGGGTTTCTGGAGTTCCGAGGCCAACTTCCCGGAACCTTCTGCTGCACGGTCAGCCCGCCTCACCTTGGGCAGCCAGAGGACACCCCGAGTGCTCTGCTCCGCCCTCTGGCCCAGCCGTGTCCCCAGCGCAGCCCTGGTCCGGTTCCCGTGGCCAACTCGCCCGTCCGCCCGCTCCCGCGCGGGCTCCGCTGCGCCCAGACTTGTCCCGCCGCTAAGGGTCGGGCGCCCGGGAGCGAGCCCGCGGTCTGGTTTGAATTAGGATCGAGAGAAGGGGAGTTGTGGCCGCGATCGCCGCGTCCCTCCGGGTCACCGGCGGAGGCCAGGCTGCCGTGGTGCCCAGGGAGAAGGGGGTGGGAGCGGACGACCCCAGGCGCCGCCGCGGGCCAGCGGACTCTGACACGTGAAGGCGCTTTACATAATTGAGCGCGGGGCCCGGGCGCAGGCTCCACTCTGCGGGACACCCCAGCCTCCAGCTCCGCGCGGCGGGACCTTCGCGGCGCCCACCGGCGGTGGAGGGGATTGGGGCGAGAGCTTTAGGCTTTAGGGTTCACCACCCCACGGACCGCCGGGCGAGCGCGGGAAGAAGCCCCCGCTCCCCTCCCCCTCCACGTGCCGCCGGCACAGGCGGGCGGCGAGCCCCGGCTTCCCGCCGCCTCCCAGCTCTGCCCCGAGCCGCACTCACCAGGAGGGCCGGCTGCAGGCGCAGCGCCAGCGCGCACAGCCAGAGCCAGAGCGACGCGCGCCTCATGCTGCCCGGACCGGCGGCGGGAGCTCGGCGGGCTGCACGGGTCGGGGCTGCGGGCTGCGCGGGGCTCCGGGCCGGCTCTGCTGGTTGCGCTGGGCGCTGCTGTCCTGGGCGCCTGCCCAGCTAGCTGCTGTCCCGAGGCAGGGCTATGGGGTCCGCTGGCTGGAGTTGGCTCCCAACTCCCGGTTTCCTCTGCGCCTGGCTCTGCTTTGGCCCTCACCTCTCCTGCCGAGCTCCGCCTTATAATAAACCCACAGGCCCTAAGCCGTTGCAAGAACTAGCCCCTCACCCCCAGCTCCGCCGGGTCTGGGGCCAGCCTCAGTCCCCACCCCCTAGGGCACGCCCCCTGAGCCACTCCGCCCAGCCCCTCGGAGGGCCCCACCCCTGGGGCCAGCCCCGCCTCTATCCCCGCCCCCAGAGGTCCAAGCCCGCCCTACTCCCGGCTCCGCCGAGGCAGAGCCCCGCCTTCCTCCTGAAGAGCGGTCGAGGGCTGTGCGTGGTTCCCGGCTTTATGGCTCGCCTGCTTGCTCCAGGGCTGATGAGGATTGGGGCGCCCCCCTACTGCCCTGGCCCAGGGTATGGACGTGCTGCCCGGGAGAGGGACGGTAGTTGGTTTTCTGGAGCTCGAGTCTCCAACGCCCGCTGAACCTGGGCACAGGGCACCTTTCAGGTGCGCAAGACTTTCAGATCCAGATCCTGCTTTCTGGGGCCATCCAGGAACCCCGAAGCGAGGAGGCCTTAAATCAATGGACATACACACCCCATTCCTCCCGCTGCGGATTGGGGTTCCCTGCGTCCTGCAGCCCTGATTCTCACCCACGTTCACGTTCTCCCAGCACCCACAAAGTTGCTGGGAACTCCAGGCCTTACTTTAAACAGCTGGACGCTCAGGAAGATGTGTTTTTTAAAGGAGGTTTTGTCATCATTTTGCAGAAGACAATGCCCTCTCTCTTCATACTCTGAGCCAAAAGAAAAACTAAATAACTGCTTTGTTCCCAGATGACCTCAGGCATGCCCATCTAAGAAGCACCGTTGAATTCCTGCTTCTTCATTTCCTTGCTGAGCCCCAGACCACACAGTTTCCATCACCCATCAGGCGCCTCAGTCCAAAAAGGCCATGGAGAGCTTGTGGGTGTAGGGCAAATGGCGGAGGGAGCAAAGGGAAAAGAACAGGACGGCTGTGCCGCAATCTGTAGCTGGAAAGACCGAGCCAAACGACCTTCGCACCTGGAGCTAAAAGAGCAAAGCTGGCGTCTTCCTCATCCATGTTCCCGTGGAGAGGGCCAGGCCTCCCTGGTTCCCCTGAACTGGGGACCGAGAAGGTCTACTAAAGCTCCTTGGCTTCCTGGAAGTCTCCAGCGTTTCTCTTTAAAAGAACTAAACTTCCCTGGGTCCAGGGTCAGGCAGAAAAGGAAATCGTGGGCCCCTGGATTCGCCTCCACACGTGGAGTGTGTTTTCCCCAGCTAGCAAGCCTCCTGAGTCCGCACCCCAGGTGGCGCCCCTCTATTAGAACACTCTGAGACGCGGGTGCACTGCGAAGCGCTCCACCACTTCTGCCCCTGCTCCTGAACACTTTTGACCTCAAGCAGTTCTCCTTTTGGGGTCTCAGTTTCCCCAGGTCTGTGTGGAGAGGGTATGACAGATCCTCCTTAGAGTCCTGGGGGTCTGATGCCTAGTCGCTCAGGGCCTGGGTGGCAGTCATCCTTATCTGCCAGCAAGGCAAGGGCCTCTCCAGAAGCTCGCGGGATCCTGGTGGGTTACGAATGTCCTTTAGATTTAGAAGGCCCTGAGTGTCTCCCTGAGGGTGGCTCCAGGGTCTGAAGTCAGCTCCCCATCCTTTCAACCCAATACAGAGGGAAAATGGGTCTGTTTTAGTACCTTGGTTGTTGTTGTTAGGTGCTGTCGAGTCGGTTTCTGACTCATAGAGACCCTCATAGGGTTTTCAACGGCAGACTGCTTCGGGATTGCCTTGGGAGTGGATTGCCAGGTCCTTCTCCCGTTTTTGCGGTGCTGGGAATTGAACTCGGGACCTCAGAGACTGCAGCACAGTGCTCTACCAACTGAGCTAAATCCCAGCCCTGTTTTAGTCCCTTACCTTTCTCTCTTTCTCAAAATAGGAAAAATTGGAGTCAGGGAGGGGTTGACGTGGTTTTTTCATATTCTAAAAGTCACCAGTCTGGTGTTTCTTTCAAAATGGAAAATTTGTCCCAGATCAATGTGTCTGGGGCAGACTGAGGACAGGAGGGGTGCTACAGAGGGTCCCATGATGGGCACATACATAGAGGAAAAGGAGAGGATCATCCCTGCCTTGGGCCCAGCCAACCCCTCCCCCCAGCTTGCATTTCCTCCCTGCCCACGTTGTGCGATAGAGCCTCTTCCTCTAAGCCCCTCTAGGAAGCCCACTACTCAAGGATCATGCCTCCCCCTGCCTCCTCCAGCCCCCATGCACTTGCTGCCACCTCTCCTGTCTACCCACAGCAGTCTCTGCCTGAGGACCCGGAGCCTTCCTGGCCACCAAGAGGTGAATGCCTGGCTTAGAGGGGTAGGGGCACTAAGGCCAGGCTCACTCAGTTTGTGCTATTAATAAATATTTTCCTTTCTCACTAAGAGAAAGTTCTGGAAGGCAAGGCTGGTCTCTAGATCTCCTTTCTCCTGTTGCTCCAGCTGACACACAGGGCTTCACCCTGGGAGAAATGTGGCAGACAGTGGACAGCAGCTAGGACGAGAGAAAAGCCCAGCACCTGACTACAGGGCTGCCCCATCCACGCCGCAGCTCCTGAACCAGCATAGGCTTTCTCTGCGCAGGCTGACAGTATCCATCAAGCTAAAAACACACAGACCCTTTCACCCAGGAATTCCCCTTCAGTGCATTTTCTCTCTCCAGGGACCTTCAGTGCTTGAAGAGGTGTGTGTAAATGCCCAATAAAGGGAATGTCGCCTGCAGCCATAGCCCTGTGGCATCGGAGCCTGTCAGATTTTGGAAGCTAAGCAGGGTCAGGCCTGGTTAGTACTTGGATGAGAAACTGCCTGGGAACACCAGGTGCTGTAGGCTTGAGAGAAGGACCCGGCAACCCACTCCCAAAAATCAATCAGCCATTGAAAACCCTATGAACGGCAGAGAAGCACTGACCATAGTGTTTCGCCTGTTGTATATAGGGTCGCTATGAGTTGGATACCGACTCGATGGCACCTAGCAACAACAACAAAGGGAGTGTGGCCATGAGTGGAATACCACACTGGAATGCCATATGTCATTTTCTATATGAAGATAGTTAAGCATTGACATAGGTTTTTTTAAAAAACCTATTTTCAGGTGAAAAGAGTGAGATTTACATTATATATACTATATATGGGCCCCTCCAGACTTGCACAGGATGGGGAGAGATAATTCTTTTTGGTTTAAGACACTGTTACTCTGGATTATCTGTCACCTATCAGTAAATCAAATCCTAATACACAGACAAATTCAGGTTTCTATGCATGACTAAGTGGGTAAATCCCAAGAGAGGGTGGGGAGGATCATTGGAAGAGAGAGGAAGAGGTGTCTGTGGAGGAGGCAGAGGAGTGGCTTTGATGCCACCGCTAAAAGCCTCCAGCAGTCCCACTGGCCAGTCTCCCAGGCCTGGCCTACGTGATAAACTTTACATTTGACTCAAGTCATCTAAAAACTCATGTCCCAAAAGGAGTGCAGACAAGATAGAGTTCTGCTTAGAGAGGCGTTTCTAGAGGTTGCTCGTCTAAAGACACCACAGAATTGCTGCCACTGGTCCAAGGGTAGGGACATAGCCTGACTCCCATGGGGGGACTCCAGAGCCAGTCCCTAGCTCCCCACTGCTGCAGGGCTGTCCTTGGTCCATGGTAAGACAGGGACACCTAAAGGTACTGGAAAGCCTTGTTTCTTCTAAGGAGCTAATACCTTTGCTCCCATGGACATTAAAAGCTGGGTAAGTAATCTTGCTACTGTTTTTGCTTTTGTGCTCAGAAAAGGCAAGTGATTCAGTGTGCAGCAGGTATATTAGACTAAGGTATCACCTCTGTTACCATCAAACTTGCCTTGCCCCCAGGCTGGCTGTCCTTCCCTCCCTCCCTCCCTCTCTCCCTTCCTTCCTTCTTTCCTTCCTTCCTCCCTCCCTCCCTCCTTTCCTTCCTTTTTTCTTTCTCTCTCTCTCTCTCTCCCTTTCTTTCTTTCCTTCTTTCTTCTTCTTCTTTTTTTTTTTTTTTTTGCAGTACTAGGAAGTTGAACCCAGGGCCTCATACATACTTCACAAGCACTCTACCACTAAGCTGTACCCCCAGCCCCTTTTTTCATTTACTTATTTTATCTTGAGACAGGGTCTTGCTAAGTTACACAGGCTACCTCTGGCCTCCAGCTTGTGATCCTCGTGCTGCGGCCTCCTGAGTTACACACAGCTGCACCTGACTCTCCTCTTCCTCCTCTTCTCCTTCTTCCCCTTCTTTTTCCTCCTCCTTCCTTCTCCTCCTCCTCCTCCTCTTTCTCCTTCTCTTCCTCCTCTTCTTCTCTCTCACCTTCTCCTCCTTTTTTTGCAGTACTTGGGAGGTGAACCCAGGACCTTGCACATACTTTGCAAGTACTCTATCACTGGGCTGCTCCCAGAGCCCATTGGTTTATTTTTTATTTAGAGTCAAGGTCTCAGTGAGTTAAGCAGGCTGGTTCTGGCCTCAAACTCGTGATCTTCCTGGCCTTGCCTCCCAAGTTGCTGGGATGATAGGCATATGCAACCACGCCTTGCTTCTCTTCTTATTATTTTTAATGATGGAAACAAAAACCATCTAAAACCGAAGCTTCTGGAAGAAACACTTGTCTTTACCCATCTTGCGTCTCTCCTCGAACTTGACCTTGGCCTCCCTTCAGGCCTTGTGTTTAAGAGCTTGTTGACAGTTTTATTCAGGGAGATATCCTGGGAGATACCCTGGGAGTACCTTGTTGGTGTGAGGTGACTGTAATTGACCTTTGATCTCATGGCATTTTTCTTCTTGCCCACGGTGGCTGTCACTTTCAGAGAGAGTAGTCAACTTCAGCCACCGGCATATGACTAGGAGGAGTCTAAGGTACTATCATCAGTGTTCTTCAGGCTGATGGCTTTGCATCTGGAGTAACTTCCAGCAGGGACCACCCCCACTTTCCTGGGTTTCATGAACTTGCCTGTTGCCGGCAACTCTTCCCCCCAGGCTAAAGATAATTTTTTTTTTTTTACAATGCTGGAGATGGAACCCCATATCTTCTCCTGCTAAGTGAGTGTTCTACCACTGAGCTGCATCCCAGCTTTCCTGCCTTCTAACCTATAGTTCCCCACTTCTAACCTATGATTCCCCTCACCTTCTAAGTTGCCTCTATTTAGTAGAATGTCAGCAGGGGAAAGAGACATTTCACCTGCCCATTGTGCTACGGAGGCCCAGCAGCCTCTGTCAGTGGAGGAGGGGTATACAGTCCATTCATTGTGAAGCATGGGCAGAGCAGCAGCACCACCCAACCCCTGGAAGCGCAGTTCACCATATTTCCGACACAAGTGGCATCCAGCAGGTTCTGCGCTCTAGGAATTCGCATGCCCTCGCATCCGGCATGAATGATACTCATGGCGTTGACCCATACAGCTGTGCTGCAGCTGCAGAGAACCTATGGGAACCAGGCCTGAGGCTGGATGCTGGAGGTACACGAGCGAAAACATAAGGCTTTCATTTCCTAGAAGTTCACAGTCTTTGGGGAGAACAGATACAAACAAAAGAGCGTGTAAAATCCGAGCCTGTTTACCAGCAGCTGGCAGGAACAACGGATTCCAAATGGAGGAGTAAGTTTCCAAAAGGTTTCATGGATGAGGACGGAGTTGGAGTGTGGGTGGGAGCCCTCAGAACCTGACCCTGGATGAAGAAAGAGGATTTGGGCCGTCTATTACCTTCCCGCCATTGCTGTAACAAATTACTACAAGTTTGGTAGCTTAAAATAACCCACATTTATTCTTTTCCATTCTGGAAGCCAGAAGTCCAAAATCAGTTTCAGTGGGCTACAGTCAAGTGTCATCAGGCCTGTGCTTCCCTCTCCGGTTCTGGAGGACAAGCTGTCCCTTGCCTCTTCCAGCTCTGGCAGCTGCTGGCATCTCTTGCCTTGTGGATGCATCACTCTCTGCTGTGTTCAACCTGCCTTCTCTATGTGTAGGAAAATCTCCTTCTGCCACCCTCTTAGCAAAATAGAGGATATCAGACTGGGGATGCAGCTCAGTGGGAGAGCATTCGCCTAGGGTATGAATTTAAGGCTCATTCGAATAATCTAGGATAATTGCACCCATCTCAAAATGCTTAATTGAATCACATCTGCAAATCTGCAAAGACATCCACCACTACTATCACCCCTTTTGTTGTTGTTATTGTTGTTTTGTCCTATAAGGTAACATCCTTCCAGCGATTCAGATGCAGCTGTCTTTTTTGTTTTGGGTTTTGTTTCATTTTGTTTCTGAGACAGATATCCCTATGTACCCAGGTTGCCCTTGAACTTGAGATCCTCCTTCCTCAGCCTCCCTAGTGCTAGTAGTCCATGTGTGTACTACCGTGGCCTACTAGTTTGCAGTTACCTTTAAAGGGCTGCTATGAAGAAGATCAGGCTGGGATTTAGCTCAGTTGGTAGAGCACTGCTCTGCAGTCTCTGAGGTCCTGAGTTTGATTCCCAGCACCATAAAAATGGGAGAAGGACTTCGCAGTCCACTCCCAAGGCAATCCCAAAACAATCAGCCATCGGAAAACCTTATGAGGGTCACAATGAGTTGGACTCAACTTGACGGCACCTAACAACAACAACATGAAGAAGATCAAAGAACACAGCCTTCAGTATGGATTGTGATTCAACATCAAAACAAAAATCCTTACATCTGGGTCAGTAAGCAACTTCATGTTAAATGGAGAAAAGATCGAGTTTGTCCAAGATTTTGCTTTACTTGGTTCTACAATCAATACCCATGGAAGCAGCAGTTAAGAAATCAAAAGACACATGTTGCTTTGGGGAAAGCTGTGGCAAAAGACCTCTTTAAAGTGTTGAAAAGTAAAGATATCACTTTGAAGACAAAGGTGCACCTGACTCATGCCATGGTATTTTCAATAGCACCATATGGTTATAAAAGTTGGACGTTGAACAAAGGAGACAAGAGAACTGATGCTTTTGAATTATGATGCTGGAGATGAATACTGAATATACCATGGACTGTCAAAAGAAGCTATGGATCTGTCCTAGAAGAAGTGCAACCAGAGTGCTCCTTAGAAGCAAGGATGCCTAGATTGTGTCTTACATGTTTTGGACATGTAGTCAGGAGGGACCAGTCCCTGGAGAAGGATATCATGTTTGGGAAAGTGGCAGGTCAACAAAAAAAAAAAAAAAAAAAAGGAAAAATCCTTAACTAGATGGACTGACACAGTGTCTGCAACAATGGGCCTAAACATAAATAAGATCATGTGCCTGGCACAGAACTGGGGAGTGTTTTATTCTGCTATACATAGGGTCGCTATGAGTCGACCCCAACTCGATGGCACCTAACAACAACAACATGCAGCCTATTGCAAGCAGGTAGAGCAGGGACAGGCCATTCCTTCAGGGAACCTAGCAAAGAGCAGGCAGGGAAGCAAGAAGGAGCTTCAGGATGTTCAGGACCGGGCCGTAGTCCACAGTGGCCTGGACTGCCCAGGGCACCAGGCTCCTGGTGAGAGCCGTATGGCTTCAGGCGTGAATGCACCATGTCCAGGCAGGAGGAGCCCTTTACCTGTTAGGGCAATGGAGACACAGCCTGGGGGTTCCACTTTGGAAAGATCCTCTGGCCACTGTGTTGGGGACAGGCAGCAAGAAGGGAGACCATGACCTGGAACACAGAAAGCCAAGAAAGGCACAGCCAGCCAGGGGATGGTGGCGGAGGTCAAGGGGTGTGGGACAGAACCATCTGGAGGTGGAAGGACCTGATGAGCCTGGAGATGGATGAAGAGCAGGTGTGCAGGCTGCAGGTCCTCCGCAAGAGCAGGTAATGGCTTCCAGCGCTTGGCGGGGAGGGCTGGGTGCTGCCCTTGGCCAGCAGACCCCACCCCAGCCTCATGACTCAGTCCTGGCTGTGCCAAGAAGCTGCCTTTGTTAGAGACTTGGACAGGAAGCTCTCCTGAAGGTGGGTGTGCGAGCCACACCCTCCCAGGTGTGCCAGAGTCACTCTGAGCCACTTCCTGGGGCGGGGCCACTCCCCTTGGCCCTGCCAGCCATCCCCAGCCAGACATAGTGATTGAGTAGCTTAGGTTCCCTCTGCCTCAGCCCCAGCGCCTGCTGGGAAAGGGGTCAATGCAGATGCCTCTAGTGAGGGAGAAGATGAATGGCTGGTCTCCTTCGTGATTTACAAAGACACTGTGTAGACGCAATTTCCTTTCACTCTTCTCTTCTTTCTCTTTCTTTCTTTCTTTCTTTGTGTCTTTCTTTGTGTCTTTCTTTCTTTCCTTCTTTTTTCTTTCTTCCTTTCTTTCCTTCCTTCCTTCCTGTCTGTCTTCCTTCCTTTCTTTCTTTTCTTCCTTCCTTTCTTTCTATCTTTTCTTTCTTCCTTTCTTCCCTTCCTTCTTTCCTTCCTTCCTCTCTCTCTCCCCCCTTCTTTGTCTGTTCTTTCTCCTTCCTTCCTTTCTTCCTTTTTTCCCTTCCTTCCTTCTTTCCTTCCTTCCTTCCTTTTTCTTTCTTTCTTTCCTTCCTTCCCTTCCTTCCTTCCTTCCTTCCTTTCTTTCTTTCTCTCCCTCTCTCTCTCTCTCTCTCTCTCTCCCTTTCTTTGTCTGTTCTTTCTCCTTCCTTCCTTCCTACCTTCCTATCTTCCTTTCCTCCTTCCTTCTTTCTTTCTTTGTAGCCTACACTGGCCTCAAACTCATGATCCTCCTGCCTCAGCCTCCTGAGTGCTGGATTACACATGTGTACCACCACACCTGGGTTCCTTTCACACACTCCTTTTTTTTTTTTTTCTTTTCAGTTCTGGAGGTTGAACCCAGGATCTCGCATACACTAGGAAAGCACTCTACCCCTGAGCCACACCACCAGCCTCGCTTTTTTATTTTCTTACCTTTGAGACACGGTCTCACTAAATTGCACAGCCCGTCTCTGGCGTGGCACTCAAGATCTTCCTCCTCTGTCTCTTGAGTCCCTGGGATTACAGACTGTGCTCTGGGGCTCAGCATTCCGCACGGTGTTAAATCCACTTAAACTAAGTGACTTTGGGTGAATGAAGTAACTTCTTTGCACTTTCATTTGCCCCTCTGAATTGGGGAAATACAAGTGCCTACCTGGAAGAGCTAGGAGAAGGTGAGATGAGCCCTGCTGAGCGTGTGCCTGGAACACAGAGTGGCCACTCCCTACCTGGAGGGGTGCAGAAGACACCCACAGTGGGATTGGGGGTGCAGAGAGGGGTGGGTGTGCATCTCAGCTTCACTGCCCTCTCTCCCTGTGATCCTGGGTGAGCTCCTTGAACGTTTGCAATGCAAGAGCCGGCCGCAATGGCGCACACCTGTAATCCCAGGGACTCGGGAGGCAGAGGCAGGAGGATTGCAAGTTCGAGACATGAGGCAGTCTGTGTAATTTAGTGAAACCCTGTCTCAAAAAGTCAAAAAATGGGCTGGGAGTGCAGCTCAGTGGTCCAGCACTTGCAAAGCATGCAAAGGTGAGGCCCTGGATTCAACCCCAGGTACTGCAAAAACAAACAAACCAAAAAAAAAAAAAAACCCATTTGGAATGCATTCTGACATAATGCATATAAAATTTAACACTCTACCTGGCACAATATGGGACCCTAGAAAAAATAAAGACACTCTAAGCCCATCAAGGGAGAATCTGGGAAGGGTTCCAAAAGGACTGATGCGCTCACTGGCCAGGCCACGTAAGTCACAGTGCTTTGTTGGTACACGTAGCTGTGTGCAGCACAGGTATGCAGGCCTTCACACACACGCAGGTGTGCGTCATCAACAGCCCCATGATATAGACGCACTTTCACATAACAGACAACCAACTGAGCTCCTTTGCCCTGCGCTGACTGTGCATTCTGTTAAGGAGACCCAATGGGCCAGAGGTTGCGAAGGGACAGCTGCCAAAGCTACATTTGACCTATAGAAGTGTTTTGCTCTTCCGGTGTTCTGGGTGGGGGATTCCCTGTAGGAATTACATATAGCCTAGACCTCTGACTTTTCTAGCAGAATCGGAAAAGCTAGCACACGGGACCACATCCTGTCTTGGAAATGATGAGCTGAAGCCGTGAGTCACAGCGTGTACATTTCTAGCTCCCCACTACCTTCTGGCCCCTCGGGCGTCTTGAGTCCCAGAGCCCTGGCACAGTGGAAGGGTGTTAGCTCTATCCTCTAGTAGCAGACTGGCTATGAACTCTGACCTTGCCTCCCTGGGCAAAGCATACAATTTTGCTAAACCTCGGTTTCTTCTTCTCTAAAATTGTTGTTGTTGTTGTTAGGTGCCGTCGAGTCAGTATCCGACTCATAGCGACCCTCTGTACAACAGGGGAAACACAATTGTCAGTGCTTCTCTGCTGTTCATAGGGTTTTCAAAGGCAGATTGACTTTTGGGAGGGGGTTGCCAGGTCCTTCTCCCAAGCCTACAGCTTCTGGTGTTCCCAGGCAGTCTCCCATCCAGGTACTAACCAGGCCTGACCCTGCTTAGCTTCTGAGATCTGACGGGATTGGACGCCACAGGGCTACAGCTGCAGGCTCTGTAAAATGGGCACAATAATATTACATTTCTCATAGAGTTGTAATGAGAGTTGTCTTAGTCCATCTTGTGCTACTATAACAAGTTACCACAGGCTAGGTAAGTTATAGTGAACAGAAACCTATTTGGCTCACAGTCCTGGAGGCTAGGAAGCTCAAGGTCGAGGGTGTGGCATCTAGTAAGGATCTGCTTGCTACATCCTCCTATGGTGAAAGGCAAGAGAGGAGATGGAGAGAGAGAAAGAGGAAGGGCTGAACTCATCCTCTGATAAGGAAACCATTCCTGAGACAAGCAGCACAAACCCACTCACGAGGGCAGTGCCCTCATGCCCTAAATGCCTATTAAGAGTCCCACTTCCACACACCCCCACATTGTGCGTCAAGTTTTCAGAACAAGAACTTTATTCAAACCATAGCCTGGGTGAAGGGCAATGACATAGGTAAAATGCTTTGTGTCCGGCACTTAGTGGGCAGCCTATACTTTTCAGTCATTGCTGTTATTATGGCACGAGGCACCAGCCCATGATTTCAGGATCAAAACTGACCTTTACCGGTACTGGAAGGGACCTTCCTTAATTGGCACAGCTTGTTTTCTTGAGGTCTTACCTCTTGTCAGCTGATGGCCCTGGAGACCACAACGGGCACTGGAAGCCTGTCCTGGGACCCGATGTCCCCACTTGCCTGTGTGCTGATCACCTGGCACTCAGACACATACACTGGTTAGGACTAATGGGGAGCAACACTTCTTGTTGACCCAGGGCCCCTGTGAGCTCTTAGGGGTACCACAGTCGGTTATCTTCCCTTCCTCTTTGAAATCCTGTGGCTTGGAGGGAAGGTAAGCTGGAAAGGAATTTTTTAGCTATCAGGCGGGGTCTGTGGTGATACTGCATGAGTGCTTCACCCTCTACCTGAGACAGACTGATCGGGCAGATGGACCCTCATTGGAGACACTCAGCCTACTAGGAGCAAACAGGCTGAGTGAGTTCAGGTGGGACCCTTTGATAGTTGGAGCCTCTGGCATAGTGACGCATACCTGTAGTTCCAGCAACTCAGGAGGCAGAGACAGGAGGATCGCAGGTTTGAGGCCAGAGGCAGCCTGTGTAATTTAGCGAGACCCTGTCTCAAAACGAAAAGTGAAACGTGGCCTGGGAATCCAGCAGTCCAACTCAGTGGTAGGGCTCCTGTAAATGATGAGTGGAGCCCTGGGTTCAACCCCTTAGTAACTGGGAACAAAAAACAAAAAACAAACACAAAAACACAAACAGAGCCTCAGATGAAAATAGGGCCTTAGCAGAGCAGACAGGAAAAGATGCTCCAGGCTGAGCAACTCGGGAGAGGCCTGGGAAGGGCCGGTTTCTCTGGACATCTGTCACTGGGCCTCTGTCAGGAAGGTGGGATGGTCTGGGGTGCCAGGTGGTGGGAGCAGGGCGTGTGCCTGCCCCTCCTCCTCACAAGCCCTTTTGGCAGAGGGAACGGTCAAGGAAGGAGCCCAAGCGTCTGCTGAGGGCTGTCTTCCGGCGCCATCTCATTCATTCATTCTGCCCCTCACTTACTCGGTTACAAACACTTACCTTAGAAAATAAGCTTCATTGTTTTAAAAACGGATTTAATATTTGGTTGTCATAATAAATTCAAATAATACCAAAACATGCAACATAAACCTGAAAGTTCCTTTCCCCCAAAATCCACTTCTCAGGGGTCATCCCTGCTAATAAGTTGTTCTAGAGCTTCGCACACTGCTTTCTATGGATTGCACGCATGTGTTCACATTTACACTCCCAATGCATGATGGGCGTTTTTCCAAATCAGGATGGGTAGATTCATCCCATTTTTTAATTAATTAACTTATTTTGTAGTGGGGGTTGAACTATGTTGCCTAGGCCAGCCTCAAAACCCTGGACTCAATGATCCTTCTGCCTCACCCTCCCCAGTAGCTAGCATTCCAGGCACACATCAGCATACCTTGATTACGTCCCACTTTTTAAAAAAATACAAGTCATACATGAATACACCCATGCTATAAAACAATTCGCCAGTAGCTGTACCACTGTGGTGTCCGATCCCATCAGATCTTGGAAGCAAACCAGGGTCAGGCCCCATTAGTACTTGGAAAGGAGACCACCTGGGAACACCAGGTGCTGTAGGCTTTGGAGTAGGACTCAGAAACCCAATCCCCCCCAAAAATCACCCATTGAAAACCCTATAAACAACAGAGAAGTACAACAATACTTTTTTGTCTGTTGTACATAGGGTCACTATGAGTCGGACACTGATGTGATGGCACCTAACAACAACAACAAATAAAACAATTCAGAGGTATATGGAGCAAAAGATCACCCCTTCCTACCCTTTTCCCCGTACCTTTCTCTCTACTTGGGTGGAAATTTAGTCAGCTCTTTTCCTATGCATTTACACACATAAATTGTACTTATAACAAATCTGATTTTGTGTGTGTGTGTGTGTGTGTGTGTGTTCTGCAACTTATCTTTTTGACTTAGAAATATACTGTAGTAACAATGTCAGTATATGTATAGGCCATCCTCCATCTTGTTAATGACCACTTGGGTTTCCATAGTTTGTCTTTGCCTTGATTTATTTAACCATTACCCTTCTGATGAGTAGCATTTTAAAACGCCCTGCTGTCAAAATCAACGCTGCCGAATATCTGCACGTGGCCTTCAGCAGGCGACACACAAACCTCTCTTAGGACAGCAGGGAGCAGGCTGCCCTTGAGGAGTTTCCGAGAACTTTGCGAAATTGGCTCTCCCAAGAGACTCTGCTTCCACGTTCCTTGGAACAGCTCTTTCCTTTTTTTAATTGTTGTTATTAGGTGCCGTCGAGTTGGGGTGGAGTCATAGTGACCCTGTGTACAACAGAAGGAAACATCCCCAATTCTGCGCCAGGCACACGATCTTACTTATGATTAAGCACGTTGTTGCAGACACTGTGTCAATCCATCTAGTGGAGGGTTTTCCTCTTTTGTTCTTGTTGATCTGCCACTCTCCCAAACATGGTGTCCTTCTCCAGGGATTGGGCCCTCCTGACATCATGTCCGAAATATATAAGACACAGTCTAGCCATCCTTGCTTCTAAGGAGCACTCTGGTTGCACTTCTTCTAGGAGGGACCCACTGATTCTTTTGGCAGTCGATGGTATATTCAATATTCATCTCCAGCATCATAATTCAAAAGCATCAATTCTTTTCCTGTCTCCCTTGTTCAATGTCCAGCTTTCACAACCATATGATGCAACTGAAAATACCATGGCATAAGTCAGGCACCTTTGTCTTCAATGTGACATCTTTACTTTTCAACACTTTAAAGAAGTCTTTTGCAACAGCTTTTCCCAAGGCAAGGCTTTATTTTATTTTATTTTTTGACTGCTGCTTCCATGAGTGTTGATTGTAGAACCAAGTGAAGCAAAATCGTGGACAACCTCGATCTTTTCTCCATTTATCACGAAGTTGCTTAGTGACCCAGTTGTAGGATTTTTGTTTTCTTGATGTTGAGGCACAATCCATACTGAAGGCTGCGCTCTTTGATTTTCATCAGTAAATGTTTCAAATCCTCTTCACTTTCAGCAAGCAGAGTTGTGTCATCTGCATAACACAGGTTGTTAATGAATCTTCCTCCCAGTCACGATGCCACATTCTTCTTCATAAAGTCCAGCTTCTTGGATTATTTGCTCAGCATAGAGATTGAAGAGGTGTGGTGAAAGGATACAGCCCTGACACGCACCTTTCCTGACTTTAAACCAGGCGGTGTTTCCTTGTTCTGTTCAAACATCTGTCTCCTGGTCCATGTACAGATTCCTCATGAGTACAATTAAGTGCTCTGGTATTCCCATTCTTTGCAGTGTTATCTATAATTTGTTATGATCCACACGGTCAAATGTCTTTGCATAGTTGACAAAACAATTAGCATATATTAATTGTACAAAATAATGCATTTCACTATGACACTTTCATTCGTGTCTATGACGTACTTTGATCATATTCACATCTCCATACCTTTCTTCCCCCACATGGCTGACAGCTTGTTGTGCTGTGGCGTCTTACATGTTGCTATGATACTGAGAGCTATGGCACCAATTTTTCAGATACCAGCAGGGCCACCCATGGTGGACAGGTTTCAGCTGAGCTTCCAGACTAAGACAGATTAGGGATGATGATCTGCAACCCACTCCTAAAACAATTAACCATTGGAAACCCTAAGAATAGCAGAGAAGCACTGCCAAATATAGTGCCAGAAAATGAACCCCCCAGGCTGGAAGGCAGTTAAAAGATGGCTGGGGAAGACTTATCTCCTCAAAGTAGAGTCAATCTTAATGATGGGATGGAGTGAAATCTCTGGGACCTTCATTTGCTGATGTGGCACAACTTGAAAAGAAAAGAAACAATTATAAACAGACATTAGTAATTGGAATGTGGAATGTATCTAGTGTGAATCTAGGAAAATAGGGAATCATCAAAAATGAAATGGAGTGCATAAACATCAACATTCTAGGCATCAGTGAGCTAAAATGGACTGGTATCGGCCATTTTGAATCAGATAATTATATGGTCTACTATGCTAGGAATTACAGCTAAAAGAGAAATGGGGTTGCATTCATCACCAAAAAAGTCATTTCAAGATGTGTCCTGAAGTACAATGCTGTCAATGATAGAATAATACCCATAGGTCTACAAAGGCCAGTTAATATGACTGTTATTCAAATTTATGCACTCACCACTAAGGAAACAAATGAAGAAATGGAAGATTTTTACTAGTTTTTGCAATCTGAAATTGATTGAACATGCAATCAGGATATACTGATAATTACTGGTGATTGGGTTACAAAAGTTGGAAATATAAGAAGGCTCAGTATTTGGAATATATAGCCTTTGTGACAGAAATGATGCTGGAGATCGCATGATAGAATTTTGTCAGACCACGACTTTTTTATTGCAAAGGCATTTTTTCATTAACACAAACAGCAACTATACACACGGAATTCACCAAATGGAACATGTAGGAACAAAACTGACTACATTTGTGGAAAGAGATGATGGAAAGCCTCAATAGCTAATTAGAGATCAGACCACCAACTGCTCATATGTAGGTTCAAACTAAAGCTGAAGAAAATTAGAACAAGTGTACAAGAGCCAAAGTGTGATACTGAGTATATCCCACCTGAGTTCAGAAAACATCTCCAGAGCAGATTTGATGCATTAGACACTAATAATCAAAGACTAGATGAGTTGTGGTATGACATCAAAGATATTACTCATGAAGAAAGCAGAAGGTCATTAAAAAGACAGGAAAAAAAGAAAAGAACAAATTATATGACAAACTCTGAAACTTGTCCTGGAACATTGAGCATCTAAAGTAAAAGGAAGACAGGATAAGTTAAAGACCTAAACAGAAACAAAGGGCAGTTCAAGAAGACAAAATCAAATATAATGGCATGTGCAAAGAGCTGGAGATGATAGAAAACAAAAAGGGAAGAACACACTTTGTTTTTTTCAAGCTTAAGGAACTGAAGAACAAATTTAAGACTCAAGTAGCAATAGTGAAGGCTTCTACAGGGAAAATATTAAACGACACAGGAAACATCAAAAGAAGGAGGATGTAATACACAGTAATTATACAAAAAAATGATGGATGATCAACCATTTCAAGAGGTTGCATGGGATCAGAAACCGATGGTACTGAAAGGAAAAGTGGAAGCTGTCTTGAAGGCACTGGTGAAACACAAGGCTCCAGGAATTGCTGGAATACTAATTGAGATGTTTCAATAAACAGATGCAGCACTGGAAGTGCTCATTTTCTATGCCCAGAGATTTGGAAAACAGCTACCTGGCCAACTGACTGGAAGAGATCCATATTTGTGCCTGTTCCCAAGAAAGGGGATCCAATCTAATGCAGAAATTATTGAACAATATCATTAATATCATATACTAGTAAAATTTTGCTAGAGATCATTCAAAAGCAACAGCAGTAGTATACTGACAAGGAACTATCAAAAAATCAAGCCAGATTCAGTAGAGGGTGAGGAACCAGGGACACAATTGCTGATGTCAGATGGATATCGGCTGAAAGCAAAGAATACAAGAAAGATGTCTACTTATGTTTTATTGATTATAGAAAGGCATTTGACTGTGTGGATCAAAGAGCACAGACTTCAGTGTGGATTGTGCCTCAATGTCAACAAAACAAAAATCCTTACAACTGGGTCAGTAAGCAACTTCATGATAAATGCAGAAAAGATTGAGGTTTCCCACAATTTTACTTTACTTAGTTCTACAATCAACACCCATGGAAGCAGCAGTCAAGAAGGCAAAAGATGTATTGCCTTGGGAAAAGCTGTTGCAAAAGACTTCTTCAAAGTGTTGAAAAGTAAAGATGTCACATTGGAGACGTAGGAGTGCCTGAATCATGCCATGATATTTTCAGTTGCATCATATGGTTGTAAAAGCTGAAAAATGAATGAGGGAGTCAGGTGAAGAACTGATGCTTTTGAATTATGGTGTTGGAGATGCCTATTGAATATACCATGGACTGCCAAAAGAATCAATGGGTCCATCCTAGAAGAAGTGCACCCAGAGTGCTCCTTGGAAACAAGGATGGCTAGACTGCATCTTATGTATTTTGGACATGATGTCAGGAGGGCTCAATTCCTGGAGAAGAACATCATGTTTGGGAGAGTGGCTGGTCAGCATAATAAGGGAAGACTCTTAACTAGATGGATTGACACAGTGGCTGCAACAATGTGCTTAAACATAAAAAAGCGCACATGCATGGTACAGTGCTGGGAATGTTTCATTCTGTTGTACATAGCATCGCTAAGAGTTGGACTTGACTTGATGGAACCTAACAAAAACAACATTCCTTTCTTAAAATTGTGCCCAGCACCTATTCTGAGCCACGTCTGGGGGTGACTAAGGAGAAGCAGCTCTTGGCTGGAGGGGGTGAGTACTGCAGGCGATGTAATCTGAGTTCTGTGATGCATGATTCAGGGGCTCAGGGAAGGCTTCCTGGAGGAGCCCACATCCAGGTGGAGACCCACTGCTGAGAAGCAGTTTCCCAAGCATGGGAGTGAGTAGGAGAGGAAGTGTCAGCAAGAGGTGGCATGGTTAGCCAGGGCCCTAGAAAGGGCAGCACCACTACTAGTGTTCCTGCTGCGCTTGGGGCCAGGGTGGGGGGATGACAGCAGAAGGGGCTGTCAGGAGCCGGCCCAGGGTGGTGCAGGGTCTTAAATGCCAAATCAAAGAATGTGCATCTCTCTCCAGGTGAGCTGCAATGGCTTAAGCAGGAGTGCCTGATTACACACACCTAAGCAAGTTTGGGGCTGGGATTTAGCTCAGTTGGTAAAGCACCACTCTGCAGTCTCTGAGGTCCCGAGTTCCATTCCCAGCACCACAAAAATGGGAGAAGGACGTGGCAACCGCTCCTGAGGCAGTCCCAAAACAATCAGCCATTGAAAATCCTACAAGGGTCGCTATGAGTCGGACACGACTCAATAGCACCTAACAACAACAACAACAACAACAACAATAAGAAAGTCTGAGGGCTGGGGTTTAGCTCAGTGGGTAGATGCCGCTCTGCACTCTCTCAGGCCCTGGGTTTGATCCCCAGCATCACAAAAAAAAAAAAAAAAAAAAAAAAAAAGGGAGAAGAATGTGGCAATCCACTCCTGAAACAATCCCTAAACAATCAGCCACTGCAAGCCCTATGAGGGGCGCTGTGAGTCAGACCAGACTCCACGGCACCTAATGACAACAAGGAAGTCTGAACCAGGAGCCTGCGGGGAGAAAGAAGGGCTGCCCATGAGAGAACTCTCACCTGGCAAGAGCCGTGGGGCCAGTGGGGGTGGGCCCTGGGTGAGTAGGGGTGTCCTCTCTCCCCTCCCCCTCCTCATTCCTCCCTTTCTCTCTCCCTTCTTTTCCTGTCTTCCTCTCTCTTGTCTCTTTCCTTCCTTCCTTCTCTTCCTTCTTTTTTGAATTAATAGTTTTTTAGAGAAACTTTGTTTTTGTTGTTGTTGTTGTTGTTAGGTGCCTTCAAGTCGTGTCTGACTCATAGTGTTTTCAATGGCTGATTGTTCCGGAATTGCCTTGGGAGTGGATTGCCACGTCCTTCTCCCATTTTTGCGGTACTGGGAATCAAACCTGGGCCTTCAGTGACTGCAGAATGGTGCTCTACCAACTGAGCTAAATCCCAGCCCCAGAGAAACTTTAGGTTTACAGAAAATACAGTTTTTTCCTTTTTTTCTTTTTTCTTTCTTTCTTCCTTTTCTTTTCTTTTCTTTTCTTTCTTTATTCCTTCTTTCCTCCCTCCCTCCCTCCCTCCCTCACTTCCTTCCTTCCTGCCTTCCTTTCTTTTGTATGCTGTTTCACTGTTGTTGCCCAGGCTGGCCTTGAACTTCTGAGCTAAACTGATGCTTCTGCCTCAGCCTCCTGAGTGGGTGTGACTACAGGCGTGAGACATCATGCCCAGCTGGTTTCTCCTATTACTAACCCTGGCGTTGGTATGATGCATCCATTACCCTGAGGATATTGCTACACTGTTCCTCACAGAATCCTTAGTTTACTTTAGGGTTGCTGTTAGTGTTGTCTGCCTTAAGGGCTCTGGTAGATGTGTAATGACAGCATCCACCATTACTGTATCGGACAGAATTGCGGCACTGCCCCAATATCCCCTGTGCTCTGCCAGCTCATCCTGCCCTTTCCCTAAGTTATGGCCATCACTGATTTCTTTACTGAATCACAGTTTGCCTTTTCTGTCATACAGTTGTCATGGTGCTGTTACAGCCTTTCCGCATGGGCTTCTTTTACTTGTTGTTGTTGTTGTTAGGTGCCATCGAGTCGGTATCCGACTCATAGCGACCCTTTGTACAACAGGGGAAACACTATTGTCAGTGCTTCTCTGCTGTTCATAGGGTTTTCAATGGCAGATTGATTTTTGGGAGGGGGTTGCCAGGTCCTTCTCCCAAGCCTACAGCTTCTGGTGTTCCCAGGCGGTCTCCCATCCAGGTACTAACCAGGCCTGACCCTGCTTA
>VMDO01000075.1:86152-300159 GCA_007922755.1 Pedetes capensis | reverse complement strand
ACTATAAGTCGGATACCGACTCGATGGCACCTAACAACAACAAGGCATAATATGACAAAGTATTCTAAACTCATCTTAGACATTCCTACCCTAGACCTATAATTAGTCCATGAGAAATGGCACTTGTAATGCTGGGTGTGGAGGCACATGCCTGTAATCCCAGCAATTTGGGAGGCAGAGGCAGTAGGATGGCAAGTTCGAGGCCAGAAACAGGTGATACCTTGTATCAAGATAAAAAATTTAAAAATGGGCTAGGGGTGCAGCCCAGTGATAGGGCACTTCAAAGTATGTACAAGGCCCTGGGTTAAGTGCCCCCAGTATCATAAGGAATGAAAGAAGGAAGGAAGGAAGGATAGAGAGGAACAAAGGAAGGAAGGAAGGAAGAAAAAGAAAGAAAGAAAAGAAAGGAAAGAAGGAAGGAAGGAAGGAAGGAAGGAAGGAAGGAAGGAAGGAAGGAAAGAAGATAGGAAGGAAATGGCAAAATGGTACTTGCAGACCATAGCCTGACTTCTTTGGGTAAACTGAATTTATAGATTAACTTGGGGAGAAAGATCAGTTTATTATACTGAATCTTTCTATCCAGGAGTATAGTGCCATTATTTCATTAGGTTTTCTTTACCATTTTTCAATAAAAAGTATTTGTTCACATTGCCAACACAAAACTAAAACTCTATCCCCATTAAACAGCAATCCCCATTTCCTCCTATCTCAACCACTGGCAGCTACTATTTTACTTTCTGTTTCTATGGTCTACTTTGGGTACTCATTTAAATGGATTCACACAGTATTTGTCTTTTTGTAGCTGATTTATTTCACTTAGTGTAATGCTCTCACGATTCATCAGTTTCATTCATTTGGAGGGGGTACTGGGGGGTTGAATCCAGGCCTTGTGCTTGCATGTTTTGCAAGCCCTCTACCACTGAGCTGCACCCCCATCCCCTCCCCTATTTTTTTTTTCCCCAATCTTGAGACAAGGTCTAGCTAAGTTACCTAGGCTGCCTCTGGCCTCGAACCTGTGATCCTCCTGCCTCTGCCTCCTGACTTGCTGGGTATGGTGGTACATGCCTATAATCCTAGCACTCAGGAGGCAGAGGCAGGAGGATTGCAAGTTCCAGGCCTGCCTGAGCTATATACCAAGACTTTTTCTCAAAAATGACAGAGAAAGAGAAAGAGAGAGAGAAAATTCCACTGTATATACACTAATTGTTTTTCTAATTGTCAATGGACAATTGGGTTTTATGTTAGACTTTTGTTGCTGTGACAAATACCTGAGACAAATAGTTTAAAGGAGAAAAGATTGATTTTGTCTCAGGGGTTCAGAGGTTTCAGTGCCTGGCTGGCTGGCTCCATTGCTTTCAGGGCCATGGTGAGGCAGAACATCAGGGCAGAAGGGCACAGTGGGGGAAAGTGTTCCTTACTCATGACAGTCAAGAAGCAGAGAGAGAAGGGGCAAGATACCCCTCCAAGGCACAACCTCAGTAACCTACTTCTTCCAACAAGGCCCCATCTCCCAGCACCTCCCAATGGTACCATCAAATATGCAAAGTCCCCATGGTCCAATCACCCCTCAGTGATTAGATCCATCAACTGGGGCCAAGTCTCCAGCACCTGAGCCTGTGGGGGACATTTCATATTCTACCTCCTGGCTATTGTGAATAATGCTGCCATGAACGAGGGTAGGCAATGATCTCCTTGAGGTCTTGCTTTCACTTCTTTTGGACATATTCCCAGAAGTAGAGTAGCTGCATTATATTTCATAACTCTGTGTTTAATTTTTTGAGGAACTATCATACTGTTTTTTTTTCAATAGAGAAGCACTATTTTGCATTTTGTGCACCGATAGTGCACAGTTCCAATATTTCCACATCACCACCTCACCAACACCTGTTATTTTCTTTTTTCCTTTTTTTTTTTTTAATAGTAGCTATCCTAATGGTTGGGGCTGGGATTTAGTTCAGTTGGTAGAGTGCTGCTCTGCAGTCCCTGAGGTCCCGAGTTCGATTCCCAGTACCACAAAAATGGGAGAAGGATGTGGCAATCCACTCCTGAGGCAATCCTGAAACAGTCATTGAAAACCCTATGAGGGTCACTATGAGGGTCTGACTCAATAGTAGGACACAACTCTACAGCACTTAACAAATCCTAATGGTTGTGCAGTAATATCTCATTATAGTTTTGATTTGCATTTCCTTAATGATGAATAATGTTGAGTTTGTTGGCCATTTGTATGTTATCTTTAGAGAAATACCTATTTATTCCTTTGCCCATTTTAAAAGCAGGTATTTGCTTTTTGTTGTTGAGTTGTAGGAGTTCTTTACAAATTTTGGATATTACCCATTAGCAGATATATGACTTGCAAATATTTTCTCCTAGTAGTTGGTTGTCTTTTCACTTAGTTGATTACTTCTTTTGGTGTGTAGAAGTTTTTAAGTTTGATGTCATCTCACTCATCTATTATTGTTTTGTTGAATGTGATTTTGGTGGGATGGCCAAGAAATCATTGTTAAAACCAAGGTTACAAGGCTCTCCCCCTGTTTTCTTCTAGGATTTTTATGGTTTTGGATATTACATTTAGATCTTTAAATCATTTTGAGTTAACCTTGTATGGGGCATAAGAGTTCAATTTTTGCATGTGAATATCAAATTTTCCCAACACCATTTGCTGAAAACACAGTCCTTTTCTCCGATGAATTGTCTTGGTACCCTGTTTGAGATCATCTAACTAAATATGTCTAAGCTCATCATTCACTATTCTCTTTTATGGATCTATATGTCTGGTTTTTTTTTTTCCTTCTCACAGTACTGGGGGGTTGAACCTAGCATCTCATACATTATAGGCTAGGCAAGCCTGTTGCCACTGAGCTACACCTGTAGCCTCTTTTTTATTTTTTCTTTTGAGACAGGATTTCACTAAATTGTGCAGGCTGCCTCTGACCTCAAACTCATAATCCTCTTGCCTTAGCCTCCTGAGTAGCTGGGATTACAGGCATGTACCACAGTGCCTGGTTTATATGTCTGTCTTTATGCCAGCACGATACTGTTTTGATTGCTATAACATGGTAATCCACTTTCAAATCAGGAGACCTCTTTGTTCTTTTGATTACCTTCTTAATTTCTTTTATAGCTATTTGTTTAATTGAGAAATGATCCTTCCTGAGTCCATTCTAAAACTATATATTTCCCTAAAAGAGTATTCATTTACTTTTATTCATTTACTTTTTTTTTTTTTTTTTTTTTGGTGGTACTTGAGGGTTGAACCCAGGGCCTCACACATACTTTGCAAGTGCTCTATCACTGGGATGCACCCCTAGACAATGTTTTATTTTTTTTATCTTGAGACAGGGTCTCACTAAGTTTTGCAGCCTCCCTCTGGCCTCAAGTTCACCATCCTCCTGCCTCAGCCTCCTGAGTTTCTGGGATGAAAGGTGTGCACCACCACACCTGGGTATGGGTAGACTTTTAATATAACATTGTCTTATAATTAAAAAATAAACACAATATATATTCCCTTACTAGTGTTTGTGTCTTTCATCTTTTTTAAATTCAAATTTGCTAAAAGCACATTTATTATTTAACTGATCAGATTATTCCTTTATGGTTGGAATATGTGATTAACTTGTCCTATTTCCTTTGTAATTTTTTTGTTGTTATTCTACTAGTTTTGAGTTTATTTATATTCATATTTTCTTGGCTAAACATTTTTCTCTGAATACCTTTTGTTCTCCATCCTCTAGGTTTTGATATATATGACTTCCACTGTAATTAGTTTTGAAATTAGCCCATAATAGTTTATTCTACATAAAACTAGCTCTTTAATCTTGGAGTTATTAAGAAGAGTATTTTAAAATTTTCTAAGCTATACTTCTATTTCTAAAATACAGCTTTATTAATAGACAAAGCTCTGTTTCTAAGAGATATTTTTGGTCTCCTTCTCTAATTCTATTGCAGTCTATTTAGTGAATGTGTCTTGTATGAGTTCAGCTTTTTGGAATTTATTAGGTTTTTCATTATGGCCTAATAAACACACAGAAAAAGATTTGGAAGTTACATAGCCAGCTGTTGGCAGTGATTAACTCTTGAGTGAGGAGTAGAATTGAAAGGTAGAAGCAGAGAGGGAAGACGTTTTTCCTTTAGTTTGTATGAATTTTTTTTTTTTTTTTTTTTTTTTTTTTTTTTTTTTTTTTTTTTTTTTTTTTTTTTTTTTTTTTTTTTTTTTTTTTTTACTGTGTTAGGGATGAAACCCAAATCCTGGCATCCTTCTACATGCTAGGCAAGTACTCCACCTGTGAGCTACACCCCCAGGCCAACTATGTTTTTCAAGGGTAATTTAGAGAACCTGGCTGTGTAGACCTTTGGGCACAGCAGCTGACAAATCCCAGACAGCATCTTTACAGCACAGCCCTTGACTGAAATAGATCACTCAAAGGGCAAATACTTGACAACAGCTCTTTCATCTATGAACATTTCCTAAGTACCTAACATCAGGCTTTGGTTAGACAGAGAAGCACCGAGTCTAGACCTCCATAGGCTCACAGTCTGGTTTGAGAAACACAAAACCAAGCAATTGCAGTAATCAGCCACCAGAGGGTCCTAACTTCGTGCCTGGAAGAGTGACCTCTCCCCCCACACACCCTTACCTGCCTAAGGAAGCCTCCAGATTGTGGCAAGGCTGATCTAGAAGAGTGGTGGAGGACATTGACTCATCAGGGAGGTAGGCAGTACCACTGCCAGATTTAACAAAACCACAGAGGCAACCAGGTAAATTTGAATTTCAGATAAGTTCTGTGATATTAGTTTCTGCTGTTCAATATTTGAGATATACTAAAAAAAGAGTCGCCTGTTTGTGGTCTTAGGGCAGGTTTACCCAGGAACTTGCCTTCCTTGAAAAAGCAGGGTGGTAGGGACGAGATCCGTTCAGCTTCTGACATGTTTGGGAAAGGGGAGTCGGTAGGGCATGAGAGTGGAAACGCTGGATTTCAGGGCTTGGGCCCTAGGGGAAAGGTTTAGGCTTGACGAGGATGGTGCGATTGATAGGAAGTGTGAGCCATGATGCAAATACAGGAGGTCACACAATAGCAGTTGAAGCCACGAGGTGGAGGTGGTGGTTGGGTAAGAAGTCTTTTTCCTTAAGAAGGTAGGTCGCTTCTGTGTAATCTGGTGTACAGATCCACTCTAAGTAATTAAGGAAGGGCCCTTCCGGAGCCTGAAGGATTCCCTGACTGCGGGGACCCGCAGCGTGGCCCCACAGCCTGAGCAAGACCACAACACAGGCCGGCGCAGGGCGGGCGAGGCCGGCAGGGGGCGCCTCCCTGCGTCTGTCCCCGGCTGCCCTCCCGACCTCCCCGCGGGGTTAGGGCCCCTGCAGCAAACTGAAGCCGCAGCGCGACCATCGGCGCCGTGGCCGAGTGGCAGGGCCCTGGGTCATCCAGCGGCCGCCCGTCAGCGTCTGTAGCTGTGACAGCTTTGGCCTCTAAGTCCCTTCCTAAGCTTCCCACCCTGCTCGGGAAGAGGATGAGTTTGGAATAGAGGAAGCTGAGGGTAGGGACCCCTCAGTCTTCCCATCTCAGGTGCCCTCCACACCCTCGTTCCAGAGCTCAGACCAGAACCTGCTTTAGGAGTGGGGCAGAGAGAGGGGGGCTCCCAACCAACCTTCTGTTCTCAGGCAGATGGCGGGCTTCTCACCCAGCCAAGGTGTAGGAAGAGCCCAGTAGATGGCCAGAGCCCTGGGTTTCCATTAGGTCTGGGGTGGGCACGTGTCATCGGAATGGCTCGGCTCAGTGGTCTGCAGTGCTAACTCTGCCCCTCCCATTTCTCCCTACTTCTGCTGCCTTGCCCACCTACCTGGCACGTGACTCCTTGCAGCACCGCATTTCCCAGGCACTGGCTCAAGATCTTGCCCGTGATGCCCATTGCTAAATGCACCTTCGCTCATATTCCGGAGCCTTATTCTGTTCCTCCCTCCCACTGGGATGTGTGCTATAGTGTCTAGAATTCCAAGCATCTAGAAGACCTGACACAAAGTAGGTGCTCAATACCTCTCTAAAAATATGCTGACCGCACCTGTCTGATCCCACCTCCATCCTAATTGTGTCTACTCACTCCTTTCTTTCCAGCCCAAGGCACTGCATCCAGCACTCTTGGCCAGAACTTACTCTTGCAATCTTCTTGTCTAGACTTAAAAGCTTTTGAGACAAGGAATTATCTTTCCCCTTGGGCTTACCAACTTTCAAAAAAAAAAAAAATTGTCCTAATGCTTCTATTTGATCCAGCAATGATTGTGATGGGTTTGCCACTCTCTCTGTAGGCTCCACCAGGCACTACGTAGACAGACCTGTCCCTGGAACTTCCTGGGCACTGGGCATGCTCCCAAATGTGTGGGGAGGAAAATCACACATGATCTCAAGCAGCCCCTGACTTGCTCCAGAAATCAGATGGTCATGTTGTAATTATTAGGCAACGGTCCCCATCTGAAGCTGATAGTGGAATCCTGTGCTGCATGTGGAGAGTTGGGAGAAACCCTGCTGGTTTAATCCCCCCACCCTTGGGACTCACTATGCAGTCCAGGCTGGCCTCAAACCTGAGATCCTCGTGCCTCAGCCTCCTGAGTGCTAGGATCCCAGGTATGTGCCTCCCAGCCCGGCTGCCTTCTGACTTCAAAGTACCTGTTTGGGGAGCCTCCTGCTACCTTAACTCTGCTGTCAAGGCAGATGCTCAGCAAATGGCTTAGACGGCACATTTTTCTTAATTCACTGCTTTCCTTACTTTAAGCTGAACCAGCGAAGCTTTACTGTGGCTTCCTTCAGGTGAACCTCAAACTTGATTTATCAGGTGGGTGGACACAGCAAGGTTTTCCTTATTTGGCTGTGACTATGGCTCAAGTCTCATGAGACATTTGTGCATGACCAGAGGTGGCTGTTAACCAACACTCAGCAAAACAATGCTTTGCTTAAGCCTGAAGGTAATGACATTTTACTAAGACCAGCACCTAACACTGAGCTCCCTGTAGGACCAACCCTGCAGTTCTACAGGCTCGTAGCTCACCTTGTGGGCAGGACAGGCCCCAGGGTGACGCGGCCTCAGAATCCCTCGCCTCCCTACTCACAGAAAATTATTCTGCTCGACAGCACTCTTACCCCACTAGGCACCTTAACCAGAGTCCTGGTTATGCTGGGAAGGTAGACAGTAAACAATGCTCCAGAAGGTTCTCTGCCCTCTCTGGAAAAATCTTCCTGAGAAAATGCTGTCACGAGGACAAACTACTACTCAAGATACTTTAGGATAGTTCCTTGGTAAGCTGCGGTGAGAGGAAGATGGGACATTTAAGGTTTTTAAGTTTCATTACAAAGTGAGGCAGGTCAACAATCCAGAGGATTGTTCTTGTATCTTAGAGAAGACCCACACCAAGATCAAAGTTAAGCCTGTGGATGTGTGTGAGACTCGTTTCATTTTCCTACTTAGCTTTATGCAGGTCTCCATTTTGGATTCAATCATATTAATCTGGCCTTCTCTCACAGCAAGGAATCAGAAAGTGGAAATGGTGTTAGCATCTGCTGAGAACTAAGTGCTAGCTACCTTTTGTATTCTCAGTTCTTAAACCCAATGAGGTAAGCAGTGCATCCCACAGTGATGAGGGCATAAAGGCTAAGTTAACATATTCATGAGGTTTGGAAATAGCAAGGTAAACCTCAAATCCAGGCCTGAACCCAATCTGTATTTTCCTTTAAATACTGCCTCAAGTTCATGTGGAAAGGAAGCACATATCTATATGTAAAGGTGTATGATTTAATCTTCAAAAGCATCATGAAGATGTATTATTTTATCAAGCAGGGAATAGGCTGTTTTATCTTATGAAGTATGTAACTGCAATTATTCCATGCAATTATAATTAAACAGATCTCCAATATTAATCAAAAGATTAACACCTTCAGAAGGATCAGTGGCCCCCAAATAGCACCCACTGGATAAAAACTTTGTTTTACTTAAGTCAGAATAAATTTCAGTGTGCTATCTTATTTATAATTGAGATACAAAGGGGGTATTTATCTAGAGAAAAACACAAGACCAGGTTTATTTCATACAATGTTATTCACACATTTTTCATTTTCTAATTTATACATAATATACAAAGAAGTGAACATAACATTTCATATGAACCAATAAGACAAACTGGTCCAGAAACAATCCATATCAAAAAGAGACACTCAGGAGTAAAGCCTAAGAGTTCTGCCCAATCAAATTTCTTTATTCTGAAATATCAGATTTTACCAAAATTCCATGCCAACGTACTAAAAGGTGGAATTGGGGTGGGCACCAAAAATAGCAGACCATAAAATTTCTACAAGAACAGGTATTTTTCTAGAATATGCCTAAAAGGATCAGGAAGACTGGGTTGTCAGTACTGGGAAACCTTCAATATCAGGACCCTTACAGGTGGGTTCAGTTTTGAAACCTAATGTTCTTTAGGATTTGTCATTCTCTGAAACCACAGGGTAAGTGCCTGTGTAATCGCCTGTGCCAATGAGGGTAAGGACGAAGGTAAACCAGGAATAACTGTACTTTGTGGGAGAGGCAATACCAATCTCCGCCAAGGACAACTCTGATCCTGAATCCATGGGCTGACATTGGGAAGAAAAGTGCAACATGGGGCCAAGACATTGTGAGGCTGGCAAAACAGGAAAAGGCAGAGGAAAACAGCTTTGTATGGGAGAAAAAGCACTGCTACTGTGCCAGGGGCATGCTGATGAAACAGTGTGACTCTGAAAAATAGCAAGTGTTTGAATTTAATGGCCTCACCAAGGAATGTTGGGTTAGAAAAGTAGAATAACTTAACATCAAACATGAAAAGTATTCCTGGCACCCCAAACTTCATGCCATTATTTTAAGGTTCACGATATGAACAGCTAAGTGATAAATCCTTTATATTCAAGATTGTGCTCAGAAGACTGCTTTTCCTCTGCAGACCTCTAGTCAAAAACCCTTCCAAGTTCAACCGACAGAGATAGCATGTTCATTTTAAGTCTTCAGCACTAAACATAAGTGGGTCAACATAAATGTTTATACAAAATACCAACTTCAACAAAATACAAAGCACTTTCTTTATCTTTCAGAAACTGAATATACAAAGCAAGTATTTTTCCAAAATATTTTCATAGGCAAAGGATTAAAAACGATTTTAATTATACACATATGGTCACAATTTTGCCTTAAAAAGATTGTTGGGAAATGTACATAAGGCCGCTTGTAAATGTACATCATGTTACTGTTATAATGTCTTATGTCCAGAGAAAAAAATGTTATCATACAGATTTGCTCTTACTTGGGAGTAGGCTATTCAAAAATACAGTACTCTTCTGTACAAAGAAAAAAGTCACATCACATTTAATAAGATGGAAAAAGTATTGGCCTCTATGGTAACCAAATATCTCAGTCCAATACTTTCTATTATGCACAATACCCTGACTTCAATTGAAAGTGATCCAAATCCTAGCATGTCCATATTAACAGAATCAACACCTAGGTTATAAAACAAAATGTTTCTCACGATAATAAAAAGAAAGCTGGTTCACACTTCTGAAACCATATAAAGATAAAAAACTTTTTAAAAAATCACTTTCAATTTGGAGAAATAAATTTACATTATACAACACTATATTGCCAGGTCAAAGAGGGCAGGGACATAAATGTACACTAAAAGGCAAATGTTTCCCAAAGAGATAAAACAAATTTCATTTACAGCATGAAGGTTTTACAAATGTACACCTGTACAACCAAGGAAAGTGTCACTACTGAATTAGCAAGGTTTTTATAATAAACATTGAAACAAGATTTGCTTTCAAAGTGTAAACTTACACCTATTACTACACACACAATGCATATATTTATAGGAAGCAAAAAAAGCTATCTGAATATGTAATCATGCTTAAATTTTGAGCTATCAAATTCACTTTTCAGTGGCCCCTTTCACCTCTATCTGGTTCCTACTTTTCGTATCTACTATGAAAAAGCAAAATAAAGCTCAATACTTCCTCAACATGTCTTTGTAATTCTATGAGAAAAACAAAATACAAATTTCCACTCTTTCTCATTGCAAACCAAACTGAAAAGTTAGTATGAAACTTAACTTTTCATTTAGTGCACTTAACTGGATGGAAGTGTCACCATGATTTTGTTGTTTCTAATGGTTACAACAATTACATATGTTAAGTATATACAATACTTCTGTACATTGCCAGCGACATTATAGGGCAGTATTTGTATTAAAACCACATCCACTGTAAATAATATTCTTTTCATCTCAAATCATTTTATTCTTGTCTTGCTGAGATTTTATTTGCATGATAGTTTGTGAATTACCAAAATACAACTTAACTTGCTTTTTAAAATATTAATAATATTTATGCAGTTGATTGTTAATCTGTTATAAAAGGCTTCACACAAAGAAAAAAAAATAAGGACTATAATTCTATATACATCTCTATAAACCTGTTGTGCTATGGGGTTGTAGACCTACCAGACTGCAAGCCAGTTTATTAAAAGAATACTGTACTTTTTCCTTTAAAAACTATTTTTGTAACTTTACAAGGTAAAAATTTACAAAATATGTGACAGTATTTTTTTGGGGGGGATACAGTTACATCATATACAGGCATTCTGTGCTTTGCCAGCAATCCAATCTGATAGGTCTCCACTCAGGGCTGAATATAATTTATAATTCACCACCCCACCCCCCAAATATACACAAGAACCTTAAAAAATTTACAAATGGATGAATAAAGTCAATAAATAGTTTTGATTAAAAAAAATTGAAGATTCATAGTTGAGTTGTGTTTTGATAATTCACACACACACAAAAATCAACAAAACACACCCACAAAACACCGCTCTTTTCACATGGTTAATTCATCTTCTTTTTCTTTTTCCTTTATAGCATTCCATTTGGTGGTCCTCCAATAGGCCCTAGATCTGGGCTATTTTTCAAATAATATTTTTCCAACTTGGCCAGTATATGCTTCCCATATGTGTATTTGCGCAAAGTAGTAATGTGAGGTCGAATCTGAAAAACAAATAATCGGCTGCAGGAAATCTGAGTTATTTTAGTTTCTAATTTCTTTAAAAATGACTCGTTGGGTAGTTTAGAGTAATAACTGCTATTTAAATTTTTAAATCCTAGGAAAGCTATTTTTTGCAAAAGTGGTTCTGACCCACTCAGCCTCTCCAAATATTGTTCTCAAAATTGTTCGGTGAATAAATAAATCACTACTTTTAAACTCCGTCAGATGCAGAAAGGGGCTCTAAGCAGCAGGAAATAGCACTAGTGTGCTATTACATTCTTCAAAAACTGTATCATTATCTTTCCTTCTAGACTGGCATGGTTTTAATAAATATGGTAACTGTTATTGATAAGGCTATGGTAAAACAGGCACTATTCTTACATGGATGTGTAAGTTGTACAAGATTTTTTGAGTGCAACTTGACATTATCAATTAAAATACAAAATGTGTACATATGACCCAGTAACTCCACATTCAAGAATCTATCCTACCAAAATACTTAACTATGCAGACTCATACAAAGCACTACTTATACCAGTTAAAAAGTCAGAAACAATCCAAAGTCATAAACACGATGCTGCCTGAACAACGTAGATGTTAAAAATGAGACTGAAATTTTTGATAGTATTATTTCTAAGCACACTGAATTGAAAATATGTAGAAAGTTTAGCATCACTTGAAGGATGAATTTTAAACATCAGTACTATAATTCAGAGCAATTAAGTACTGCGCATTAGCTACTAACTCATTGGAATTGACCCTGCCAAAATACTGATGGCAGAAAAGGATCTTTAACATGTCTTTCTCTGTATGAGGAGAGGTCCAAAGAGGTAACAGACTTTGCTCATGTTTCCTAAAGGAGTAAGTTTAGGCGAGGGTCCAGATGACCAGCAAAATATTATTTCTTTCAATTTTATTTGTTCTTTTCGAGACAGGGTCTTGCTAAGTTGCTTGGAGCTGACCTTGAACTCAAACACCTATTGCCTCAGCCTCCTGAGTAGCTGGAATTATAGGCAGGCACCATCACATTGGGCTTGTCATTTATTTTATTTTACTTTTTTGCAGTGCTGGGAATGGAACCCACAACTGTGCACATGCTAGGAAGAGCTCTACCACTGAACTATACCCCCAGCCCTTCAGAGTTCTTTTTAAAAGTAAGTTTTCCTATGGCAATTAATGATTTAATTTTCAGTGCTGGGAATCAAATCCAGGGCCTTACACATGCTAGGCAAGTGCTCTACCATTGAGCCACATCTCCAGCCCTGACGATTTCTTCCTTTATTTTCCCTTTCCTTTCCCTCTTTCTTTTCTTTTTTGTGGTGCTGGGGAGTTGTATCCAGGGCCTTGTGTATTCTTTCTAAGTGGTCTACCACTGAGCTGCATCCCCAGCTCATTTTTACTCTTTTTTTAAATCTTGAGACAGGGTCTCACTAAATTACACAAGTTGTCTCTGGCCTCAAATTTGCAATCTCCCTGCCTCCACTTCCTGAGCTGCTGGGATTACACCCGTGTTGCTACCACCTGGGGCCCTGATGATTTCTTAAAGAATTATTAGATTCAAGGAGGAAAACAGCTTGAAGGAAAGTATTATAAGCTAATATTAACTGGAAAAAAAATCAACACAAAATTCTCTCTAGAAACATGTATTGGGTCAGGGGGAAAATCTAACTACATTTTAAAAAACCAATGTTTTACCCACATACTATGGTGAGTCAAGTATACTAAATAAGACACAGGAAGGAAAAATAATGCTAAACATAGGTAAACAGATGAGAAATGAATGTAGTTTTACTGAATAGATTAGTCTAAGAATTAAATAAAAGGATATCTACTGAAAGTTACCTATGGGATTTAATCTTTTTTTCAGTTATAATACATATGGGGGAATTAATACCAATGGAAGTTAAACGTGTAGCCAAAAGTCACACAAATGGAGTTATGTATATAAGTGCTATGCACTGCGTTACCTTGTGCATGATTATTTTTCTCTGAGCAGGTTCAGCCATATCAATCATCTTCTGAACCACATAATTGGCATACTGATCCTTCATCATGGTGTATAAGGCACTGTGAGGACCATCATTCTGGCAGCAAACCTCGTCAATCAATAAAGCTCTCTCGGCACGGGAGGCATGAGTAACACACTTTTCTACTACATTGCTAAAAATTAAAGTACATATACAAAAAATCTATTATTTCTTTTCTGTACAGTGAAAGGTCCGCAACTTTTCAAAGAATTTGCCCCAGTGTATTAGAAAACAGAAGAGTTAGGATGGGATTCTCCTATTTTATAATTACCTTTTCAACAGAAATTAGTATCATAAGACAATCCATATTTTAATATCTGCAAGTTTAGTTGGGCTAGTGAAAATTCTAAATCATTAAAAAAAAAGGAATTGGATCACTAATAAGGCCTGACTTTTAAGAACATGTACTAATAAATACCATCACTTGTGGGTACACATGATTCCCTTAACTCAGTCTCTCAAGTAGCTGGGATTACAGGTGTGCACCACCATGCCTGGCTGTGAGTGCATTTTTAAAATATTCTGTAAGCAATGAGCTGCACCCCAAGCCCATTTTTTATTTTATATTGAGACAAGGTCTCCCTAGGTTGTGCAGGCTGCCTATGACCTTGAGCTCATGATCCTCTGCCTCCCAAATCACTGGGATTACCAGCATGCACTACCACGCCTGGCTCGTGAGAACTTTTTAATGTTATCAAAAAAGATTAACTTCAATGCTATTTTCCACATGCATTTCTGGGTTTATAGTTGGGAACTGAAAGAAATGACCCTAGGAATCAGAAAATGTTGCAATACCTGGCAAATTTGTGTTGACTCAGAGCTAAGACCTTTCCTCTGATTTCAGAAACAATTTTGCTCTTGTCTTCAGGTCGACCGTGTTCCAATACATGTTGAATAACGTAATTTCCATACTGATCCTATGGACATATATTTTAAAATTACTGTCCATCAGTAATTTCTTAAGAATATGATTATTTTTGAAAAGATATGAATCATTTGTCTAAAAGTCTGGTAGCATTACCAAGAGAATACAATTAAAGTTTTCTGCCTCACCATTTCTACAGTTTAATAATAAATTACATTTAAAAAAAATCTAAACAATTCCAAAAATATATAAACATTTCAATTATTATGGAATTTATACCTGTACCAACTGTTCTGTATGTTGGTGAAGTTCTTCTAAGATAGGCAAGGTTTGCTCTGCAGTGCAATGCTCTAGGATACGCTGAATTACTCTGCAGCCATACGGATGGGTTGAAAGCACAAATACCTTAAAATGAACAGACCAATTAAAATGTGCATTTTATTATTTTTGAGCAGTTCTATAAGGCTGACAGGCATTTAATCAAACATGAAATTAGTTTAAAATATAAGGGTGACAGAGTCACATTTAATATAATCATGACCATGTTAGCAAAGACTGGGAAATAAGTGAGGGAGAGCTTGATTTAGAAGCTAAAGATATTTTCATCAAAAGGAACCTAATCAGAAGATTGAGGATATTGGATAAAGGAAATAAATGGATGGGAGAGAGGGTATTTTAGCACTATAATTATGAGCTATCAATTATTGTGTATTAGCTACTAATTGCTATGTACTCTCTGTCTGTGTCTGTGTGTGTGTCTTTCTCTTTGCAGTACTGAGGAGGTGAACCCAGAGCTTCCCACATGCTAGGCCAAGTGCTCTACCACTAAACCTTTTTAACTTTTTTAAAAATTTTGAGCAGGCTGCCTTTGGCCTTGAACTCATGATCCTCCTGCCCCAGGCTCCCAAATCACTGGAATTACAGGCATGCAACGCAGGCCCTGGCTTTTGTCTCTTTAATACAATGCTAAGTCTTTTCCGTCTTCCCCCTTTCCAAGAAATTTGGGAAATATTATGGTCTATAATTCTAATAGTGATTACCTTTATTTCTTAAAATAATGTGATCCAACTCTTATTTCTGTGTTTTTCAGCTTTAATAATCAATATGAAACAACCAGAAATTACTGTATATTTATTCTCTTTTTTGTTTTTTTGAGACAGGGTCTTGCTATATATCCCAGGCTGGTCTGGAACTCACAATCTTCCTGTCTAAACCTGAGTGCTAGGATTAAAAACACGCGTCAACACACCCAGCTCATACTTAGTATCTTGCCTTCTGTTTTTGAACACAAGTGCTCAGTCAGTATTATCTTGTGACTTAAGAAAAAAGTGTTAAATATTCAGATCATAAAATAATGCCCTCCTGACAAATTAGAAGCCAAAAATCAATCTTACTTGTCCTTTGAAAGCATCAATGATGAATTGCAGTGACTGTGGCTGAACACATTCAATACATTTCTGTACAACGTGGTTTCCGTTCTGATCTTTCACACATTTGAGTACATGACCATCTAGTTCCTTTACCATTTCACTCTGTAAAGGAGAAGATGGCATGTAAGCTACCTCATCAAACAACATCAGAGAATTATAAATACTGAGAAGAGAATAAAAGTATAGTAAATATTTCCTACTGTAATTGTTTTAATGTACGAAAATTAAAATATTTTTTCCTTAAGTATGGTTAGCAGAAATCATGGAAGATAATTACTAAAAACATACTACCAGATTGTCATGCTAGTGATATATGCTGAAATATAACCTGGGAATGATGAATTTCCCATTGTTTAAACTACCATCTTTGTTACACCTTTTACTAATCTTCCTCAATTGGTAGCTAATATACACTTTTAGAACTCTACACTTTTGCCCAACTTTTAGCATCTCTACCACTCATCCCTACGGAATTAATTTTAATGGCTGCACAAGTCTACTAAGGTGCGCAGAAAATGGATCACTTATGCGCTATGTGATTTTCATCTATTATCAATAACTCCCATTAGAAAAGGAATCATCATTGAATGTTTTTATTCTTTTAAATGCTCATATAATGAACTAATTTCATATAGTTTTTATCAATGATGCAATAATCTGTGTGTCTTATTAGAATAATAAAAATAGTACTGTGGAGAAATGGAGCACATATACTCACTTTAAAGGTACCTTTATTTGAAATATCTTTAAAATATCTCTCGCCCAAAGAGCTCTCAACTACATTCTGACATAATTATGGATGAATTCCATTAAGTCAACCTATAACACAGACGCTTACATCCAAACTGAACTGGTCTAAATTACAAAACACAATGAGCTTAAGAATTCAAATAAAGACTATATACCATTATTCACTAACCGATTTACAATAAGACTTACTCCCAATACTTCATATTTTCAAGTATCAGACATTTAAAATAACTATACCACTTTTGAGACCTGTGGCAGAGAAGTTCTAAGCTTTTACATGATCAGATTTATTGATTTTTCTCCATTGTGACTATCTTCAATTATTTGTTGTCTTGGGAGTTGCTTTCTTGAGTTCTTTGTAAATTCTGGAAATTAGTCCCCTCTCTGATGTATAGGATGCGAAGATTTTTCTCCCATTCAGTGGGGTCTTCCTTAACTCTGTTGCTTGTTTCCTTTGCTGTGCAGAAGCTTTTTAATTTCATGTAATCCCATTTATCTATTCTTGTTGCAAATTCCTGAGCAATTGGAGTCTTATTAAGGAAAAGCTATGCCTATATGTTGGAGTGTATGTTGGAGTGAAAAAATTAGGTATTTCCTCCAGAGGAATCATGGTATCTTTTCACAAATTTTTAAAGCTGTGACTAATGTATCCATGTGCACATATACATAAACATCTATATAGTTTTTAAATCTGGAATTTACTTTTAGTGTATCAGAGTCAAAAATGATTCTTTCTAGACTTATTAATTACCCTTACCTTTTAAAAAATAATTATTTTTCATTTATGCTTTCATTGTAATATATAAATCACACGTATTTTAAAAGTACTATCCTTGTGGCAACTCCTTTCATATTATAGGTCTGTTTAGTCTCATATAAGAACCCTAACAGTGCTGCCTCACAACATAATATTTAAAAATCTGATGGATCAGCATTTATCCTTATCCCCTAATCATAATACTGCTATTTAGTTCAAATAATTTTAAAAATTATTTTGATTGCTTATCAGACAAACTACCTTAGTGAACAATTAGAAATGCATTAATTCTTTATTAACTTAAAATATCTGTACTTCCCATCTAAAAACATAGTATAGTTCTCATTTATGTGTTCTCTCTTCTCTCAAAGAATCTTAAGAGGATTATTAGGTTACTTTTCTGTTTGGATTTTTTTTTCTAGTACTAGGCGGTTGAACCCAGTACCCTGCACATGCTAGGCATGTGCTCTACCATTAAGCCACTTATCCACCCCCTTTTTTATTTTTTGTTTTGAGACAAGGTCTCTATACCTGCCTCTGGCCTCAGACTTGCAATCCCACTGCCTTAGCCTCCTAAATTGCTGGGATTACAGATATGCACTACCGTGTCCAGCTAGCAACAAAACACAATCTCAAATGTTTCTGTTCAGTTTTGAAACGAGAACATTTCATACATTAGTTGAATATGATAACAATACATTATAACTACCACACTACAGAAACCACACTGGGTTAAGACTTCTAAAAAATTTTGTGCATACATTAAACAGCATATAAGAATGCTACTGGTTTTAAAATTTCTTAGAATAAAAACATTAAATATCCGAATAAATTGTAGAAATAGTAAAATGATATTGCAGGAAATCAAATAAGTGATTTGGCATCATTTGGCATTCTCAAATATCTTCACTGAGAGACGGACAGATGTAGAAGTGAATGCATGGATAGAGCAAAGATGTGCTTTGTAACTTTCATTAGTAATGTGCTGATTTAGACAGATTTTTAAAAAAGATTTTAATTTGTGGAAATCTTTAAGTCATATTCCCCCATGATTACTGTAAAATAGAAAAAGTAATAATCTAAAAACTGAATAAAATATTACAATTTTTTTTTCTTAACTTACAATTACCTGCTGGTCAGAAGAAATAGACTCTAATGCCTTCTGAATAACACGGCAGCCATACATCTGCAAGGCTAAAGGTAGAACATGACCACGAATACGAGTAGCCAGGGCTAACTTTTGATCCAAACTCCCAAACTGACAGAAAAGAAAGTAACATTAATAGAAGGTCACCATAATATTACTTTATTAAACTTGAATAAGACACTGTGGCCTATTCAATCTATTTTTTAAATATCACAGTTGGTTATTATATAGGGAGGAGGCATTATGGTAAAAACTAATCAAGAAAGAAGCAGTGATGTTTGCAATAATTACTTTTTTGATGGAGTTAAGTCATATTTATACAATTTCCTCGTTATCATAATACTGACCACCTTTTAAAACTTTTATTTTGTTTTTAATGTTTACAGTAATGGGAACTGAACCCTGGGCCTCATGCACGCTAGGCAAGCACCCTATAATTGAACTACATCCCCAGCTCTTATTATTTTTTAAATTTTGAGACAAGGTTTCACTAAGTGTACAATCCTCTGGTCTCAGTTCCCCAAGCAGTTGGGATTATAGACACGTGCCACCACATCCAGTCCTTAATCATCTTTTAAAATAAACATCGTCACTCCTATCTTTAATATGTAAACTCTTATACCATACATTCAGATCATTAAAACTCTCCCAGATAATTCTTAAACTATATTCAGATACAAATGAGGAGGAAACCTGTAAAGTCAAGATACAACATAGATGTTTTGGTATAAACTAAAAATTAGCTAAATTACTATAAAATACACCTATAAATCTAGGTCTAAATAAAGACTACAGTTGCTACTGTTGTTGTTAGGTGACGGCAAGTTGGGTCCTACTCACTGATCCTAAGTACAACAGAACAAAACACTCCCTTATACTATGCCATGCCTGGCATTATGTCAGTACTTCCCTGCTATTCACAGGGTTTTCAATGGTCGATTGTTTTGGGAGTTGGCTGCCAGGTACTTCTTCCATTTTTGCAGTCCTGGGGATTGAACCCAGGGCCTCAGCATGCACAGCAGCACTCTTACCTACTGAGCTAAACACCAGCCACAAGACTATAGTATTAACAGATTCAGTTAAGACTTTCTCCTAATGCTATATACATGTGTATGAATATAGGTGTGTATCTATATCCGCACAATATCTATTTTTCTTTTTTTGTAGTAGGAGGGGTTGAATCCTAGGCCTTGTGTGTATTTTGCGAGCACTCCACCACTGAGCTGCCCCTCTACCCCCTTTCTATCTTGAGACAGTGTCTTGCTAAATTACACAAGCTGCTCTGGCTTTGAACTTGTTCCTCCTGCCTCCACCTTCTGAGTCACTGGGATTACAAGCATGCAATATTGTGCTTGGCCCTTAATGTTTTACATTTTAAAATAGTAATCAGGATTAATATTGAACTTCTAATTTAAAGGTTAGTATATGTAAATTTTAAAACCTGTGATAAAAGATACGTATATGTATGATAAAATATGTCATTTTTACTCTTTTTTTCTTTTTTTGGAGACAGGGTCTTACTAGGCAGCATAGGCTGGCCTCGAACCTGTGATCCTTCTGCTTTAGCCTCCCAAGCTGCTGAGATTACACGTGTGAGCCACAGTGCCTGGCCATTTTCATTATTTTTCAGTGTATAATTCACTGATATTAATTATATTCACTGTCGCATAACCATCACCACTATCTCTTGGATAGACTCAAACAGAAATGCTATACCCATTCAGCAATAATTTCCCATATTTTCTCTTTTTCCAGCCTCTGGTAACCACTAATCTATGCCACTGTGAATGTGCTGTTATAGATATTTCTTATAGGTGTAACTCTAAAATGGTTCTCCTTTTGTGTCTAGTTTATTTCATTTAGCTTGTTTTTAAAGTTCATGTTATCACATGTGTCAGAACATTCCTTTTTATATTTTATTATATGCATATAATATATCATTTATCTGTTGAGACACTTTATTAGTTTCAACTTTTGGCTATGGTAAATAATGGTATGCCTGCAGCCGTAACACTGTGTCATTTGATCCCATCAACAAATCTTGGAAGCTAAGCAGGGTCAGGGCTGGTTAGTTTGCATGGGAGACCACCTGGGAACACATGTGCTGTAGGCTTGGGAAAAGGACACAGCAACCCACTCCCAACAAATAATCTGCCATTGAAAACCCTATGAATAGCAGAGAAACAGTAACAACACTGTTTTGCCTGTTGTACGTAGTGTCACTGTGAGCTGGATACCAACTCGACAGCACCTAACAACAACAAATAATAGTACAATGAACACTGGTGTTAAGTTCCTGTTCCTAATTCTTCTGAGTATGTATTACTTAGAAGTGTAATTACTGGGTTGTTTGGTAATTGTTTAGTTTTCCATATCTATTGCACTATTTTATATCCCCACAAGCAATGCATTAAAAGTTTTAATTTCTCCACATCCTCATTCCTACTTGTTATTTTCCATTTTTAAAAAATTATAGCTATACTAGTAGGTATAAAGTATCTCATTGTGGTTTTGATTTGCATTTCTATAATTACTAAGACCCCTACATGTCTGTCAGCTTGTCATGCTGTGGGGTTTGCATGTTGCTGCGATGTTGACAGTTACGCTACTGGTATTTCAGACACCACCAGGGCCTCCCATTTGGACAGATTTCCTCTGAGTTTCCAGAGTAAGACAGACTAGTGAGGAGGACTAGTAGGCCACTTCGGAAACAATTAGCTATTGAAAACCCTATGAATAGCAGACAAACACTGTCAAAAATAGTGCTGGAAAATGAGCCTCCTAGGCTGGAAGGCATTCAAGAAATGACTGGGGAAGAGCTGCCTCCTCAAAGTAGATTCAACCTTAATGGCAGGAATGGAGTAAAACCCCTGGGACCTCCTTTTGCTGATGTGGCATGACTCAAAATGAGAAGAAACATAGTGGCTGCAATAATGGCTCAAACATAACATGTTCATGACATAGTGTTGGGTAGTATTTCATTCTGTTGTACACAGGGTTGCCATGAGTCAGGTGGGACGCAATGGCACTTAAAATACATACAATTACTAAAAATGTTCAGTATCTTTTCGTGACTCACTGGCCATTTGTATTATATTTTATGGAGAAATGCTTATTTAAATTTACCTATTTTTAAGTTTAGTTGCCTTCTGGTTGAGTTTTAGGACTTCTTTATGTATTCTGGATATAAAATCTTTCTGAGAAATATAATTTGGAAATATTTTCTCCCAGAATTATTATATGAAATTATTATATGAAAATCTCCCAGATTTTTATATGAAAATGACTGTTACCCAAGTTTTAGAGCTATTTGTTAACACAAATGGATAAATGTATAAATATGCATGCATGCTTACCTCAAAAAACTTCTGTATAACATAGTTGCCAAATACATCCGTCATTAATTGATATGCTGCTTGTAGAATTTCATTAAATACCATCTGTCGCTCAGCTGGAGTAGCTCGCTCTAGCTTTTGCTGTATGAATCTACATGGGAAAAAATTTAAGTCCCATGATAATAAGCTGAAAACAAGCTCTGTAAAATATGTATATAATACAGGGGTGCCAAAAAATGTATATACATTTTAAGAGATGCTATCTATATATTACTTTTCAAAGTTGAATTATGGTAGCAATGTGTAGTATGATGTTGGCTCAAAAGATGCCGTTCATCAAATGAATGCTAGCACCACCATGTGACAGGCAGGACAATCAAAAAAAAAAAAAATGGCAAAAGCATGGTTGTAACTGAAGAAGCACAATACAACTCTGAAGTGGCATTCTGAAATTTGAGAATGTAGAAGTACAACAATGGAGGTATGAATATGCAACAGAACCTCCTGACACACCTAACAATTGCAAACATTTGTGATAAGCTTGAGACGCATGGTACTGTGTGTGATGTGTACAAGGAAGATCTGGGAGGCCTTGCACAGCCACAAGTCCTGCTTCTTCTGCTATGGTAACCACTTTGAGCACCTCCTGTAATAGCAGAAGTCAAAAGTGACTTGTACTCATCTTTTGTTATTGGTACATACTGAGTATTATATCACAATTTTAATAGATTTTTCCTTTCTTTCTTTTTTTGTGGTACTGGGGGTTGAACCCAGGGCCTCAGGTTTGCATGCTTTGCAAGTGCTGGGCCACTGAGCTGCACCTCCAGCACCCCTTTTTGTTTTTTTTAACTTTTTTTGAGACAGGGTCTCACTAAATTATGCAGACTGCCTATGGTCTTGAACTTGCGATCTTCCTGCCTCCGCCTCCTGAGCCACTGGGATTACAGGTATGGACTACCCCGTCCGGCTACATTTTTCCTTTCTTAAAATGTGTATACATTTTTGGCATCACATTTTTTAAAAAGTCTTGCAATGTAGCCCAGGCTGGCCTCAGCCTCTCAATCCTCTTGCCTCAGCTTCCTGAGTGCTGGGATTACAAATTGCATCACCACATCTGGCAAGAATCTTGTACTTTTTTTCTATTCTTAATTCTCTTCTCTTTCTCCCACTCACCCCCTCTTTCTCCCTCCCTCCTTCTCTCTTTCTTTCTTCCCCCACTTCCCCCCTCCTTCCTTCCATCCTTCCTTCCTTCCTCTCTCTCTCTTTCTTTCTTAGTACTAGGGGGAAGAAGGGTCAAACCCAGGGCCCTGTGCATGCTAGGAAAGTGCTCTAACACTGAGATGCATCCTCAGATTTTTTATTTTTCATTCTGAGACAGGGTTTCACTAAATTGCACAGGGTGTCTGGGGCCTCAAACCTGGAATCCTCCTGCTCACACATCCCAAATAGGTAGGATTTATAAGCATGTGCTCGGCTATATTTGTTGAGTATTATTATACTCTCTCACATACATACAAATTATTTTCAGAAATAATATTTAAATGCTTTATATGTGACTACTAGTTTGCAATAAAGACAAAAGTTATGAAGCATTTCTTTAGAACATTATAACTTAATTATTAGATTGACAAAACCTCTGTACATAAAGATATTGAATCTTTTTAGGCTAATTCTATTTGTAATCAATGAAAAGGAAATCACAAAGGCTTTGCTGGTATTCATTTATTTCTCAAAAAAATACATGTTACTAAATATCTAAAAGTCATCAAATGCAAATCAATTATTATCTAAGCAAGCTATTATAGGCAATACAAAGTTCATTTGCGACTCTTAAGAACTTCTGGCTATAGGGAGATTAAATTTGTATGCAACTACCTAATTCTAAACCCACTTGTTTAAATTTTCAGATTTATCTTAAAAACTATAAACCAGAAAATATCTGAAATTTGGTAAATATTAGAATTCTATTTTTTTCAAATGTTTTTTGAGAATGCTAATTTACACATATCTCTCCAGCATTATACCTAACATGTTTAATGCAAAAATATACCAAATTTTTCTACAACAAACGTGAAATATTTCAATTTAAACCAAATCACATCCAATACTAGCCTATAAAGCAAAATAAAAGCATTTAATTTTCTTTGTTTACTATTGATTTTTAAGACAAAGTACTTATCTGGGACACTAAAGTTTACAAATGTAATTCAGGGCCATTAATCAAAATAATTCAATTAAAATGTACGACTATATACTCACTACAGAAGTATTCTCACTGTAGAAAACTAGGAAAGCATACAACATGCACTTAATCTGTATTTTTTATAAGTTATTCTAATAGAAGAGAAAAACTATATAATCCATACTGGTTTTACTTTTTAGGCTTTCAATGTTAATACAGGTTAACTAACTCTACATACACAAGAAAAATTTAGGTTTTTATAAGGTAGGAATTTTTCAAAAGAACGAGGAAATGGAAAGTATCACGAATCATAACTACCTACCTAGAACCATGCTGGTCTTGAGAAAATTCAACTATATGTCCAATTAAGTCTCTAAGTTGAAGGTTTGGGAAACGGTTGTTTCTGAAATCTTCCAATAATCTACTGCGGCCAGAAGGCATGATATCAGACCTATTATATCGAAGCCGAGAAGGAGGAAAGAGCTGGCTGCTGGAGCTAAATAGACTGGAAGTGCTTGAAGCACTTCGGTATTTTGCTTCTGCTCCAGGTGCTGCAGAGATATATCGACCACTACCGTTTGTCAGTCCTCCTACAACAAAGCAGCTGTGATCAGCAAATATTTTTGACAAAGTTATTCCTCGAAAAGTTACTTAAATTACATATTCAGCCAATAAATATTCCCCCCACCAATTCCTATGTATTACGAGAGGAAATTAAAATTAGAAGAGAAAATCCCACACAAATACTTTAATGTATATGGCTGTATGAAAAACTAGAAAACAGCAGAAATATAACCCTATACTTGTTCAAGATTTAATGTTGTATGTATTCGTATCAATACTAGAATCCTAAAACCATCAACAAAGCTTTCAGTTATATTAACAAGCAAGTTATAAGTTGCTTGTTAACTCAGATTTGAAGTCACTAAAATTGTTTGATTAAAACCCCATTTGTAGTCTGTGGGTCGCAGCTCAGAGGTAGAGTGCTTGCCTAACATACCCAAGTCCCTGGGTTTGATCCCCAGCAGCAACAGGGAAAAACATTCATTTGCACTGTTAATCTAATAGCATTGCATGTCCAACGTGTATTTTTGGCAAACACGTTAAAAACACATTGTTGTATATACTTCTATGTAAAGACAAATCATTTCTTTAACTCATTAATGTTTAAAACATTTAAAAAGTCCCACAATATTATGTAAGAGACCTAAGATATATTATTTTTAAAAGATTGTAAAATTTTTTATTAGCAGTACTCTCCATAAAATGCTATTATTTTGCAGATAAGAAATAATAATAATAATAAATAGCAATTACTCCTTAAGCCTTAATCATCTAGGACAAATGAATAAAAAGCCCCTAACTTATGTTGCATTCCACAAAATAAAATTAAAGGGCAGTGAATAGAAACAAAAATAAATCCAAGGAGAAATGGTTTTCATCATATATAACAATTTTAAAGTACTTGACAGTGTCCTTTTAAAAAAGAAAAATGTAAAGAAAATTATAAAATGTAGTTTTAGTAGTACAGAAAAATAAAATCTACCATTAGCTTTCAGTTATATACCAGTTCTACACAGAGTAGTGCTACATAGTTAGCCCAGGCTACGGGGTAGAGATGATCCCAAGGACACACTGTCAGTGCAAAACTATACAGACACTAAAAGTCCAAAAAGAATTACAAAGACAGGGAACAGTAAGAGATTTTTAATCTTGGAGTGTGAATCAAGTTAGAGTACTCCTCTTTCACTCTTTGTCCCTACCACCCTTAGCTTAATTCACTGAACTTCACATTCTAAAGCATTATACATTTATTTATTTGAATTATCCAGCCCCTTCTCCAATGTAAGTGCCATCAAGTTATACTCATTTACATGTTAGATACTAGGTGACCAGAATATTGTCTTGCAGATTTTGAGGAGCTGTACAATAAATATTTACTAAATATCCACTAGAGCATAAATATTTTATGTAGCATCAACTGCCTAAGATTTTAATCTAGAATCTTGTTAAAAAGTCTATAATAAAACAATCCATCTTATACACCAAAATCACTGCCTTCAAATTCTTTATGTTTGTTCCAGTCCTGCACAACTGTATCAGTAACTATGGATGAAATATTCCAAGTGTGAAAAGAGTTCAGTGTTTCAATATTGTCTCAATTTCATCATTACTGTCAACTTTCAGTCCCCATTATTTGTTTATATAATTCCATGAAGTGTTCATAATAATAAATGATTACCAGGCCATTTGATTCTTAATAACACAATTAGCATAACTTTTATAAATACTACTTTCAATAGTTATTATATCCTGAATCATCACTAGGTTTTCTCTAGTACCCGTGCTTTTTATAGGATAGAGGTGTTTAAACATCATTCCAATTTGTTTTTACCCATGTCAATTATATTTTTCCTTCCCCCCCCCTTTTTTTTTTGCAGTATTAGGGCGCTGAATTCAGGGCCTTGCCTATACTCGGTGCTCTACCACCGAGCTTCACCCCTCCCCTTGTAATTTTTTTTTTTTTTTATCATGAGACAGGGTTTATGCAGGCTGCCTTTGGCCTGTCAAACTTGTGACCCTCCTTCCTCTGCCTCCACAGTTGCCCTCCACAGGGATTACAGGCATGTACCACTCTACCCGGCCTATATTTTTCCTTTGAAACGTCATTCCAACAACATGACCTAATATATCCCCAAATCTTTCACCTAGCTTTCAAGTCATTATTTCAAAACTATTTCTCAAATTTCCTAGTAGATTCCTAATCACTGCCCCCTAACATTACTCTCTACTATTTCTGCACTACTGCTAATCTTTTAAGTAGGGCCTAATCACAAAAAACAATAATCTTATCCTTAATGCACTAAAGATTTTCAACACCAAATTCAAAATACTTACCCCAGGAAATGACTAAGCCAATTTTATTTAGTACTTTCAAAGTATACTACCAACATCCATCAGGACTTTCTCCCACATCCAGATATTCCTTAACTCTGATATTCTATCAGCTCCATACACTCAACTCCAATGCACCCTTTGGCAACTGTCTAATAATGCTAAATGGCTCTGAATTTAAAAAATCTTTAGACATTTCTAGAAGACTAATTCACAGTCTCAGTTATAAGACAGAAATAAATTAATTTTACCAAGAGCAGGATATCTTCCTTACAAATTAAATAAGCAGTTAAAACCTTATTTATGATATGCTTTAATCATTTTAAACTCAGTAGTTTAAACACTGAAAGCAGGTCATCCAAAACCTGTGGGACGAGGAACATGCTCACAAAACAATGGACCTATACTCATACAAAATCAAGGTTTATAAACTAAAACAGTTCAAGATAAAGGAGCCATGACAAACAAATACAATGTGTAATCACCTAGAGATCTTGGTCAGTTGGATAAGAGGCCTCCAAATCAATTATCCTGCCCCACCCCTCTTGTAAAGGAGAAAACTAGCAACACTGAATAAAGTCAGTTGATCTGATTAGTAGTATCTCAACATTAATTTCCTGACTTTGATAACTGTCGATATATGAAAGACAATCCTTATTTTCAGGAAACATATACTGATATATTTATGAGTAAGAGACATCATGCCTGCAACTTCCTTTAAAACAATCAGAAAAATAAAACTATTATGCATGGGGGGGGAATAATAAAACAAATGCTGTAAAATGGTAACATTTAGAGAAGCTAGGTGAAGAATATGCAGGGATTTTTTTTTTTCCAAGTAGTTTTGCAGCTTTCCTATAAGCCTCAAATGTCACCCATATTCATGCTTCCCCTGCTGGCAGACTAACAGCAGATATCTTCTGCACCAGGTATGTTAGAGGGCTAACAGGCCATTACAGTGCTTTATTCAGTCACTGCTACAATGCACTCCACCTTACCACTACTTGAGTAAGTGTATATAGAACATACAGACCAGTAATATAACCATATGAGGTCACTAGGGTCCAAAAGTGATGTGACATGCAAGTAGTCAGTCAGGACTCCTACACAATATTGTGCTGCTCCTTATATGCTATTTATATAGATATCTTTAAAGTTCATTCTGACAACTTAATGAAGGTAAACACTTTACAATTTTACTAGTAAAACCAATTTGATTTTCCAAGTTTTCATTAATTTCTCTGAGATGTTTAATGTCTTAGAATCCTTCCTTATTAAATATAAGAAATCAAAGACGTTATTTAAGTTACTGGGCAAAATATGGGAGAAAAATAATGTAGCAAGTAAATAAATAAAATAAATAAATATATCTGACTAGCCTTTACTTTTTATTATTTTCTACCCCCCTAGGATTTGGAATGGCAGCTCTTCAAACTGTCACATCTGTATCTTCTTTTAAAAATGGATTCCTGGCTGGGAACGGTGGTGCACACCTATAATCCCAGTGAATTGAGAGGTGGAAGCAAGATGATTTATAGTTCAAGGCCAGATGCAGCCTGTATCAGGATAAAAATATTTTAACAAAGGGCAAGGTGATGTAGCTCAATGGTAGAGCACTTGACAAGTATGCATGAAGTCTCTAGTATTTAAATTTAAATAAGTAAATGAATAAATGGGAGCTCATCATTGCAGAAGATATTCAAGTATCTTCCTTCATTAGAGCATTTTAAATGGACCACATTATATATATTCTTCAAATGAGTATGAACTGATGAACATGAGAACATTTAGAAAATTTATCCTCCCACCAAAAGAGTAAGTAGTAGAATAAGCTTCTACTTCCATTCAGAAGCACGCAGTCTTCATGTATAGTGATTTTTTTCCCCCTGGTACTCAGGGGTTGGACCCAGGGCCTGCGCTTGCATGCTCTGCAAGTGCTGGACCACTGAGCTGGACTCCCAGCCCAATTTTTTTTTTTTACTCTTTTTGAGACAGGGTCTTTTTTTTTTTTTTTTTTTTTTTTTAACTCTTTTTGAGACAGGGTCTCCCTAAGTTATGCAGACTGCCTCTGGTCTGAACTTGCAATCCTCCTGCCTCCGCCTCCTGAGCCACTGGGATTACAGGCGTGCACCACCACGACAGGCTCTTATTTTATGATCTTTTCATTAAAAGCTTGATTGAAAACTTTAAAAAAAGAGCTTCTACTACTTGCTTAATATGAACACATGGACAAAAGTTATTTTATCCTTTCTAATTTCACTAGATTTTCTTTCAATACTTTTGGTGACAGCTAGTAAGTATCAAGCTACACCTGCACTTCCTTTTAAATATTACTGCTGAGATTTTATGGTCAGGTGACTTTCCTGATTAAGGTATAAGAAAACTGTAGGAGCTAGGATTTCTCTTAAACTGTGATTACTAGTAAGCATTCATGCAATCTTAAGATTTAACAAATTACAAACACTGAGGAGAATTTGGATGGAGCTGTTAAGTGGCAAAAAAAAAGGGCTGAATTGGGAAAGTCCTTTGAAAGATATACTTAACACAGAAAAATCTTAAAATCCAAGAAGTACATACACACACGCAAAAACACTTCCCAGAACTATAATAAAACTGCATTTTCATAGCATAATACAGTTAAAATTTCATAGGGTAATATAGTTTTCCATTCAAAAAACTGGAAACCTGAAATCCACAACTTTTTGAGGGCAAATATGATGCCTGAAGTGGAAAATTCTACCCTTGATCTCAGGTTACAGGCCACAGTCAAAATGCAAGCACATTAAAAACAGTGAATAAAATTACTGTTAGGCCATGTATAAAAGGTACATATGAAACATAAAGCAATTTTGTGTTTAAACCTGAGTCCCACCTGCAAAATATTTCATTGTGTTTATGAAAACATTTCAAATCCAAAAAAATCTAGAATCTGTTAATACTTCTGGTCCCTGGTATTTCAGATAAGAGGTAATCAACTGTATTCTAAAGAGTATGGTCCTTGACAAAATGCACAGAGAACACAGTAGGAATAGCCAAATAATACATCAATATAGGAACCTATATAGGATATACTTTAAAATAAAAGAAATTAAGTAGTCCATGTCCTTGATCAAAAACAGAAGTATCAACACAACATAAAGAAAGAAACTATTCAAATTCAACTGCCTGAACATTTACTGAGCTGTGACTACTCTTTTGCTTTTTTCCGGAGACAGGGTCTTACTATGTAGCCTGGCCTGGGCTTGAATTCCCAACATTCCTGCCTCAACCTCCTGAGTGCTGGGATTGCAGGTGTTCACCAGCACAACCAGCTGGGATATAACTACTCTTAAAAGTTGTGGAGAAAGATCTGGGTCTTCTTGTTTCTAATATAATCTACTAGAAAAAATAAACATACAAACTATTATTCACCAAAATGTGGTCAGTAGTATATTTAGTATAAAAACTATGAAAGAAATATAGTGCTTCCAGTGGAGAGAATCACAGTTATTTCTACTGAATAAAATTATTAAAAGAAAGTACCAACAAGGCAACAGTATTACAATCAGCATATCGTAGCTACTGTTTTTGTCTGCATTTACAAAGAAACCACAAATCTGATGATACTATCAAATTGGACAGTGCTTTGTTTCCTAGTCAAGGAGAGTATAGCATGTAACTAACTATTCAACACTGGTTGATTGAATTACATAAAAATTTGGGACTGGGGATATAACTCAGTAGCAGAGCTCTTGACTAGTATGTGTGAGGCTGTTGGCCCAATCCTAAACTGTGCTCCCCTCAATTTGTAGGCAGTTTTGAGACACGGTTTCACTATCGTAGTATAGGCAGCTCAGCTGAGGTAAAAATTTTGATCATAAAATTCTAAAAAAGGTAGCTAATAAACTATATAAAAGATGAAACAGTCAATAGCAATTAGTAATTGTGAATAAAACTTGCTATTTATGTTCTACTCAAAATATTTTTTAAACATCACATAAAGATCCACATCTGGCCATTTGTAATTTAAAACTTAGTAATAAAATATTTTGCCCACAGCCATACCACATTGGTGTCTGATCTTGTCAGATATCGGAAGCTAAGCAGGGTCGGGCCTAGTTAATACCTGGATGGGAGACCACCTGAGACTACTGGGTGCTGAAGGCTTAGGAGAAGAACCTGGCTGACCACTTTTGAATCAACCAACCACTGAAAACCCTATGAATAGCAGAGAAGCACTGACATAGTGCTGGCATAGCAGTGTCAGGTAGTGTTTTCATTCTGTTGTATACAGGATCACTATGAGTCAGGCCCAACTCGATGGCACCTAACAACAACAATAACAAAATATTCTTATTGTAAGAAATCCTTGAGGCAAAAAACATTTAATTTAGATTAAGGTCAATTGTTCACAAGTAAAAAACTATAAACATACCAATACACTCAAATTTATTTTTCCCACCAAGTCAGAGTAAGTTAAATTACATTTTGTTATAATGTTATCTTAAAAATTCACAAAGATTTTAAAGTGATAAAACTATATCCTTTTAATTTATTCAGATAGATATTACATAAAAATAAAAGCATCCTCTGAGAAACAGAATTTCTGACATCTAGAATAAGCCAGATAGGCCCCAGAGGTAAAATTTTTCTTCTGCTTCTTATTAATTTCATGACTATAAGTCACTTCACTTCTTTAAGAATGAAGAGAGCGTGTGTGTAGTATAAAATAGGAATGGAACTTTATGGCTCCTCATCTGGATATCCAATTGCTCCAGCCCAACTTACCAAAAAAGACCATCCTTTTCATATCACATTGGGGAGGTACTATGGTGGTCACAAATCAGGTAAGTAAATGAGCAGGTCTACTTCTGCATTTTCTATTCTATTTCTCTGGTCTGTTTATCCTTGTGCTAATACTACAATTTTAGTTACTGTAGCACTTTAAGTTTTGGTAACTGGCAGTCTTAGGTACTCTAACATTGTTCTTCAAGACTGTCTTGACTAATCTTGGTTCTTTTTTTCCATTTATATTTTTAAAATCAGCTTGTCAATTTCTTTTTTAAAAACCTGAAAAGTTTTTGAGATAGTACAAAATTTACAGATTTATTGTAACCAAGTTTTGTTTTGGGAAGTGGACTGCGACACGCTAACAACATAACAAAGTTAGATTTATAATACTCTCAGTATTCTAACCCATAAAAACTTATTAAAGTCTTTTAAAATTTCTGTCAGTGTTTTAGTTTCCAGTGTACAGAACTTGCCCTTCCTCTACTGGATTTAATCCTACCTACACCATAAGGAAACAACCTCATGTAAATTGCTATGAATAAGATATAAATTGTCAATATCATCCCATGACATATGCTACTTGCATTTTTAAAAGTTGTTTGGTTAAAACTGCAAGTTTGCCTGTGTCTTAAGAGATATTTTTTGACCCTTTGTTTGGTGTATATTATAAGCATACTGTAATGAAGTAAACTGCACAAGAATTCTTGACAGATTAAAAGAATTTAAGAAAAACTTTACCAGCTCTTAGTAATAACTATAGATTCTTTTAACAGTCACAGACAAATTTTTAAAATAAACCTATACTTAAGTACCACATTTTAAAGGTTCATTTAAAATTTAAAAAGATGAACATCTTTTTTAATAGATAAGGTATAAATAAGGTATAAATAGATAAGGTATATAGATAATAAATAAACAATAAATAAATAGATAAATAAAAATAAATAATAATAAATAGATAAGGTATAATAATATAAAGTATAAAAAGTAAAATCCCAAGTAACAGCTATAAGTGGTAAACCAAACAGTTGAAAATTATCACAGGGATGGAGAACAGTTGGTAGAGTGCTGTTCCATACTTTCTGAGGACCCAGGTTCAATCTCCAGTACCTCAAAACTGGGAGAAAGATGTGGCAGCCTACTCCCCAAACAATCCCTAAAATAATCAGCCCTGTAAGGGCTGCTGTGAGTTGGACACGACTCAACTGCACCTAACAACAAAAATTTTCATGTAAGGCATATAGACTTACTTGCTTTCTCAGTAAAAAGAAAAGAAAAATTGAGAAGCACAAAGCAAATACAAAGGAAAGGGAGGGCCAATGAAGAATCAAGAAAACAATAAAATGACAATAAATGATCTATAGAATTAAGGTCAGCAATATTAAAAAACAGAAAGCTTCAATATGCAAAATACACATAGAGGGCATTTCAAAATACATATTAAAGGAGATGAGACACTCATTTTCTACCACTTATCCTATAACTTATACTATGCAATGACACAAAGAATTCAGGTCAATGGAAGGTAGTAAGAAATAATAAATGCATTAGAGAAATTATGGGGGACAGGACAAAGCCAAAGCTTCATATGAATACAAAGGGATCCTGGGATTATGTGTTAAAAACCAAGTGTGATACTGGAGTAAAATTGCACGTAAGTGATAAATTACCTCTCTCCATTTGACAACTCCTTTTACGTGGGAGCTACTAGAAATTTCAGTGAGACAACCTTTTCTGTGTGTTATGAAAAGTGTAATATCTGGCCACCGGGGATTTAATGTCAATAGAATCCCAATAATCATTGTGACAAGCAAAAGCTTGTCACACATTTCCATACTGCTCACCTCCTGAGGTCTAGAACAAGAATATTCCTCATCTGGTATGTTTGGGATCAGAAGTATTTCAGATTTTTGAATATTTCAGATTGTAGAATATTTGTGTAAAATTTACTAGCAGAACATCTCTAATCTGAAATTTTAAATGCAAACGCTCCAATAGTAGAAGCTTTTTAATATGTCCATGCTCAAAAAGTTTCAGGTTTTGGATTAAAATGTTCAACCTGTACTAGATTTTTTTTTTTTTTTTTTTTTTTTTGGTACTGGGGGTTGAACCCAGGGCCTCACACTTGCATGCTCTGCAAGTAGTGGACCACTGAGCTGCACCCTCAGCCCATTTTTTTTACTTTTTGAGACAGGGTCTTGCTAAATTACAGAGACTGCCTCTGGTCTCGAACTTGTGATCCTCCTGCCTCCATCTCCCCAGCCGCTGGGATTGCAGGCATGTACCACCGTGCCGGGCTCTTGTACTAGATATTTAAAACATGTGCCTCAAGTAGATTTTGACACCAAACTACAGGATCAGATCAAGTCTCTTCTAGTCTTAAATTTGTGATTATCTTAACTACGTTAACTGGTGAAAACATTCTTAGACATTAGAACCATGAAGTCAAATCTAATGTCATTAAAGGGAAATGACTGAAAACATAAGGGCAAAAATTAATCACTGTAACTCAAAGTCTAGCACAATTAAGACCAATAAATTTTTATGCAATCATCATACATTCCCCTATACATGTAATAGCTTTAGAATTTTTTCACATCATATTTCCTATTCCTGAACTAATAAATGACTGTTACATATATCAAAGAGTTTCAATGGTGTTTTAACCTATGTGAGAATCTGTAAATACTCTTTTTTTTTCTTTTTTTGAGACAGGGTCTCACTAATTATGCAGACTGACTACCTCTGGTCTCAAACTTGTGATCCTCCTGCCTCCACTTCCCAAGTCGCTGGGATTACAGGCGTGCACTACCGCGCCTGGCTTGAGGATCTGTAAATATTCTGTTGAGAGCTGGATATGCTGTTCTATAGTTGTCCCGAGCTGCCTATTTTAGATTAACAAATATTTCACGGAGAAGACAATATACTTGGACTTTAGAAGTGCTTAAACAAGATCATATAAATCTCAAGAATAACTAAATTGAGAAAGGGATTTAGAAGACTGGCAATCTTATACTTACATTAAGAACAACAAAACGGCAACAAAATGTATCTTAGGTATAAGTAAACATCATTTTCTAAGAGGCTGATTAGAATATGGTACTTAAACACTTTGCAACATTGTTTAGTTCCGCATAAGAACAGCATAACAGAAAAAGCCAAAGACAGTAACAGGAGAAGAACTGTATGCTGGCCTCACTTCTGTCATTTACTGGTTCAAACACGCCTCTTAGGCATATCTGATATTTGATTTCCTTATTTGTAATGAACGTATCACTGAGCAAGTCTATGTTCATACTACGATGAAATGAAATGATGAATATGAAGGTGTTTTAGAAAACTATCAAATGTTACTCAGTTACACAGAACTTTACCTAAAGGATAACATTTTTAGTGAAAGCTTCAAAATAATTCATATTGTTTTCTGCTTTCATTAATGACCATACATGAAACACAAAAAAGTCCACAGCTTTACAAGCAACTTGGCCACACGTGATTTTAATTCTTAAACATTTCATCAAGGAGAAGCAGCTAAATTAATGTAACCAAAGGCCAATAATTCTAACAAATAATAGGAAAAAAATCAGAAAATTATAAAGTCTTGACAACTTTTAATATAAACTTTTCTAATTAGGAGAAAAAACAGGCTATGAAATTTTCTAATCCATACCAAACTAGCACACTTCCATTTACTTACTGAATACAAGACATTAATGAGTCTTCAGAATCTATAGCCACCTTTTAACTAATTTCACTGAGTTCAAAGCTCCTATTATACTTTAGTATATTTTTCTTAAGAAAAAATAAAAATCTATTCCAAAAATGAGGAGGTGTAAGGGAAGTCATTAGCCTGCTGAATCTTAAGTGCAATCACGGAAATACAGAATGATGCTTTATATCTGCAAAGTTCCAGATCAATCTAATTACTATGAACATAAATCAGAAAATGCCAACATCGTTTTAAAAGTTTATCAACAGAATAAAAAGAAAGGATACAAGGAGGAATTAACTGCCCAATTCCAGGTGAAAGAATAAAATACTACTACTACTCAATGTTCTTTATAAGGCGTGAAGTATATATGCCCCTTGACTTACAATGAGATTACATCCCAATACGCCCATCATAAACTAAAAATAGTTCATAATGCCCACCAAACTGACTGAACATCATAGCTTAGCCTCACCTACCTCGTATGTGCTCAGGACACTTACATCAGTCTACAGTTCGGTTAAATCAACTAACACAAAGCCTACTTTATTATAAAGTACTGAACAGCACATGTAATTCACTGAATATTGTACTGAAAGGCAAAAACAGAATGATTGCACAGGTATGCTTTTACACCATTATAAAGCTAAAAAATTAAGTCAAATCATCATAAGATGGGGAACATCTGTATCTCAAAATGCAATGCTATCTATTCTATCAGAGAGAGTGACGATTTTTTCTTCCATCTCTTGCAGTCGATATAACATGAGAAAATCACTTAACATTCAATGCTGAACCCCAAAGCCCAAAATTTTATATTGAGCTTTTTGCAATTCAAGATAAAAACTATTACGGTTCTTCTCTTTTCTTGTTCCTTTGTTTCTTCCTCTGGCCTCTAGAAATTTTACATACTGCTTTAAAAAAGTTGTAGTAACATGGAAGCCAATCTAAACAAGCTCCAAGGAACCAAAAGTAGAAGATGGTATAATTAATTCTATGATCAAAAATAGGTATAAGATTGACGCCTCTCAAACTCAGCAAGGGAATGAAATGCACCAATTATCCCCCTAATCTATTAATTTGTAGATAACGGTGAGTGTTAAAAACCAATGAGTTACCTTTAAGGGTTGCTATCAACTAATTATTCTGAAAGTTAGAAAAAAACGGTAAAGCATAAAGCACTATCCTAACTGCCATATGAACTATATTGCAGGGTAAACTCACAACAGATGAAGGAAAATTTTTAGCTACCAAAAATTTCAAATAACAAATGCAAGAATGATGACAAAATTAATCTTACCATTTTGTGACCTGTGATAAAATGTGTAGTCAATGGTCAAAGGTTGCTGAAACTATCAGGTGGATTAGGGTGGCAATTTCACAATGGAGACAACCAGTTATGTCTCTCCATATGGTCCAATAGAAAGTACATGGAACCCAAATCTTGCCAAAACAAATTGACCAACCCCAACCATCTGAGCACGCCTCTAGGTAGATTTCCATTTACAGGAAATACACAGATATAGGCACCTATTAAACATCACTACTGGGAATCAGCAAAGTCAAGAACTGTGGGAAATTCAACAAGACAAAAGTTTCGACAAATAAATGGCAAGGAGAAAAAACATGTTGGAGCAACAATTACAAATTAAAAGACATAACAAACAAATGCGATGTATGGGCTTTACTTAGACTCTGATTTAAAACAAAACAACTAGAAAAAAGACATTTAAGTCATTTAGGATAATGAGAGTTGATGAGAAATTAATTTTAAAAGGCATAATAATGCTGTAGTTATGACTTTAGGAAATCGTTTAGTATGTATTAGGAAGTGGAGGGTTAAGATTATTTTTTTCATGCTCCTAACTTCAACATATTAAAAAACCAAAGTTGCAAATGTGAACAAAAGTAAACTGAAATTGTTAAGCATCAACTGTTTTTAAAAAGGAATCATTTATTTTTGGAAAGCAAAGATAGAATGTTGCTAAAGGCATTTTTGTGTGTGTGAATTTCAAATACCTAGCACAAGCAAAGGGACAGGTGAATTAAAAGAAAGAGTTAACTAACCACTCATCGGTGTGAGGGAGTGTTTCATTCTGTTATACACAGGATTGCTATGAGTTGGACCCAACTCGACAGCACCTAACAATCTCTCAAATACTTTAGGAATGAAGATCCCTAAGGCTTATAATGGTTGTACGTTCATGTCTTAAAATCTCATAAGAAAATAATCTAGAACTAATTTAAGTCAATTCTAATGAAACAAAGAACTTATCTGATTTCTTTTTCTGGAGATGGAATCTTGCTTAAGTGCTCTGGCTAGCCTTGAATTTGCAATACTCCTGCCTCAGCCTCCAAAGTATCTGGGATTACAAATTGGTACCACTGCTTCTGGCTTAGAAAATTTATCTGTAGAATTTACACTCTTAGGATGTAGACTGAGTAAAATAATTTATAAAAATGAATATAAACATTTCATTTCCATAGGTATTTTATGCATCAGCAGTCTTGAGATTTGACTCAAGAAGAAATCTATTTCAAGGATATATAATTTAAAATATATTTTTTAGGTCGGAGCACATGGAAGCCTTACATCATGATTCAATCACAGGGAAGTGAAGGCTAGATTATTTTCATTAACAGTATGCAAAGAGCAAATTCATGAAATCTGAATTATCTTCAACCTGGGAGATGGATGTTAACATTGTCAGTCACGTTACAACTAGAGCTAAGGAAAATTGGTGGAAAACTAAAAGAAAATAAGACATATAATTATTAATTCCAATCACAGGAGTGTTTTAATATCCAGTTTCATGCTGAAGCAAAACTAGGGACTGTTAACTATAGGCACAAGAGTTTTAGGCTCTAATATAGAACTGCTGGCTCAAGTGATGATTATTTCCCATAATTGACAAGAACCCTACCCTAAGCAAATACGAGGCCAGATTGTTTACAGTCTTCAGAAAAGTAAAGGAAACACATATCTAGATGGTGACTTAATTATGGAGACATCTAAAAAGTCATTTATATCCAATTTCTAAGTCAGTGATGTAGAACTATGCCATTTATACAAGTTCTAAAGCACAACACAAGCAGTAACAGTTGAACAAGAATCTGATCTGCAACTTACCTATGAAAAGATGACAGGACACGACAAATATAATTTTAACAATAAAACACAAAACCTCTATGGTCAATCTATTCTTAGGTCTCTTGTGTTTCAAATTTTTGTGTCCATCTCAAAGGCGGGTCTTATGGAATGGGGAGGTTTCTGGTTAGTAATAACAGAAGACAGGAACTGAGTAGTTCCTGTGACTAAGACCAGATGATAAATGAAGATATTAGGCCCCAAACTAGGCACATTTGCTAAGTCTATGAATAGCGCTGCCAAGCAGATTTTAGGACCACATCTGGATAAATTGACTGTATATATTCAACATACCAAAAAGAGCAAGTATCTCCCAAAGAACAAAGGTCCAGAATTTAGGGTGAAGGACCATCGTCTTTTTAAAAAAGAAGTCTAGCCCACCGTGCAATAACATAAATCTAAACGGTCACTGCAACAGATACCTTTGTTACATAGACATTTACTGTATCAATGAGCTTTAAGAAAAAATAGTTATACCCATATGATCAGGGGTTGGAATAAAATAGAATTACTAACTTATAGTCTCTCTGCTTACAACATCAACCTTACTTTTCAAGCATATAAACGTAAGCAATAGAATCCTTCAGTTTCAGTTGTAATTAAAATTACAAAAATTCAAAACATAATTTTAGTTAAACAATTTCTTTGAAGAGACAGAGATTCATACACAGCCTCTGATATCCAAAAACCCTTCAAAATATACTGTAAATCTTATGGATAAATATTTCCCAGAGAGGGATAAAAGGTAACCACAAATTTAATATTCTTGGGGTGGGGACATTTTAAAAATATAAACAAATGTTCTAAATGTTCCAACTTCAGGGGTACAACAAGCCTGAAACATTCTTTTCTTTAACAGCATATTCAAAAGTAAGAGAAGCATATGGCCCAAGTCCATCAGCTTCTCTAACACACAAACACCCTAAATTCATATCCCCTGATGAAACTCTTTGATAAAACGGCCAAAAATTCAAAGGCCAAATCAAAAACCATTGTACTAAACTAAATTATTGACATTCGGTTCCTTTGTAATGTTTCCCTCATGGTGTGGAAAAATTGATAGTGAAATTTCTTTCACTATCAGGTCTAAACAGTTGCCTTTCAGATGCTCTAAAACATACAAATCAAAGCACAGACAAGAAAAAACACACCATTGTACTTCATAAAAAGAACATAAGATACAATAGGGGGTCTTTACCTTACTGTACATTAGACCCTCACTTTGAATTTTCAGGAAAAGAACTTTTTCAAAAGGCTAATATCTAAAAGCAAAAGCAATTTGGCATGTTTTATCCAACATTAAATATTTTACAAATATTATAAACATACACACAAACACACATACATGTATACATACAAATAAAAAGGGTTTTGGGTATTTTTTTACCTAAATGCAAACTGGATGAGGATCCATGTGATGAAAGTGATGGCGGTGGCGTAAGTGAATGTCCTGGAGTTTGGCTTGGCAGAGGCATGCCTATTGGACTTGGAGAGGAGGAAAATCCCAGACTATTGTAAAATGGTTGCCCTATGGGTGCTAGGCTGCTACTAGATCTTTTGTACAAGTCAGAGCTAGTAGATAGAGACTCTCTCCTTGTGGCACTACTACTTGCAGAACTGCCAACTGAAGAAGAAATAAAAAAAACCCTAATTACATACAGTGTTAACTGAATAAAACCTATCCCCAACTCTTGCTTGGCAATAACAGAAGTGATCACAATAATTATTTTTAGAAACATTATGTAGAAGATAATTACTGTGATAACTATATATACTAACTTATTAATCATAAAAGGGTATAAATGCACCCCAATAAAGTAACCAAATACTTAACAGAACAGTCATGTTTGATTATTCACACATATTTACCACTGATGCATATGATAATTGTGCTTTAATACCCTGGTATGATTTATAAACCCTGGAATTGCAAGATGTCTGCTTGAGGACATGCCATTTCAATAAGGTTAACTTTGGTATTATCCTAATCTCTAGAAGATGGTTCTTAATCTTCGACTCAATGCCAAGAAAAGATTATACTAATAAGTGGAATATTAATACATTTCCTGCACATTCACATTTAATTTGGCTTCTAGCTGTGTTCAAAACATAGCCTTTTAAGTCCATATTGGCCCGAATATTATTCAGTTGTGAAATACAGATGGGACCTACTCCTTGATAGTTTCCATATTACACATTCTCCCTATTCTTCAACAACTAAATTAAAAAATATGCACAAAAATATTAAACTTTGAGAAGAGTGATAGTTCTCATGACTATTACCACATCGAAGACATGTTTTCATATTCTATCCCTCAGGACTCTGCATTCCTAAGAGTTTAGGACTACTGGCCTTTTTGAACCCTTATTCAAGTAGAAGACCAGTGGCTTCTTTTCCTCAGATGATATAAAGTTTAACTTATCTCACATCCCGCATCACACTACATGCCAAATTCTTTTACTTCTATTAACCTTTGAATCTATTTTTCCTTTTTTGTACTCCACAAAATTATAAAATAATATAATCGCACTACCATCTTGGCCTTGTTGAGCTATGTGTGCATGCTCAAAAAAACAACCCAAGATCTGGCCATTAATGAAAATATATTTGGATAATCAAATCCTTTACTGTACATGTAGAGGGCTGTTCAAAACTCCCAATTCCCAAGTCTCATTTAGCATTGATTATTTTCAAATATACTTCCTTTCTATTTCTAAGCACTAGCTTCTTTGCCAAATGCCTTTTATATCCAGAAGAATTTCACATAATATATCTTAACCTACCAAATAAAGTTTTTAAGGACAAGCTCTATATTCGGACCAATATGGCAATTCTTTTAAAGGAATTGTACAGCTTGTATTAAATCTCAGTTTTCTATCACAAGTCATACATAAGCAGGTCATAAGAGGTATGGATTAAAGAAAACAAGCAGAGTGTATCATGGGTAAACTAAGTTAATCTTATAACACAGATAGGAATACCAGTGGTTTTGCCAAATTCAAAATTCTACAAAGGGGAAACAAAACAAAACTAGGCTCATGCTACTGTTTTAGGCAAAAGATTATAATGCTATTGAATTTTTTACACCAGCCAATGCAATTTCTGAAAAAGTAATCATGTTTTATTGAAACTTTCACATTTTAAAACATCACATAATAGGAAATTGCTAGGAAGCTATATGCTTTTTAATAGCAAAATAAGTATTAATATAATAAATAGCTCTTCTTGAGTTGGTTTTGGCAAGCTTATCAATATATGCTATATTAACTATGCTAATTTAAAAGGACACTGTCAAAGCGATTTTTCAAAAACATTCATATACTGTATTTTAAATTCCTATTTATTTTTAAAAAATTTAGTTGATATGAAGAAAACAGCTCTCTGATGAGCACAGAAGCATTATCACTCCCCTGATAAATAACAGAAGAAACCAGTTTTGGTACATGCAATATTCTTTTGCTCCAAAAAGGAAAGGTCAAGCCAAATGTTTAAAAATATTTCAGAAATTAAATATAAAGTTACCTCTTTAAAGTTTTATTATACACCTAACTTATGTGCACATTTTTATGTGAAATATGAAACAATATGTACCTAAAATATCTAAGAGGCTAGATGAAAAGTGGAATCACTAACCGTTCATCAACTGTTTATAAAGTGTTAAATCATATACTTTCAATAGTAATAGCATTTTAGAAATAATATTCATAGAAAAGATGATTCAATTACCATATTACAATGGCTAAGCTTCCTGTCCAACTGTATTATAAGCTGGGTTATTTAACACTGTTCAACAATACAATTCCATAAGATTGGTGAGAGAATGACTGTGTATATACATACACGCCTGCATATATTTTAGTTTTCATATAATTGTGGAACTGCCACAGTAAAATGGCAATGGACAGATTTGTTTTAAGAGTTCATAGGCATAGCACTTGAATAAACTCTCACATCATGTCCAAGAGGAAGGAGGGAGAAGACGAGACTGTTCAGTGGCAATCAGGGGTGGCAATCACTAATACCCCCTACACCAAGGTAAAATGGACATTTCCCAGATTGGACATGAGAATTGAGTATGCAATTCTTATAAATAAGAGAGGCATAAAGGTCAGTTTTGGGGAAAGAGACATCTGTTGGGCACATAATGTTCATGCCATTTAGTTCGTAAAGATAGGGGGAAAGTCTTAATTAAAAGCCAAATGGGAAACCTGAAAGAACTGAGTGAGGTGACCCATCAATCTATTAGCAGACCATTGGTGACATATATTAGAAAAGGGAGCAGAGTTTATCAAAGCTGTTTTTCTCCTGAATTGTTTAGCGTCAATAATGTACAGTTTAGAAACTAGTTATTTCCACAATATTTGGTTTTTTTAAGTTATATGTTCTTTCGGTCTTCTTCAGCATATTTGGGATTTTGGGGGACAATGTCTCAATTATGTTAGAATCAAAGAATGAGTCTTACAGGAGTGCCTGAGGCGGACATAAAAATACTTAAATCTAAAAGGAATGAAAAAACTTAATTAAAAAAATTGAACGATTGAACAGCCTCCATATTTGCTAGATTTTCCCTCAGTTCTTGTGCACATTTTTCGGAAAATTTTGTGCTGAGTATATTTCCTTCATTATATTTCATTATAACAAAAAAGCATTTTGTACCTACAAGTTTATAGCTGTTCTAGACCATCCCCTCCTACAAACATATGAATGCTACAAGTTCAGAAGATGCCTGACAGTTTTCTGAACAAGTATCTGCTGACAGGCATTTTATCAGTTTTGTCATTTTCCACACCAGAAAATATAATTTAATGTGGTAGGAAAACAGATGAGAAATGAATATTAAGGATTTGAGGGTGTTATGTTATGAGAACAGAATTTATCTTGAAGTCCAAATTAATAGCCCTCCCTTCCTGAAGGCTGCCAAATGTATCAACACAATTAGAGTAAGGTGTTTTTCCTAATGTGAGGTTATTTAAAATTACAACTTGCTAAGAGACACTGTACTACATGAATCTTTAGTGACAAAGGCTAAATTACAATAAGTATACTAGTGGTTTCTTTGGGACCTTTTAAAGAATATTTCATTTTCTACATGTATCCATATTTTAGACATGCCAAAGAAAATCATAAATGAACCACCATCATTTAATAAGAATGAACCATCTGATAAGGACATAAGAACAATTATTTTTAATATATCAAAACTTTAAGATGGCAAAGTATTTACCTCCTCACACACTAATGTTATATAGAGAATAAGGAAGAGCTAGTAATTAGTATATATGCTCCAAATAAATCTTAACAGAACAAAAATTAAAGCATAAATTCTTAAAGATAGCAGAAAAAGGAAATGTCTTATACCTGAGTAAAGGATGGGCTGCTAGAAATGAGCTAAACACTTGGAAATATTTAAAAGGTTTGCAGGATGTACTTTTCCTTCTCTATAATTAAACCAATAACCCAGTATTTTATTCCTGTCTTTCCTAAACTACCTATTATTATTGCTCATCTTAACACTAAAAAGACAAATACCTCATGTGCACTTAGAAAAGTACACTCATCTAAAAAACTAACTTACCTGATGAACCAAATCCACTGAGGGCTGAGCCTATAGCAGCACCCAAAGAACTACCACTTCCAAAGCCAAGAGATGTACTTCCAGGTTGACCAGGTCCATGTGAAAACAAAGAACTGCTCTGGGAGCTATTAGTCAAAGAACTGCTCCCATAAAATGAATTAGATTGCAGATTAGTGCTTGGCTGTTGCTGTTGCTGCTGCTGCTGCGGTGGCTGAGTGCCAATTGGCCGAAAGAGACCATTTGTGCTGCCGGTAAGACTATTTGCAGTTCCTCCAGCTGCCGCCGCTGCTGCTATAAAATAAATTTTAGATACTTCTTAAAACTGCCCAGAAAACTACTCTGTATTTTAAAAATGATATCTCAAACAACACCAGAAAAATATTATCCCTGAAACGTCAGTTACTTACCAGCTTGTGCTGCTGCTGAACTAATTAAAACAGGTGTTGGAGCCATTAATCGAACTGGAGCTCCAAGACCAGTTCTTGCTCCAGGGCCAACCACTAAGGCACCAGTCTGATCATAATAGGCAGTTGGAGCTAGTACTTGGTAGCCTAGATAACATTAAAATAAATGTTTACTATTGAAAACACTTATTATGGAAAACACGTATGTTTATCTTCCCTTGCATTTGTGTTTTTGTCAACCCAAAACACTTTATTTTGTACTATTACTATAAAACCCTTTTAGTACCTACCACATGAAAGTCAACACATTTGAGAAAATGAAAAAGTAATAGAATGTACTTAAACATTTTTTTTCCTGGATTCTAACCAAGATACCTTTAACAGAAATGTCTTTCATTTATGGCCTACCAAAATAATTATTTTCCTTAATACAGAAACTATAGGCTATCAAGAGGTAATATTAGAAAAATAACATCATTTAAGTCAGTTGTGAGAAAATGCACAGAAGACCAGGCGAAGTTAGAACACTATAAAAATGTTTATTACATAATTTCAGTAAAGTTGTAAACCAAGTGCCTCATTATCAACATTCCCCTAGGTTTTCATTTGGAAGAGTCTCTTTAAAAACTTAAAACTTTATGTTGTGAACAGAAAAGTTAAAATCCTGCCTATATTCGTAAAGGTTCTCAAGCTAGAATTTCAATAACATCATGCAGGCATTACTTTTATTGTAGGGTTGAGCACAAGGCAGGTAACAATTTGCATTATTCAGAACTACAGGAGACTGAAGTTTACCTCTTAGCAGCCTTTCTCATTGGGGATTCCTCCACTGAACCAAAGAACACACAAAATGATTCAAGTGATTATTTTGTCAATTCTCCCAAGGATGGTACATAACAAGTATTGCTCTAGAGGCACAGGAGATAAGTTAACTATAAATAATGGTGGATACTTTAGGGCAATAAGGTTTAATTCTCTCCTGGAACTCAAGTTGAGAAAGGCTGCCTTATACAATGGCAATAACTCAGGCCCAACAGACAATTATCTGCAAAAATACTTTTCAAAGATTTGAACCCTAGAATATAATGAATTGCTTTCCAATATCAATTTCTGAGTTTTATTTTGTGAAGACTATGCAGAAACCAAAGTCACAGTAAAGTAACAGTCATAAAGCAACATGAAAACTTTATTGCTTTCAAGTATAGTAAACTAAATTCAGTTAAGTATAATAAACTGTGCTGGGATAAACACTTTACCATAGAGACTGACACTTTCACGTGTATTTTAAACAAATACAGTAACTCTAACCAAGTATAAACATTAGTATAGCTAATAAAACATCCACTGAAAACCCTATGAGGGTCACTATTAGTCAGATCCAACTCGATGGCACCTAACAACAAATAAAACATCCACTTTACTAGTGAATCTCAAGTTATAGATGCCAATCAAGATTTTTAACCAGTGTATGTGGTTTAATCCTAAATTCAAGGCCACAGAAAACAATCTTGTTCAAAAAAATTACTGTTTACTTAACACCTGAATCTCAATTAAAAAATAAGTTAACCCATGTGGACATTTAGCTGCAAACACTCTTAAAAAAGTCAAATAGCACTTAACTACTACCTAACCTAATTGTGTACATAAATTCCCAGAATTTGCCCATAGTCAGTATCTCCCCTAAAACTTATTCACTGGATCTTCCAAACCTTTCTCAAACTCATCCACTCGCCTGATTTCTACCTTGTCCCAACTAGATCTATGTGGTCTGCCTATGTTCTCTTGCCCCGTATCTACAAGCTATTCTCCAGAGTTATCTTTTATTTATTTATTAATCTACTTTTTTATTTTTTATTTTGAGTCAGGGCCTCACTGTTATGCAGTCTACCTCTGTCCTCAAACTTGCAATCTTCCTGGCTCAGCCTCCTCAGTGGTTAGGATTACAGACATACACCACTACATGTGGCTCAGAGTTATCTTTTAATAATCAATCTAATACCACACACAGTCAGACTAGGGAGATGGACCCAGCAGCCCACTCCTGAAACAATTAGTCATTGAAAACCCTATGGCAAGCAGAGAAGCACTGTCAAATATGGTGCCATAAAATGAGCCCCCAGGCTGGAAGAAGAGTTGTCTCCGCAAAGTCGAGTCAACTTTAAGGAAGGGAATGGTGTAAGTCCCTGGGGTCTCCTTTTGCTCTTGTGGCATGACTCAAAAATGAGATGAGTGAAAGTGATTGCAACAATGGCTCAAACATAAGAGGATCGTGTACATGGCAAAGTGTTGGGTAGTGTTTTGTTCTGTTGTACATAGGGTTACTATGAGCTGGATCTGACTTGAAGGCACCCATTAACACCACCACCACACCCCCTGCTCAAAACCTGTCAAAGGGTTAAAATGAAAAGCAAAACTCTGAATACGGCCCCTCATATGATCTAGCTGGTCCTTGGCCTTCTTTCTAATTTTACCTAGCGTTCCCATCCTTTTTGTATTCTGGGAATAAAGAGATTTCAAGCTCCTCAAAGGTACTTTGCTTTCTCTCACCACAGGCCTTTGGGGTATTGTTTCCTTGGTAGATGATGTTTTTCTTTCTCTCTCCCACTCCCAATTTAGCTTAACTTATTTTTCATGGATTCATCCATTTGACAAATATTTATCAAGTAGTTAATTTATGTCAGCCTACAGCTGTACCACTGTGGTGTCTGATCCTGTCAGATCTCAGAAGTTAAGCAGGGTCGGGCCTGGTTAGTACTTGGACAGGAGACCGCCTGGGAACACCAGATGCTTCAGGCTTGGGAGAAGGACTTGGCAACCTACTCCCAAAAACCAATCAGCCATTGAAAACTCTATGAATAGCAGAAAAGCACTATCGATAGTGTTTCGTCTGTTGTAAGCAGAGTCACTATGAGTTGGATACTGACTCAACAGCACCTAGCAACAATAATAATTTATGCCAAGCATGATTCTAAGTGGGCTGGGGTTTAGCTCAGTTAGTAGAGTGCTGCTCTGCACTCTCTGAGAACCCAGGTTCGACCTCCAGCAACACAAAAACTGGAGAAGGACATGGCAATCCACTCCCGAAGCAATCCAGAAAACAATTAGCCATTGAAAACCCTATGAGGGTCGCTCTGAGTTGGACTCAACGGCACCTAACAACAACACTACCACCATCCTAAGTATCTGGATATACCAAATAACAGTAAAGAGAACTATTTTAGGCCAGGTGACATGGAATACACCTGTGATCCCAGCTGACTTGAGAGGCTGAGGCAGGAGGATCACAAATTTAAAGCCAGAGGTAGCTTGCACAACTTAGTGAAATGCCATCTCAAAAGAAAAGATAAAGGGGTTATGGGAGTGACTCAGTGGTAGAGTTCTTGCCTAGCACGCGTGAGGCCCTGGGTTCAACTGCCAGTACTGCCAAAAATATAAAATAAAAAAGCCATCTTTATTCCCAAAGGACACTGTTTTCTACTGCAAAAAGAGACAAATGAAAACAAGTAAAAGAGTATGTCAGAGAGTTTTAACTGCTGAATGGAGAGAAAAATTAAGACAGGCAGAGTGAATAAGAAGTACTGCATGGTGACAGTTGTATTGGTAATTTTAAGTGAGGGTTAAGAGAAAACCCTGTAACGAGAAGAGATGGGGGAAGGAATTGAGAGAATATGTCAAGCACATTTTTGCAGAAAGACCTCTCCAAATAGAGGGAATAAGAAGTATGGCTGAAAGAGAATGATGGAGGATGAGTAATCAAAATGGGCAAGGAGAGGCCAGATTCTTTGGTCCACTGTAATGACTTTTACTGTGAAAAAGTAAGAAAACCATTAGAGGGCTTGAAATAAAAGAATGAATTAGTCTGCTTTCTCTTTCTTTCACTCTAGATACTATGTAGAAAACATACTACAAAGGTACAAAAGAAACAAGATGAAATATGGGAATCTGGATAGAAAGTTTTCCAGAAATTCAGGTGAGATGTAAGGGTGACTAGGTCGGAGAATAACAGATGGAGACAGAAAGGTGGTTGGATTCTGAGAGTCAAGAGTATATGTTGAGACTAGATGGGATGGTTGGATTCTGAGAGCCAAGAATGTAGGCTGAGACTAGATGTGAGCTGTAAGAAAAAAGGGAGTTAAAGATTGCTCTTATTTTTGGCCTAAGTATTGTAAGAATGGACATGCTATTGACTATGAAGTAAACATGGACATCACAATGCATTTATTCAGTATACATTTTCTAGTTTATTAAGATATGAGTCTTCCTAGTAGCTTCCTATGATTGGCTAATTTCCTGATATTAGTTATTTATATCTTCTCTCTCTCCCTTTTTGCAGCGCTAAGGATTGAATCCAGGGCCCTGAGCATGCTATGTAAGTGTTCCGTTACTGAGCCACATCTTCAGCCCTTTCTTTTATTTGATGAGCCTCTCATAGTCTCACAACTCTATTAGTATTCTCAAAGAACAATTTTTAAGATAATTGATCCTTCTTATTGTATGGTTATTGTTTCATTCAGATCTGCTATCTTCATTATTTGTTTCTTCACATACTGTTTATTCTCTTGCTTTTAGTTTTCAGACAGACGCTTAGCTCATTTAATTTTAATGTAGCTTATTATTAATTTTATTAACTAATTATTAATTTTAATGTTTATCAATTCTAATGTAATTTTATTCAGCGTAGGAACTTAAGCCTACAGTTCCCTTCTATGTTATGTTACAGTTGCAGTCCACAAGTTAAATATGTAGCATTTTTTCAGTTCACAAGTCTTTAATTTCCATTGTATTACTTTTTTGTTACTGAAAAAATTTATAAGTGGTTATCAGTGTACGCAGGGTGAGGAAAGGGAGGGAGAGGTGAAATAGAGAGAAATGGTATAGAAAGACAGGTTTAACCAGGCGTGATGGTACACTCTAAGCACTGGGAAAGCTGAGGTAGCTGGATCTCAATTTGGAGGCCAGCTTGAGCTAGACAGAAAGTTCAACACCAGCCTAAGCTACATAGTGAGATTCTGTCTCAAACAAAAATAACAAAAAAGACATTAAGCGAGGTATGATCCTCATACTGAAGAACTGTACAATCTATTACAAGATGAAATCTTTTTTTTCGGGATTGCTTCAGGAATGGATTGCCAAGTCTTTCTCCCATTTTTGCAGTGCTGGGAATCAATCTTGGGACCTCAGAGACTGCACAGTGGTGCTCTACCAACTGAGCTTTTCTCAGTCCTTTTAAACTCTAAGATGCCTTTTAAGACACAACAATGATCTAATTATTTCCTTTCAGAGAGAGAAACAAAATTCCTTACATTTTTATTTTTAAGATCGTCCCGATCTTTAAACATTTAGCTAAAGTAAATACTGTAAAACTGAGAAATAAACCACAAATAGGTAATGAAAGGCAAACAGAGTACTAAGGGCAGATGCAAGTAATATGCCACAGAAGACAGAAGGCAGAAGGAACAGTAATTATTAATAAATGAACACTGGGAAAGATTAGAAAAGTCTTCACGGAAGGGGTTATATTAAAGGATGAGGTGGAAATCACAAAATCCGTTGTTGTTGTTGTTGTTAAGTGCCGTCGAGTCAGTATCCAACTCATAGTGACCCTCATAGGGTTTTCAATGGCTGACTGTTTCGAGATTGCCTTGGGAGTGGATTGCCAGGCCCTTCTCCCATTTCTGCGGTGCTGGGAATTGAACTTGAGACCTCAGAGACTGCAGCACAGCGCTCTACCAACTGAGCTAAATCCCAGCCCCACAAAATCTATAGAAAGATGAACTTAAAAGAGCAAAATGGAAAACTGGCTATATACCAATTTTGTTTAGAATTTATAAAAGGGTATTCTAAGCTAAAGAAAAATCATGAGCAAGGGCTAGAGGCAAAAGTACATAATGCATATGGAGATTGGTATGTGCTCTAGTGTGTTAAAGAATAACACTATGGAGGACGACACAAACTAGGTTAAAAATGTAGTTTAGAGCTAGATCATGAACAGGAACAGGAACACTGAACGGAACAGGAACGACGTACACTGACATGTATTTTTGAAAGTGCAATAAAAAGATGAAATGAACAGAAGAGATTAGCAGAAGAGTTAATGACAGGATAAAGGAGAAACTGAAGAACTCCAGCAGAGATAAAAAGAAATGAACATGAGACAGAATGTTCAAGAATTGGCAAGTTGTAATGAAACTCATTATTTTGTATAATTAATATATGGTAATGAATGGGCAAGTTGTTGGACACAGGATTTAGCTCAACAGGAGAGCACTCACCTAGGATGTTACTATTAAATAGTGATGAACTCACATTCATTAGTACTACATATAATTATTGAAATAACCACTCATACATTAAAATTGAATAAGAATGGCAAATGATGGATTATCTATTAATATTCAAAATTCCCTTTAAATTTAACTTTAAAATCAAAACAAAGAGCTGGGGATGTAGTGATGAAGGACATTAGGCCCAGCAAAACAAAAACACCCCAAAACAATCCCCCCAAGAACTGAAAAACAAAACAATGGGTTCAATTCTCAGCACCAAGAAAATCTATTAACAACAACAAGTGCTGCTTTTCTAGCTTAAGAAAAACATCTTCTCTCTATTATTATAGTGATTTTATATGTAGTTTCACAAAAATACTTCACAAAAAACGTATTTTGTTACTGTTTTCAAAAAGTTGTACAGTGGTAGTGGACAGAAATTTTATACTGTAATTTTCTATACAAGAGCCTTTCATAGACATAAACACTGCTGTTGTTAAGTAGTAAATACCAACAGTTTACAATCCTAGAAATGTGCTAAACAAGATTGAACAATGTTCAAAGTAGACAATGTCAACATCCGTGGAAAGCAGCAGTCAAGGAATCAAAAGAAACATTGCATTAGGAAAAACTGCTGCAAAAGACCTTTTTAAAGTGTTCAAAAGCAAAGATGTCATACTGAAGAAGAAGGTGCGTCTGACTCATACCAGGATATTTTCTGTTGCAGCATATGGTTGTGAAAGCTGGGCACTGAATAAGGGAGACAGAAGAAGAATTGATGCTTTTGAATTATGATGTTGGAGACAAATATTGAATAAACCATGGACTGCCAAAGAACCAGCAGATCTGTCCTAGAAGTATAACCACAGTACTCCTTGAAGGCAAAGATGGCTAGACTGTGTCTTATGTATTTTGGACACGCTGTTAGGAGGATCCAATCCCTGCAGAAGAACATCATGTTTGGGGGAGTGACAGGTCAATGAAAAAAAGGAAGACCCTCAACTAGACAGATTGACATAGTGTCTGTGACAATGGGCTTAAACATAAAAAAGATCATATGTCTGACATAGAACAGGGGAGGGTTTTGTTCTGTTGTACAAAGGGCCACTATGAGTAGGACCCAACTTGACAGCACCTAACAACAACATTCTTATGAAGCAGTAACGGCCAATTAGTTTCTTCGTGTGTGCCAGGTTTTATTCCTTGAATCATTATACTAAAACTTCTGGGCTAAGTTCAGCTGAAAACATGCTGTGGTTTATGTCATAAATAGAATAAGAGAAGATGGCTAAGTTGAGAATTGTGGTATATATTTACCATTCCTGTCACTGAATCTCACAAAGTACTGCTTTAAACTATTTACATCTAAGTTCTATTATTATTAAAAGCTAGGCAAGGCTTTGAAGACACTTTCTGATTTATTCACTCTTCAGTGTGAGAGTATAATTTAACATTTTAAATAGATTTAATTTTCTACAAATCCCCATTCCCTCCCAAAACAAAAATAAATAAAAACCCATCAAGCTACTATTAACCAACTATTTACCTGGCATGCCTGTAGCAAGACCCTGACCAAAAGCCAAAGTTGGATTTGCTGCTGCAGCTGCTGCAAGTGATTCTGCTTGCTGCCCTTGCTGACCCTGACTGGGAGTAAGAGGACGTTGACCTGCTCCAGCACGAAGAACCTACAAAGGACAGATGACTCTTAAAATCAATATTATAAAATCTCAACTATGTGTATATTACAAGTAGACTTTGGATATTCTTTGAACATATTTACATCCAATGAAATACAGATGTAACATGCAAACTTAAAAAAATACTTTAACATCAAAAACATCACTGGTAGACAATTAGAACACCTGCACCTGGAGGTTCTAGAAGGTCTTTGGGTAAAAATTATTTCTAGTAATTTATAATACTTTTAATACTTATCAAGGTAGTATGAGAGGGGGGTAGGTGTCAGAGGGGGAAGGGGAAGGAACGGCAAAATCTTAGATGAAGATTTAAAATTTTTAGATTTTGCTGGGCATGGTGGCACACACCTGTAATCCCAGTGGCTCGGGAAGGGGAGGCGGGAGGATCGCAAGTTCGAGACAAGAGGCAGTCTGCATAACTTAGAAAGACCCTGTCTGAAAAAGTAAAAAAAAAAAAAAAAATGGGTTGGGGGCACAGCTCAGTGATCCAGCACTTGCAAAGCATGCAAGTGCGACGCCCTGGGTTCAGCTCCCAGTACCACAAAAATAAAATAAAATAAAATAAAATAAAAATAAAAATAAAGAAATTTTTGATTTTTAGCCAGGCCCCATAGCACACACCTGTAATCCTCAGTGACTTGGGAGGCTGAGGCAGGAAGACTGAGAGTTCAAGGCCAGAGGCAATCTGTATAACTTAACAAGATCCTGTTTGAAAAGAGAAGCTAAGAAAGGTGGTAGAAGTGCAGCCAAGCAGTAGAGCATTTGCCTAGCATGTGCAAGGCCCTGAGTTCAATCCTCCAGTATTACATCCACACACAAAATTTGGATTTTAGTAAGATTATTTTCTAAGGCTGAAAATCAAAAACATATAAAGCTTTAAGGAACAAATATGATTTTTGTATATTGTGAGATTACAACACAGCAAAAACTTCAAGTCAAACCAAGTTTTCAGAATTCATAAACTTTAACAAAAGTCAGTAAAAGCTGCTTTTTAACATAAAACTTTAGTGTGAAAAAAACCACTCTAACATCAAAACAAGATAAAAAGCTCTTAAGTCTGGTCAACTTTTAGTACTTTGTACTACATAGGTATTGCAGTGATGATACACAACCATGATGAAGTTAATAACAAACTTCACAAATACTCAAACAATTGAGGACAGGATGGATTCACTGTAAGCTGACCCGCATAAGGCAGCAACATGTTTGGCCAAAGAACACAGAGGTTAAAAAATAATTTATTAAATTTATGATGTACAAGAATTGAGCCAAAAGACCACTTCCACATAGCATTAATACAGCATTAAAATATACTGAAGGAAACTAAGAATAAAAATTAGCAGCCAACTAGGCAATACCACATTTATCACTAAATTGCTTCTTTTGTATAAATATGATGAATGTGACACCCAGAATTTTGATATGTATCAATAGTGTGTTTACATTTATCAAGATAGCTCTGTGAAAGAGGCTGATATAAGAAAATCTTATGACAAACATTTTCTTTCTGTGTTAAGAAGTTAAACCTTAGTGAAACTATTCTGTCTTTTCTTGCTAAAAAATACAAGGTACCATAAAAAGATAGATCACTACAGAAAAAAGTTTGGACTTAAAATAGGGATGCATGTATATAGATAAATATTCCCACAAAAAGACATACAAGTAGAAAGGAAACCATTGGTGTGGGGGGAGGGGAATGGGGGAGTTCATGAGAGGGTAAGGGGGAAGTTATGTGAGCAATGAAATGCATGTATGGAAATGTCACAATGAAATACATGTCAAAATGAAACCCATTAAGTTGTACATTAAAAATTTCAAAAAAAAATTCTGAAGCAAAAATAAATAAATAAAATAAGAGGAATCCTTTATTTGGGTCAAGTGTCTTCCACAAAAAAAAAAAAACATGAGAACATTGTCCTTGACAACCTGCACTCTGTTTTAGTTTATGCCCACAGCCCCTAAACAAATTCCTGACATCTAACATTCACTCTTTTAGTGTAACCATGCTGAGTTCACTGTGGATACTACAACAGGTTAGGTCATTCTTAAAGTACATGGGAAAAATAGGGGCATAAAACTCACAAATACATAGAGTTTTACTACATATTAATCAAAAGGTTCCATAAAGTTTGTAAGTTGTAACCAAAAGTGACGTAATAGTTGCAGAATGGAAAAAGCAAATGTTGTGTTACTCTGCACCCCACCAACATTTATCAATAAAGAGAAACAAAAAGCTATAAATAAATAAATAAATAAATAAATAAATAAATAAGGTACCTAATAACCTCTTTGATCAGGATCATATGTTAAACTTGTAATTTAAGTAACTAGAGAAAAATGAAGAGGCAATCACTTTGACAGTAACATTATTAGTTCCTTAACCTCTTTGCCTTTTCTAAGACAAGGTCTGGCTATGTATCCCAGGCTGGCCTTGAACTCATAATCCTCCTATCTTAGCCTCTCAGTGCTGGGATTACAGGCATGTACCACCATGCCTAGTTTGTCTCACAGTGACCCAACGTACAACAGGCGAAACACTACTGTTAGTGTTTCTCTGCTATTCATAGGGTTTTCAATAGCTGATTGTTTTTTTGGGAGTGGGTTGCCAGACATTCTTTTAAGAAGTGATAAAAACCTAAAAGCTGCTAGAGATTAAGATAGGGATAGAAATGTAATGCAATCAAATCTTTAAATTCAGATAATACCAATCAGAAAAAAGACCCAAGTAATAAATGGTTGTATATCAACTATATGCCAGTCACTGTTAAATACTAAGGAGATAGAGAAAAAGACATCTTAAACATCAGGAGACCATGAATTTAAAAGTCCTCAGGCATTATTTAATGATGAAAGGCCTACCTGTTGCTGTCCAGGCTGAGCTTGTGATGCTGCTTGCTGACTGGCTGTGTTGTTTGCCGCAGCTGCAGCTTGCTGTTGAAATAAATTGGCTGGATACACTCCCCATGGAACACCATAATACTGAGGTGGAACCACTGCTGGACCTAAACCCCACACACCCCACCAAAAAAAAAAAAAAATTACTCTATTTTATACATGAGGTCAGTTACCATTAAGACTATAAAAGGGGACAGGAACAATAAGACTTAAGAACAGAATATGTCCTTATAATCTTCTGCTCACTTACTATAGTTTGTCTATTTGTTTCTGATTCCATTAGAAAGCAAGTATCATTTAGATATAGATTTTTCTTGTTATTTTTGTTTGCTTGCTTTTTGGTTTTTTTTTGAGACAGGGTCTCACTATGTATCCTAGGCTGGCCTGGAACTCATGATCCTTTTGCCTCTACCTCCCAAATGCTGGGTTACAAGTATACACTACCACGCTTAGCTTGGTACAGATTATGAAAAGATAAAGTGTTCAGAAGTGATAGCTGTGGTCTTAATGGACAGATGTGAAGTAAAACTCAAGGCTACCAATGAACTTATAGGATATTTATGTCTATTCAATATGTACTGACTCCCAATTTATGGGTCTAGTACAAACACAAAATATATTTAGCAAACACTAGACACCATAAAACTACAAGATTTCTTAAGATCAACTCATATCTCTTTAGAAAGATTATTTTCTGACTAGTGAAACAAATGACAATCTTTTCCTCTCTTGCTTTGTCATCTGTAACATAACATAAGAGAACATTTTGGTACCAAGCTTACTACAACATTATCTGAATTGCAAACCCTGAATTTAAAAATATTCTTATATTTCAACAGAATTAGCCACAATTCTAACAAGCAATCAAAAATTACATGGAAACAAGTGAGACATCAGTCTCATCAATATTTATGCAGTTAGGAAAATGACACTAGTCAGTCAAGATAAGGAAGAATTAGATGATACAAGCACAGAGGAAAGAAAAGCAAACTAGAAAAAACAAAATGAATTGTTCCTGCTTTACTTTGTTCAAGATAATATTTGATTCTTGGAGAGTAAAGAGAATTACGAGCAATAAGCCCATGATTAAAATGATAAATAAAATGTCATTATTCCTAACTGATACAACATAAAGTTTTATCAGTAAAATTTCAGGACATTTGTATATTTGTAAAAGTCAAATTCTTAGTTTCACTTTGTTCTAAAAGAAAATAAAGTCCAGTATAACCAATAAAAATCAACAAAATTAAAAGCTTTATAAATCTAAAGGCAAACTACATTTAAGATAATAAGGTAAAAACAATCGATAGTGAGGACTGTTGAAAGACTGAAGAGTTTATGAAGAGAGGATATTGTGTGAAAACAAATTAAGTCAGATATCTACCAAGAACCTCACTATCCAACACAGCCAGAGGTCATTGTGGCTTCTTGTTGTCGTTGTTAGGTGCCACTGAGTCATCTCCGACACATAGTGAACCTCACAGGGTTTTCAATGGCTGATTGTTCTGGGATTGCCACATCCTTCTCCTGGGAATCTAACATAGGACCTCAAGAGACTGCAGAGCAGCACTCCACTAACTGAGCTAAATCCCAGCCTAGGATTTTGAAGATTTGGCATAAAAAAGGAGGGAAAAAAAAATCCTACTAATTATTTCTTTTAAAAAAATATTGATTACATGTTTAAAAAATATTTTGTATATGTGGGGATAATTTAATGCATTATTCAAAAATAATTTCATTTGTTCTTTTTATTTTATATTTTACATTTTGGCTTCCAGGAAATTTTAAATTTATCTTTTGGCTCCCAATGCATTTCTTCTGAACAGCAATAGTGCTACAAAGCCCAAGACCAAAATGTGTGGTATGCTTATACCCAAATTATATGACCTCATCTTTTATTAGCATAAATTCACTGTACAAAATAACAATTTTCATTATAATATTTTTATACATGTGTATCATGTACTTTGATTGTATTACACTCTCACCCACATTACACTCTCTTGTTCTACCCATCCTCCTCCTGTTCATCCCTTTCCTCTTCCCAAATAGACCCACTTTTACTTTCATGTCTTTAGATTTAAAAAAATCCAGATTCTCCAAGAGTGAAAAGATGTGGTATTTGTCTGAGTCTGACTTACTTCACTTAACATAATAATCTCCAGTTCCATGCATTTTCCTGCAAATGACATAATTACATTCTTCTTTATGGCTGAATAAAACTCAATCATGTATATATACACATTTTCTTTATCTGTTCATTTGTTGATGGACACGTAGGCTGATTTCATAATTTGACTATTCCATAACCTATCTATAATGAATTGTTGTTAGGTGCCGTTGAGTTGGTATGTGACTCACAGTGACCCTATGCAGGACAGGTGAAACACTATTGTCAGTGCTTCTCTACTATTCATAGGGCTTTCAATGACAGATTGTTTTTTGGGAGGGGGTTGCTGGGTCTTTCTCCCAAGGCTATTCTGAATAGCGATGCAATAAATATGGATGTGCTGTTATCTCTGCCATATGCTGACTACAGATTCATAGCTGGATCATATGGTGGTTCTAATTTTAGTTTTTTGAGGAATCTCTATACTGATTTCCACAATGGATGCACTAATTTACATTCCCACCAACAGTGTATAAAGGTTCATTTCTCCCCCACATCCTCCCCAGCATTTGTTGTTTGTTTTCTTGATGACAGTCATTCTTACTGGAGTGAGACAGAATCTCAACATAGTTGTGATTTGTATTTCTTTAATGGCTAAAGATGTTTACCATTTTTTCAAATATTTATTGGTCATATTTAATGACCTCCTAAGTTGCTTCTTTCAGTCCCCTAGGTGAATGGTTCTCTTTATGTATGGTATGCCAATATTTTACATACTAACATCCATTTAAGTTGCACCAGAAAAGCTCTCATCTGCATGGAATCCCATAGCATAGAATTCCAATGATTGTGACAGGTTCTTAGTGTACTAATCAAATAAGTATTTGAAATTAACTTTTTTCTCTCACTCTGTAAACAAGATCTTGAGTTTGAAAGCCTCCAAAGTCGTAGGATAAGATGGACTACTCAATAGCCACAATAATAAATAAGTACCACATGTGAACTTAACACTATCTAATTAGTGACAATCATTCGGGTGAAGACATCTCTGAAAGCCAAACAACAGTAATAGCCCCAAGTTTTCCAAGACATCCCACTAGCAGACTCACTCCAGTGAACACACTTCTATGACTTACAGTATCCCATTTTTGTCCCTATAACCAACATAAACTATGCTAATTCACTTCTGTCTCTGTAGCCCATTCGACCTAAAACAAAATTTTCCCAACAACTTCACATAAGAGTAGCAAATTGCTTCGCTCAATGACAGTGCCTGACTAGTACACAACTCTCCCTTACTTACATAAGCAATAAATAGTTTTGTTTTTGACTTCAAATTTTAAGTGGTGGTCTTGGATTTTGACAATTTCCAGTAAATTCTTTCCAACTCCACTGTTTGTACCCTAGCTTGCCCACACATTTTTAACACTGCTTAAGAAACTTTTTAGATATGCATTTTTTTCAAGATTTCTGAAGATCTTTACACTGTCTCTGATCTGAGTATTCACACCACTAAATTCCAGCTTACTGTCTGAAAAGTAATGTTGCTTTTCATTGTCTGTGTTGCTTTTCATTGTCTGGAATTGGTCCGGGCCAACAACACAAGATTTCTAAAACTACAAAGCAGAAGTGCAAACCAACTATGTATAGGGAGGAAAAAGATTTATCCTTAGGCTTTTTTTTTTTTTTTTGTAACATTACAGCTGAAAAATTGAAACAAACTTCCTGGAAACTCCAATTCATTCTGGACAATATTTCAGTTTTTCCTGTTGTTGTTGTTGTTGTTGTTAGGTGCCATCGAGTCGGTATCCGACTCATAGCGACCCTCTGTACCACAGGGGAAACACTATTGTCAGTGCTTCTCTGCTGTTCATAGGGTTTTCAATGGCAGATTGATTTTTGGGAGGGGGTTGCCAGGTCCTTCTCCCAAGCCTACAGCTTCTGGTGTTCCCAGGAGGTCTCCCATCCAGGTACTAACCAGGCCTGACCCTGCTTAGCTTCCGAGATCTGACGGGATTGGATGCCACAGGGCTACCACTGCAGGCCAGTTTTTCCTAGGAACTGCAAATTGCCCAAATAGATAAAAATAAAGCTTACATCAAAATTAAAGCGAAATCCATAGCAAGCAACAAGGATGAACAATTAAATTACCTGCTAAAGTTGCTGCTGCAGCCAATCCTGCTGCAGTATATGGATCAGTCCCTGGAGGAGCAGCACTAATAATATATGGATTTGGCACAAATGCAGCTGGAGCAAGCCCTGCTGAGAAGACGCCAGCTGTATTTAAGAAAAGGAGAAACAATAAATAAAAATGTAAAGCACTATTTTCTTCATTAGGTACAAACATTTATATTCTGAATGTGGGGCAGACTATGATAATGTTTTAATTACTTCGAGTAAGTAACTCCAAGTACATAAACTCTTATAAAAAAGACGAAATTCCTGGTACTGAGGAATCACCATATGGAACTTTCACCAGTTACTAAAAATGTGTTGTCAAGGTTGTCTCCTCTTGAATGTAAGACAGGTGGAAAACAAGAAAATAATAAGTAAGGATGTATTTAATGTTGAAGAAGATCCAAAAGGTTCAAGTTTAAAAGATGATGGGGAGTAGGAAGATCAATATGGACATAAAAGTAGATAAACATCAAAAAATTTAGAAAAAGTATCCCGAAAGAAAACACATTTTGAAGTCTTAAGAGTTAAAAATCAAGACTGTAAAATTTGTATTTTTTACATTTTGAGTATAAACTCTTCTATTTTCTGGCCAATCTTTCTTCCTTGTTTTGTCATTTTTGTTTGAAACACTATTTCATGTGAGTATCTCTTGCAGTTACCTGTCCATCAAATGGTATCATGATTACCTCAACTACATTTCTCAGGGTCAAAGCTTTAAACCCAGTCTTGTATTAGTGCCTTCAGAGCTCTTACCTTATTTGGTTAGCATGATACAAACTCCAATTCTGGTAGTTTGTTTATTCCTCTTCTTGCGCTTTATAGGCTTTAGTGTGATGAGGTCTCCCTCAATTTCCTGCATTGTAGAAATTCCCCGACCACCTATACAATCTTGCCTTTTTCTCTGAGGTCACTGACTAGCAGATGTTCCCCCTATTTTTTCCTCTCTCCCTCCCTCTTTCTGAGTCTGGATGTCTTTTAAAAAATATATTGTACCTGGGCTGAAGATATAGCTCAGTAGTAGAGTGCCTGCCTAACATGTGCAAGGCTACACTGCAAATAAGTAAATAAATACATAAATGTATCTAATAATTCTTTCTGGCACACTCTATGGGCCAAGCCTAACCTGTTATCTACTTTTGCACAAATAAGAACAATTCCAACATTTTCAAAGGATTGAAAAAAATAATTGTAACATGGAAAGCATACAAAATTCTAATTTATATGCCCCAAAATAATGTTTTATTGAAACACAGTGATACTCATTTATGTATCACTATGACCACCTTCATGTTACAAGAGTAGAGTATACTAGCTGTGATTGAAACTGTATGGACTATAAAACCTAAAATATTTATTATTTGGCCCTTTATAGAACAAGTTTTGTTCCTCATTCTAGAAGAATCTTTAGAGCTATCCTGACCAACATGGTAGTTATTAGCCACATATAGCCAGCCACTGAACATTTTAAGTGTGACTAGCCTAACCTGGGGCTGGGATTTGGCTCAGTGGGTAGAGCGCTGCGCTGCAGTCTCTGAGGTCCCGAGTTCAATTCCCAGCACCACAAAAATGGGAGAAGGGCCTGGCAATCCACTCCCAAGGCAACCCGAAGTACTCAGCCATTGAAAACCCTATGAGGGTCGCTATGAGTCGGATACCGACTTGACGGCACCTAACAACAACAACAACAAGCCTAACCTGAGATCAGAAAAATGCACAACTGCTTTCAAACATTTAATATGAAAAACACAAAATTAACCACTAGTAAATTGTATGTTGGGGCTGGGATTCAGCTCAGTTGGTAGAGTGCTGCTGCTCTCTGAGGTCCCGAGTTCAATTCCCAGCACCGCAAAAATGGGAGAAGGACCTGGCAATCCACTCCCAAGGCAATCCCAAAACAGTCTGCCATTGAAAACCCTATGAGGGTCGCTATGAGTCGGATATCGACTCGACGGCACCTAACAACAACAACAACAAGTTGTATGTTGATTTTTTAAATATTTTTTGATATACTAGATTAAAAATTGATTAATAAGTAATTCTATTTAACTTATTTTACATTTTAAAAAGTGCTTATTAAATAATTTTTAAGTACATGAGTATGTACTGTATTTCTATTGGGTAATGCTGTTGTAAATGAGCTGTCACCCAGCCAGGAGATGAATGAGCAAATTTTGATAAAAAGGACTTAACAATAAATGGTCAATAATAAATACAACTAACTGTGGACCTAAGATGAAAACGTAGGCTAAATTTTGATAATTGTGCTTCGTTAGAAATATTTCCATTTTATTCAGGTGTTCAAATTTTTGCATTGAGTTGTTTAGATGGCTTCAGAGTTGTTTTTGACACACCTTTAAAGATTAAGATTATGAAAATTCAATGTTACTTGATATACTCTATGACATTAAAAAAAAGAACATGTCTAAATTCTTTTTATGAAACAAGTATTTTGATACCAAAATGGGACAAAAACAGCAGAGACTAATGTCACTTACACATACTGATACAAAAATCCTACATAAAAACAAAGAAGTTGAAAGACTATATGAAAAGAACAATTACATACAAGTTGTGTTTTATTCTAAGAATGGAAGGTGAGTTGATTTTCAGAAAATGTCATTCACAAAATCTGATATGATATTCAAGATCTGTCACAGATACTAGTTTAAAGCTTAAAGGAAAGGTCATTTGACAGCAAAACACCTAAGACCAAACTTACCAACAAATATCCAAACTTACTTGAAAAACTTTAAAGCACTCATGAACATTAAGAGACTTGAACAAAAGTAAAAACACACTATACCCTGGATAAGAATACTTACTGTCATAAAGATTAATTTTCTTAAGTAAATTAAAAATTTAACCTGATCTTCTGAAAGCAGATAAGCTGATTGTAAAATTCATAACAAAGAAAGCAAGTAAGAACAAAAGAAATTTAAATCCAAAAAGGAATAGCCTGCCAAATATTAAAATATATCACAGAACCTCAAGCAATGAAAACTATTGCGTTCTGTAAATAGACAGGAACCAGTACATTTTTTTTAACAATGAAAGGAGGACTAAAGTACATGTATAAAGGGGATTGAGGAAAAATAGAAAAGAAACAGGACCTGGGTGGATGCTGTTATTACAGTTAACTATAAACATGGACATTTTTGATTAAAATCAAAAGACTTGGGGCCTAAGAAGCCTTATTGCATTGATACAGAACAACGCAAAGTTAATAGAAGAGAACCAACGTAGTCCTGTATACTCCCTCTTCCACAGATTCTGATGTTGAAAAGTATTCAAAACTTTTCCAACCAGAAAAAAATGAATCAAGTTTAATTCAAAACCAAAAATACATAGTTACATACACTTACACAGGTGACAAAATGACATGAAACTATATATACAATGAGTCAATGCCATGATAACTATTTTTTACTTGCTGCTTTTGTTTTCTGCAGTGCTGGGGGTCAAACCCAGGGTCCTATGCATGCTAGGCAATTACTCTACAACTCAGCTACATCCCCATTACTAGTTTTGATGCAGCAGTATAATCACATAAGTAGTTAGCCATTAGGGAAAACTAAATAAAGGAGTATGAGGAACCCCTCTGTGCTCTTTGCAATTTCATGTGAGTCTATAATTACTTTAAATTAAAAAAAATTTAAAATGTGTTCAATTTATTTTACTCCACACTCTACTACAGGACAGATCAGAATCATATAACTGAGAAGGGAAAAAACTAATAAAACAGCTATTAGAGGATCTGTCTGTATTCAGAAACAGTAGAGCTCTGCACTCAGTGGGGAGAACAAAAAATGAAAACAGACAAAATGAACGCCGATATAGACAATGTACCAAGTTTGAACTTTAGCATTAACAAACATATAATTATAATAATTCTCATTATATTAAAGACTGTTGTTGTTGTTAGGTGCCTTCAAGTTGGTGTCTGACTATAGCAACGCTATGTACGAGAGATGAAACACTACTATCATGCTTCTCTGCTATTCATAGGGTTTTCAATGGCTGACTGTTTTCTGGGAGTGGGTTGCCGGGTCCTTCTCCCAAGTCTACAGCACCTGGTGCTCCCAGGCAGTCCCCCATCAGAGTACTAACCAGGCCTGACCCTGATTAGCTTCTGAGATATGATGAATCGGACTCCACAGTGGTACAGTGGCAGGCTATTAAAGATTAGAGGTTAAAAATCAAATAACTTAATGAAAGGAAATATTTCAAAGAAAATTTCTTGGGATTCCTATTTCCAAACAACTTTTAAAAGGAACATTCTGACTAGGTTATAGATACAAATAACAACATTTGAATTTCTAGGCATTTGACTCTCTTGACTTCACTGGGAAAGAAAGTTATGTCCTGACAACTTTTATCAAGTTACAGATTTTTATTCAAATAACAATGCAAGTAAGAATCAGAAACAATTTTTCCCTTATCACTAAATATCCCTGCCATATAATCTATTACTGTTGATATCAATAAGTTTCAGAAAGTAGGATCAACAAATAAATAAATTTTTAAAAAATGAAGCACTTGAAAGACTAACAAGATTTTTCTAACAATCTAACCAAAATGGTAATATAAAATGACTCACCTATATGTGGCTGCTGAGCTGCTAATGCATATTGCTGCTGTTGAGCTGCAGTTAACTGCTGAACTGTTAGTGCATTAGTCCTCTGAAAGAGCTATCAGAGAAAATATTTAATAAAAAGATTGGTATCAAAACACTTCACTTCTAAATAGAAAGCTGTGGAGAAGGTATTTTAAACATTTATTTGAAGAACTTTCTCAACTGTAAGTACATTTTCAACAATGAAACAAAGTATTCAAGAACCCTGTCTATCATTCACATCAATCCCTGACAGCACTTCAGACCACATCAGCGTAGATAAGAGGAGCTTCTTAGTGGAGCATGCTTTACCTGCTGCTGGGAACTGTAGTCAAAAAGGCCTACAGTAGCTCCTGAAGAGTCCATGGGTACCTGATTACCAGGATAGTCAAACTGTAAGGAATCCAGACCAACTTGTTCCATGGCATCCAGATTCTGAGTTTCAGGATTTGAAAATTCTTCAACAAGTGGTTTATTAGCTGTAGGATTAGGAAGAGGACCCAATCCTTCTGGGGGATTAGTATTGGGGCCAAGGCGCTCAACTACTTCAGTTGGAGAGGCTTGACGACTTCCAGGAGTACGACTGAATAAAAAAAGAGACAAGCATTATGAGTAAAAGCAGCAAGTTAAAAGGTAAAATAGTAAAGTATGAAAATCATGGAAAACAAATGGCCGTAAAATATGGAGATAAGTAAGGCATTCTGGGTTATTAACCATTTCACTTTATCAACATTTTTTTCCTATTTAATATAACTACTACCTGTTTTTTCTCTTTTTTTTCTGGTACTTGGGGGTTGAATCCTGGACCACAAGCTTACTTTGCAAGTGTTCTATCACTGAGCTGTGTTGCCAGCCCCCTGTTTTTTATTTTGAGACAGGGTCTCGCTAGGTTGCATAAACTGTCTCTGGCCTTGAACTATGTACCTCCTGAGTTGCTGGGATTATAAGCATGCATCACCACATCTGGCTATAACTACTTCTTAAAAGATAACATAACCCAGTATATTTAATTAATTATTTCATTTATTTTATTTTTTTTGCAGTACTGGGGGTTGAACCCAGGGCTTCGTGCATGCATGCTTTGCAAGTGCTGCAACACAGAGCTGCACCCCCAGCCCACTTTTTGTTTACTCTTTTGAGACAGGGTCTCACCAAATTACGTAGACTGCCTCTGGTCTCGAACTGGTGATCCTCCTGCCTCTGCCTCCCGAACTGCTGGGATTACAGGCGTGTGCCACCGCGCCCGGCTATTTTTAATATTATTAATGGTCACTCTCCCTAATATGAATAGCCAAATGACATAATTTTACAGATATAAATAGCCATTATCATAACATAGGCTTACATTACTTGAAACCTTTGCCTCACATACACAAAATGAATGCTAAAAGTGAAAAACAGATTATTAAATTGCAAAGATGTGCTCAAAACTAAAACCCAGCCATTACACTGCTGTACTGACCAGGAGCACATAATTTTGCCATAATATCCTTACTGAGAATGAACAGAAGGTCACCTATTCATTACCTATTCATTAACAATAATAAAAGAAATTTCATGAAAGTGCTCTATGACAGCTTTCCAAAAACCATCCTTATCATAACAAATTGTTTCAGCTCAAACCATCAGAAAGAAATGCAAATGTATAACATATTGATCAAAAATTAAGTTTACGAAGCACAAGAAATTATTCTACACTAAAAACAAAACCAAGGGATTAAAAAAAGCAAAACAAAAATGAAAAAAAAAAACTCACTATCTGCTCTTCTACATAAATATTTTACACAGAATCCTTTCCTTTAAAGAAAAATCTAGTCTGTTGCTCTAAGGAACCACATATTCACAGTACATTCACAAGTAAGTACCTTAAGTAAATGGCAACGAATATTCTACCTGGCTTTTAATGCCAACTGTTACATCCACATAACTCTGCCCACATTGGCATAAGGTTACTAACATGCACAGGGTAGTCAGCAAACCAATTCCCAATTTTAGGAAATGTTCTTTAGATATTTAATGAACATACATTTTACTTAGAAGTCAACCATTGTCCTTACAACATTAGAAGATTTCAAACTCCTTCCCCTTTTACCATACCTAATTTGAATGGGAATTTCTAATGCTTCATTTTTTCATTTGGAGGATATGGAAGAAGAACAAAACTTAAAGGATTTTCTTTTAAATTAGCCAAAAAAAACACAGCTGCAGCAGCCAGGTGTGGTGGCACATGCCTGTAATCCCAGCAACTCAGAGTCTCAGAGGTGGAGGCAGGAAGATTACAGGTTTGAGGTCAGAGACAGCCTGTGCAATTCAGGAAAATTCTGTCTCAAGATAAAATATTAAAAAGTGGGCTGGGGTGTGGATCAATGGTAAAGCACTTGCAGAGTATGCACAAGGCCCTGCCAGTTCCACCAAAAAGAAAAAAATGCAGCAGCAACAGCAAGCCTCCTATCAGTCTTTCATTTATTTCAGTTCTGATCCAGTAGTGTATATTAATGATATATCAGTTAACATACATATTAACGATAAATGCTGACACAGAGACCAAATGGCTACAGCTATTCTTTTGAAACATTCTATTTATGATAATTAACAATTCCTAACATATATCTCAAACTTTAGTGGGACAAAATTATAATGCTAATAAAATTTATACTAATACTTTAAAGGGAGACGTATAACTTTTTGCACAAAATAACTCAATATAGCAAAAAACAGGATACACAAGAAAAAACATTGTGCTATCAGTGGTGCTATTTTCTTGCTATAGTTAATGGTGTATTAACACTTCAATTATAAATATACAATCTGGAAAGTTTATAATCAACTAAGTTTTCAATGCATGCTTTTTATTAAAACTTAGATTAGGTAATAGAAGAACAAAATCAGGAAAAGATTCTAAAACTGAAAAGCACTATATTTATTTGTTGTCAAAAGAGGTTTACTGGTTTTGGATGCTTTTTTGCACTCAGAACAGATGGAAATGGCACATATTGAAGAAGCATTGTTATTCTGGTTTGGTAAATAAAGACAGTAAAATGTGAAAGTATACAACCCACCATGTACCTACACTCTGTTATCTAAGACTTAATGATTCACAAGATCTCAACAAAATGGCTCAACTTCAGATCAAGGCTTTAAATCATCTGACTACTGAATTGTAAAGTACAGGAAGCAGTACAAAGCAACAATTCTCTAATACACAGGTAAAAATACACTGCTTATCCTAAGACCAAAGGTTAAAAGAAAAATACTAATTTAACTGCCTAAAGATTCAATTAAAACGCTATCAGCTTAAAGAATTCTGACCTTTTAAATTGGCTTTTTTGAAGTCTCTAGTATGATCCCTACTTCCCGCCTGAAGGAATAATATCAAGTATTAGTACAAACTCATTTACTATAAGAAAAGGTCACTATTCCTAATTTTATCTCTTCATTTCTAAGAACAAAAATTAAATGGGAGAGAATAAGTGCAGAGACAGAAAAGTTCCACTGAAAGGTGCTCAAATACAGTCTCAAGGGGGGAAAACTTGTAAATTAAACCTATAATCAACTGAATATTAGTAGAAAGGAAAAAACTCAAATTTAGACTGTTTTAGCCAAAAATCAATAGCAGCTTCTAACATAACTCCTTCAATAGAATGCACTACTTTAGATATTATTTTGAAGATTTCTTTGTAATGGCTTATAATCATTAATTTTCCTTATGAAAATATATTTGTCTAGATTAACAAAGGATATAAAGGAAATAAAGTAATTCCAAATTGGAATGTCTAAATCAGTCACATCAACTAATTATAATAATCCCTAAAGATATATGCTTTTCTTCTTGAGAAAGTTAAAATCTTACTTAAAATCTTTGCAATCGGCATCCATTCCATTTGGCAAACCTCTGCCATTTATTTTAGAATCATCATCATCTCCTTGTTTAAGATCTCTGTTTTGGTCCTCCTCAAATGGAGAAGCCTTGCCTTTTTGATCTCCTTTCTCAGGTCCATCTGTTTCAGCATCTCTAGTGCCCTGAGGAAAAAGAATCTGTTTGATTCTGAATACTTAATAGAACACAAAAAAAAAGGCACCATAAGGTGGCCTAAAACTACACTACAGTGCATGTAAACAATAAAAGCATTGAATCTTATTTTAGTTTTGCAATCAATTAATTTAGCAAATGCCAAAAAACTGAGTACAAACTAGTAATTTATAACAGAAGGGTTAAGGCAACCTTAACTATAGCGGTGCTGGAAAAGCAGTTAACACCACAAACCAGATTAAAATATTTAATGCATAGGTAATTTTATTTGGTTACTTACAGATCAAGTAGCATCAAGAATAAGAAATTTTAATTTTATAAAATATTTTTTTAAAATTAATACGGTTTGATTTTTGTAACAGGGTTAAGATCATAAATATTTCCAATAGTTCTACCATTTCAGGTTATTTTATGAAGTGGAAAAGTAAAGAAAACAAAGTGCAAATAGCTACAAAGTTTCCTTTAGCTCCAGGAAGGGAGGGAAAAATAAGCTTACTTTAAAACAACCAAATAACTAGCAAGAAAATGTCATGTTTTTTTTATTCAAAATACTTACAAAAGTTCCCTTCCTAAATCGAGAATCCAATTTATCAGCAGGAGAAGAACTTAATACATATTCTACCATGCTCACACCAAGGCCTCCACTTTCTGATCGCGGAGACAGAATTGCATTTACTTCACTGTTTCCATGAAAACCCTGTCCAGATCTTCTCTGCACCATAATAGGCTGGGACACTGAATGATCTATTTGGAAGAAAGAACAGTTATATATTTGTACTTTTAAGCCAAACAAAACACAGTTATAGAAATATACTGAAGTAACAAAAATCAGCACTTAATTTTCACTATTATTAAAATCTTATAAACAGCTTTTTATTCTGTTGAGATTCACTGGCTAGGGCACATCACTTAATAATACAGATGGAAAGAGCCCCTTGGTGAAAACTCAAATCAGTTTGAGAAAAATCAGCAATACTACTGAATTTTCTATTGTTGGTAAAAAAACTAAGTATAATATAAAATTTTTAGAACTTCCTTCTAAAGCTTCCTATTTATTTTAAAACCAAACTATTCATCTAATCTGAATACCTTTTCTACGTTATTTTTGTTATGAAAAGGTAGTATTTAAAATCTGAGATCTAGGGGGATATAAATACAACATTTGAAGCTGCATTCAAATAGTTTTTGCTGAAAATTCTTTTTAAAGAAATCAGTAAGCTACCCATTACTTCTGATTTATTTTTGGACAGGTACAATACTCAATATTATGTCCAGCTTAAACTATCTAGGTTGAACACCACAGGAGTATTGTTGTTATTTTGTCAACTGCTGTAATTTTGAAATGATCACTAATTCTGTTAAACTATATTAATACACTTCCAGTTCAATATCTGTATCCTTAAGAGATTAGTCATTATATCATTTCCCTCAACCATTCATCTACACAGTTCTAATACAGATTTACTGTCTCTTATGCTAGGCATATGCTACCTATGGAGGATCCAAGGACAAACAACACAGTCAATGTCCTCAAAAGAACACAGGTTTAACAGAGGGTAACCCTAACAGGACTAAAATTCTTCACAAAAATAATCGAGGATTCACCAGGCATGGTGGTGCATGCCTAGAATCCTAGCACTTGGAAGGCAGAAGCAGGAGAATCAAGGTGAGTTCAAGGCCAACAAGGTCTACATAGCAAGTTCCAGGCCAATCTCGGCCATACAGTGAGACCCTCTCTCAACCTCCTACCCTACCAAAAACAACATCTAGGATATTGTGGAACAGAAAAGATGGGCCATCAATTCTCCTCAGTTTTAGAATGAGTCCCTAATCAAGTGGTTGTTGTTGCTATTAGGTGCCACCGAGTCGAGTCCGACTCATAGCGACCCTATGTACAGCAGATTGAAACACTTGCCGATTCTGTGCCAGGCAAACGATCTTATTTATGTTTAACCCCATTGTTGCAGACACTGTGTCAATCCATCTGGTGGAGGGTTTTCCTCTTTTCCGTTGACCTGCCACTCTCCCAAACATGATGTCCTTCTCCAGGGATTGATCTCTCCTGACTACATGTCCGAAATATGTAAGACACAGTTTGGCCATTCTTGATTCCAAGGAGCACTCTGGTTGCTTCTTCTAGGACAAATCTATTGGTTCTTTTGGCAGTCCATAGTATATTCAATAGACGTCTCCAGCACCACAATTCAAAAGCATCAATTCTTTTTCTGTCTCCCTTGTTCAATGTCCAGCTTTCATAACCATATTATGCCACTGAAAATACCATGGCATGAGTCAGACGCACCTTCGTCTTCAATGTGACATCTTTGCTTTTCAATACTCTAAAGACATCTTTTTCCACAGCTTTTCCTAGAGCAATGCATCTTTTGATTTCTTGATGGCTGCTTCCACAGGTGTTGATTACAGAGACAAGCAAAGCAAAATCTTGGACAACCTTAATCTTTTCTCATTTATTGTGAAGTTGCGTGCTGACCCAGTCATCAGGATTTTTGTTTTGGTGATGTTTAGTCATAACCTATATTGAAGGCTATGACCTTTGATCTTCATCAGTAAATGTTTTAAATCCTCCTCACTTTCAGCAAGCAGAGTTGTGTCATCTGCATAACATAGGTTGTTAATGATTCTTCCTCCAATCTTGATGCCACGTTCTTCCTCATAAATTCCACCTTCTCTGATTATTTGCTCAGCGTATAAATTGAAGAGAGGGTGAATGTATACAGCCCTGACGCACACCTTTCTCAACTTTAAACTGCTCAGTGTTTCCTTGTTCTAGTCGAACAACTGCCTCCTGGTTCATGTACAGATTTCTCATGAGCACAATTAGGTGTTCTGGTATTCCCATTTTGCAAAGTGTTATCCATAATTTGTTATGATCCACACAATCAAATGCCTTTGCATACTCAGTAAAACATAGACATCTTTCTGATATTCTCTGCTTTCAGCTAATATCCACCTGACATCAGCAATGATGTCCCTGGTTCCCTGCCCTCTTCTGAATCCCGCTTGATTTTCCAGTGATTCCCTGTCTGTATACTACTACAGTAGCTTCTGAATGATCTTTAGTAGAATTTTGCTAGTGTGTGATATTAATGATATTGTCCAATAGTTTGCACATTCAGTTGGATCCCCTTTTTTGGGAATAAGCACAAATATGGATCTCTTCCAGTCAGTTGGCCAAGTAGCTGTTTTCCAAATCTGTTGGCATAAACATGTTAACACCTCCAGTGCTGCATCTGTTTGTTGAAACATCTCTATTGGTATCCCATCAATTCCTGGAGCCTTGTGTTTCGCCAGTTCTTTCAGGGCAGCTTCCATTTCGTCCTTCAACACTATTGGTTCCTCTTCATATGCAACCTCTTGGAATGGTTGGTCATCTACCAATTCTTTCTTATATAATGACTCTGTGTATTCTTCCCATCTTCTTTTGATGTTTCCTGCATCATTTCCTATTTTCCCTGTAGAATCTTTCACTACTGCCACTCAAGGCTTGAATTTTTTTCTTCACTTCCTTAAGCTTGAGAAAAACAGAGCATGTTCTTCCCTTTTGGTTTTCTGCCTCCAGCTCCTTGCACATGTCATTATAATATTTGTTTTTGTCTTGTCAAGCTGCCTTCTGAAATCTTCTGTTTAGTTCCTTAACTTCATCATGTCTTCCTTTTGCTTTAGCTGCTCAACATTCAAGGGCAAGGTCCAGTGTCTCTTTTGACATGTAATTTGGTCTTTTCTTTTTTTCTTGTCTTTCTAAGAACTTTTTGCTTCCTTCTTGAATGATATCTTTTATGTCATGCCACAACTCTTCTGGTCTCCTATCATTTGCGTCTAATGCATTAAACGTATTTTTGAGGTGGTCTCTGAACTCAGGTGGGATATACTCAAGGTCATACCATGGCTCTCATTTACTTGTTCTAATTTTCTTCAGCTTCAGTTTGAATTTGCATATGAGAAGTTGATGGTCTGATCCACAGTCAGCACCTGGTTTTGTTTTGACATTTTGTATAGAGCTTTTCCATTGTCTCTTTCCACATATGTAGTCAATTTGATTTCTGTATGTTCCATCTGGTGAAGTCCACGTGTACAGTCTCCGTTTATGATGTTGAAAAAATGTATTTATAATGAAAAGGTCATTGGTCTGACAAAATTCTATCATGTGATCTCCAACTTCATTTCTGTCACCAAGACCATATCTTCCAACTACTGGGCCTTCTTCTTTGTTTCCAACCTTTGCATTCCAGTCACCAGTGATTATCAGTATGGCTTGATTGCATGTTTGATCTATTTCAGATTGCAGAAGCTGATAGAAGTCTTCCCTTTCTTCATTTGTGGCCTTAGTGGTGGGTGCATAAATTTGAGTAATAGTCATATTAACTGGCCTTCCTTGTAGGCGTATGGATATTATTCTATCACTGACAACATTGCATTTCAGGACAGATCTTGAAATGTCTTTTTTGATGATGAATGCAACCCCATTTCTCTTTAGTTTATCATCCCCAGCATAGTAGACCATATGATTGTCTGACTCAAAATGGCCTATGCCAGTCCATTTTAGCTCACTGATGCCTAGAATGTCAATGTTTATGCGTTCCATTTCTCTTTTAATGATTTCTAATTTGCCTAGATTCATACTACGTACATTCCATGTTCCAATTATTAATGGATGTTTACAGTTGTTTCTCCTCATTTTGAGTCATGCCACATCAGCAAGTTGAGCACCCTGGGGCTTTACTCCATTTCTGTCATCACGGTAGACTCTCCTTTCAGGAGGCAACTCTTCCCCAGTAATCTTTTGAGTGCCTTCCAACCTGGGGGCCTCATTTTCCAGCACTATTTCTGACAGTGTTTCTTTGCTATTCATAGGGTTTTCAATGGCTAGTTGTTTCGGGAGAGGCTCGCCAGGTCCTACTCCCTAGTCTGTCTTAGTCTGGAAGCTCAGCTGAAAACCTGTCCACCATGGGTAACCTTGCTCATGTCTGAGGTTACAGTGGCAGAACTCTCAGCCTCATCGCAACACACAAGCCCCCACAGTGCGGCAAACTGACAGACGTGTGGGGGAATCAAGTGGTAGTTAACCTGAATGTGGATGAGGAGTTATAAAGTGAGCAAATGGGAAAAACGGGTGAGAGCACCTTGGCCATGGAAAGCAGCATGTTCCAAACCTGGAAATGCCAAGAGAATGTAACCAATCTGACAATCACAAGTATACTGATTTGACTAAGGAGTATGATATACGATTAAGCTTTGTGGAGGAGTCAAGGAGAATCTTTCTTACAATGACAATTCCTTTGTAACAAGGAATGTATTACTCATATGTATACATGCTTGGCAATCAACAAATGTTAGGTAAACAAAATTCCACTCATTTCCAATTTCCGGTGAAAGACTAATACCCATTATGAAAATTTTATCTATATAACTAAAAGTTAAGTTAGGAGAAGGCAGATACATGAACTGACTGGAAGTATAAATTTGACATTTTCTGTACCATCCATCCTGAAAATAATCTTTCATTCCTCTGTTATGCACAAAATGCTTTGCTTGTGAATACTTTTAAAAATATTTGGCTCAGCCGGGCGTGGTGGCGCACACCAGTAATCCCAGCGGCTCCGGAGTCGGAGGCAGGAGGATCTCAAGTTTGAGACCAAAGGCAGTCTGTGTAACTTAGCGAGACCCTGTCTCAAAAAGTAAAAAATGGGCTGAGGGTGCAGCTCAGTGGTTCAGCACTTACAAACCATGAAAGCGCGAGGCCCTGGGTTCAAGCCCCAGTATCGCAAAAAAAAAAGAAAAAAAAAAAAAAAAAAATTGGCTCCAGTAAAGTAAAATCCAGTAAAATCTTTCAAAACATGTCCACCATCAAGTTACTGAGCACATATGCTCTTAGTAAACAATGTGTCATCTATAGGAAACATATATCCCAGCCCAAATTACTATTTTAAATTGTGATCTATGTTCTAAAGCAGGAAAAAAAAAACTTCTTTGAGAGTGTCATCTCATTTTTCTTGCTATTTTCCAACCTCGTACATTGTCTACTACATATTGGTTAAATTCAAAAATCTATTTTGACCTAAAAATAAAAACAAACAAGTAATAATAATAATAACAAAACATAAAATATTCTAAGACTTTCTCTAGGGGTTTTAGCTTTTTGGCAATTATTTTGTTATAACAAAAGCAAATTTTAAAGCTATAGAGAAGTTTAAAATCTTTTAATACACGGGTGTCCAACCTTTTGGCTTTCCTGGGCCACAATGAATAAAGAGGAATCTTGAGCTGCACATAAACTATATAATGTAGTTAGTGGGTATACATAATATGGAGAGGGGCTCACAAAGAAAATAAACACTATAAAATACATGATTTAAAAAGTTTTATGGGGTCACATTACTAGCTCTCCTGGGCTGTATGCAGCCTGCAGGTTGGACATGCATGTTTTAATGTATTTTAATGACTTGGAGAATAAAGAAATAATGGGTAATTAACACTCAAAATATAAGATTTAGTAATTATGCTGGGCGCAGTGGCGCACGCCTATAATCCCAGCGGCTTGGGAGGTGGAGACAGGAGGATCGCAAGTTTGAGACCAGAGGCAGTCTGCGTAATTTAGCGAGACCCTGTCTCAAAAAGCAAAAAAATGGGCTAGGGGCGCAGCTCTGCAGCCCAGCACTTGCAAAGCATGCAGGCACGAGGCCCTGGGTTCAACCCCCAGTCCCGCCAAAAAAAAAAAAAAAAAAAAAAAAAAAAAAAAAAAAAAAAAAAAGATTTAGTAATTATCACCTGGGAATTTGGTTTTATGACTTTGGTCATTTTGTATAACTTATGAGCAAGCTGCATTAAACTCAGTAACGAAAAGAAAAATTACTTATAAAATACATGTTGATAGTTCTAAATATATACCTCTCAAATTTTACTAATTAGAAATATTTTTTAACAATATAATGGCAAAATAGTTTGTTTTTTATCACTACTGTGATTTCTGTAAATTATATTGCTTATATGTCAGTTCCAATTCCCTTAACAGTTTCTCCCCACTACCTATGTTATCATTGTTAGGTACCATCAAGTCGGTGTCCGACACATGGTGAAGCTTCATACAATACATGAAACAATATAGTTAGCGCTTCTCCACTATTCATAGGGTTTTCAATGGTTGATTGTTTTTTGGGAGTGGGTTGCCATGTCCTTCTCCCAAGTTTACAGTACGTGGTGTTCCCAGGTGCTCTCCCATCCAAATACTAACTAGGTCTGACCCTACTTAGCTTCTGAGATCTGATGGGATTGAACGTCACAGTGATATAGCTGCAGGCTCCCTACTTATGGAAACCGAAAATATACACATTTGGTCTGTTTTAGGAGTTGTATCATCAAGACAGTTTCCTTTTCTTATGGGTGTGGCTAATGTCTAATAAAGCTAAACTGAGCTTCAATTTGTTAAATAAGTCATTGGCACCAAAGACAATTTAAGATTGAAAATTCTTATGGTTAAACTACTGTGTCCACTATTTCAGTAGTAATTCAGACCTTTATAATCAGTTAATTAAAAAACAAGAAACAAACTATCTTAAGAAAATTTTAATGTGATAAATATATCTAATCAACTAACTGCACTAACCAACTGTGTGGGCAGATAAGAGTTAACTGCCATTTGTAAATGTAAATTATAATGCCTTATGAAATCCTCTGTAAAGGTATCACATATTTTCTCCCCAAACTGTCTAGACATCAGTAGGGCTTTAAAAAACTATGGAGTCTATTCATAGATTTCACAGAAACACCAATAACTTACGAGAAGTTCCCCATGCAGTCTCTCTCCATTCATCATCCCCAAGAAATATGCCTTTTTGTCCATCTTTTGTTGAATCATCAGGTTCCCAAAACTTTTTGGTAGGCAAAAGCTATTTGGGAGGAAAACAGTTTTATATTTTAAATTCTAAAAGAAAAGAATTAACACATAGAGAATAGTTAACATATCACTGATATGTACACATTAGTTTTAGATGCTAACGAAAATTTAGAGTGATCTATTTTCTAATAAGCTCTCTCATTAACAGTAAAGAAACTCCCCACTTATGTTCATGTACTGGCTCTAATTCTAGACCTAAACATTAATCAAAATGCACTTCTGATTTTTCCATTATTTTCAAACATTTTTGTTATTATGTGACTTTGTTTATAATTTTCTTCAAAAAGTTTACAAAATTTCTTATTCAAGAACAGGAAATAAAGTGTTCAAAGGAAATGATTATTTTTTTCTTCCAAGGACTGCATTAGGCAACCTCCTATCATACAGCTTCCCAGACAAATATTTTTTTCATTCTTCAGTTATTCAATAGACGTTAACTTCACCACTATTCCTAGTTCCTGAATATTATCAATCTGTCAATCCCAAATCAGAAAGCTACTGACAGGAAACACAGAGAGAAAAAAACCTACAAATACTTTTCAGATAACAATCTCAAGGGCCTATATTCTATCCTACATGGTAACATACACATTATATAAAAATTATGATAGTCATTACTCAAAATGTACATTTGGTGGATGGAATTAGAGATCATCATTGTAGGCGAATTAAGCCAGACCCAGAAAGATAAACATCACGTTTTCTCTCATGTGGATGTTAGACTTCCATACATATTCATCATTAAAACACAGAACATGCAAGCAGATAGGCCCTAAGTAAAGAAAGATAATGGACTAAAGAAAAGGGAACGGTGGAATGGGGGGAAAAGAAACATATATGTTGCCCTCAAGGCAAAATCAAGATGTACATATATAGATAGTGAAACACAAAAAAGCCATGTAAGTAGAAAGGAGACCATTGGTGGGGAGGGATGAGATTGGGGAGGAGGGTCATGAGAGGGTAAGGGGGAACTTAACATGAGCAATGTACAATTAAATCCATGTATGGAAAGGTCATAATGAGACCCATTAAGTTGTACATTAAAAATTACTAATAAAGAAGAAGAAAAAATATGTACATTTGGCAATTCCTATTTTTTAATATCCACTCAAGTGTCTCTCTCCTCTCTACTCAGAGGAGGTACACGTGGGATATGTTTGTTTGAATAGACTGGTTTTCTGAGACATGGGAGGTGTGATCAAAAGATATGATGAATGTTTAAATTAAAAAAAAAAAAATTACAGTAAAAGCTGCATTGCCATTAAACCCCCTCAAAATGCCTCCCTGGCTCTGAACACATTTATCTTATTGTTCTTGCCACTTCCTGAAGCAGTTCTGGAAGTCCTCTTTTGTAGTCTCTTTAGTTGTGCTATCATGGCTGCCTCGATATCCTGAATTCATTCAAAATGTTTACCTTTCATGGTCATTTTGACTTTGGCGAGTCACATAATGCCAGATCCAGTGAATAGGTGAATGAGGAAACACAGTAATGTTTTGGCAGAAAATGCCATAGAGGCAATGTGTAACACAAAGCACTGTCATGATGGAGGCTGAAACTAAAGACACTCATGAAAGAGGACTTCCAGAACTGCTTCAGAGTGGCAAAAATGATGGTATAAGTGTGTTGGAAGCCAGGAGGACTATTTTCAAACTTTTAAAAATTTAAACATTCTCATTTTTTGATCATATCATGTACACTTGGCATTTTAAATATGCATTCATGAGATAATTATCACTCACAGCCATAATTAGTGTTCAGTGTTCAGTGTTCACAATCAAACTTGTATATATTTCTATTACTACACTTATCACACTAAACTATATATGCTGCTTCTAAAAGGGCATGGCAACTTCATCTTCATCAAGTTCACAACCATATAGCCTATAATAAAATACAACTTAGAAACACCTGACTTGGAATCTAAAAGATCATTTAATGTATTGTTGGGAGGGGCGTGGCTGGAGGTTGAAAGTAGAAGTCTAAGATGAGGAAGACATAGTAAAGCATAAATGAAACAGTACAGCGTGAACCAAGGCAAAAATTAAAATGCTGTCTATAAACTCAGTATAAGATAGAAGGGCAGATGTAGAAGGCCAAAAGTTGGCACTGATAAAGTGGATCAGGTCCAATATGAGGACCCTTCGAAACACGTTAAAGGAATGGAATGCTTTACTGAAGCAACAGAAAATCAAGACAGGTTACCAAGGATGACTTTACGGTTTGGAAAACAACTTGTAAGGATAACAGATGGGAAGAAAAACTACAGGCAAGGAGACCAGTAAATGAAAAGTACTATACAGTCAAGATAGCAAGAACTGAAAAAGGATACTGGCACAAAGAACTGAGAAAATAAAATGGATATGAGAGAATTCTGAAGAGTCAGCAAGACTGGACTACAAATGGTGGGGAAGATGGATAAAACGGATAAAAACTCATTAACTTAAATATCAAGGAAACTGATAGTATTATCGTCCAAAATAGAGCAGAAGAAATGTTAAAGAAATGGAAGAAATCAGGAGAAATTATGGAGGAAGGGGGAAATTTCAATTTGGGCATGTTCGTAATTTACAGATATTTTGCTAAAAAAACATTTATAATTTTAAAGGAAACTTTTTTTTTGAGACGGTCTTACTAAGTAGCCTAGGCTGGCCTCAAACTTACTATGTAGCCTAGGCTGGCCTTAAACCTGAGATCCTCCTAGCCTCAGCCTCCCAAGTATTGAGACTACAGGCCTGTGCCACCATACCTGCTAACAAACTTTTCGTTTTTAAAAAAGAAAAGTTTTTTGCAGGTTAGGATCTTCCTGACCTATAAATGACTCGTATTTATAAAGCATAACATTTTAAACAATAATCTGCTCTAAAAAAATATTCCAGTAAATAAACTCCAAAAACCTGTTACTTTAGTTTTTAAAATGTTACTATAAAAATAGATTGACATAAGTACTTAAACAAAATATAAAGCTGATAATACTAATATTAAAGCATCATAATATATTTAAATGACTGAACATTTATTCATAGTAAAACCCAAGTTAATCCCTCAAAATACCATGTGAATAGGCCACTTCAGGTGGATTAAAATCATTCCTGAAATTAAAAAGTGCTTTATCCCACATTTCACGAAGAAAAAATGTTTCATTATCAAATAAAAGTTAACAAGGAACAAATCTAAGATGAATACCTTTACAGTCCATTGCTTCAAGATGCAAACTATTGTCAAACACTTATCAAGCATGCCTACTTTTGCAAGAAATTGTACTATGAATATTTCTTCATGTTGCAAACATTTGTAAGTTATCATGCACAAGAAAATAGTTTAGTAGTTAAAATTAACATTTTTACCAAAGACTTTTAGCAACATTCTAGAAATTGCTTTATGTGGCAATTTAGATAAAGATTCAAATACTTTTACTAGTTTGTGACCAAGAACTATTGAAAACAGACCCTGTGTACAACAGACTAAATAATACTAACACTGTGCCATACCCAGTACTATGCCAGTCCCTCTTTGCTATTCATAAGAGTTTTCGATGGCTGATTGTTTGTGGTCTGCGGGGTCCTTCTCCCAAACCTGCAACACCCAGGTGGTCTTCCATCCAAATACTAACTATGCTAACCCTGTTTAGCTTCCGAGATCTGAAGACCATATGCCAGGGTGGTACAGCTATAGATGGAGACTCTTTTACTATAGTAGAAATAAGGATGTACATTACAGAAAACAAGGCTAAGAAACTTTAAATATGTATAAAACAAAATATCCCATACCACTTCATATTAGTTCCCTAATTCACAAAAGCTCTAAATCAAGGTCAGTATACCCAGTATTTCTTGTCAACCTGCCCTTCTATCCTTCTAACTTAGATATGATTTAGTGTACATACCATGTTCTTTCCTTCAGCCTAAATTTATGATTTGCCCTCTTCATTTCCAAAGTAATCAGATAGTACCCTAGCACACTGACTCAAAAATGAGTAAATAAATCAAATTACTGATCTAGCACTTAGAGGAGGTGAATATAAATTGTTATGTAAAAACCCAAAACAGCCAAATTAACATAATCCAAAACTTAAAAGGATTTAAAACCTAAATTCCATACTATGATGTTTTAAATTAAGGCATTCACATAGCTTAACATCCAAACTGGGACATTTCTGAGAAAAGGGATGCTATTAGTGATTAATGACTGAGGTGGGTAGGGTGCCGCTTCACACTCTTTGAACACTCGGGTTTGATCCCCAGCACTGCAAAAATGGGAAGTTGTGGCAATCCACTCCCAAAGCAACCCGGAAAAACAATCAGCCACTAAAAACCCTGTGAAGGTTGCTGTAAGTCAGACCCAACTTGACGGTACCTAGTAACAATAACATTACTAATTATGCCATGACAACAGATATATAACTAAACTATCCTGGATAAATCAGGATGTAAGGTCACTTATAATACAAGCTTATAAAAGATAAAAATGAATGTGAAAAAAGTAGTTGCAGAGAGAACAAAAAAACAAGTTAACTACCTAGAACCTAAGAATGGTGTTTTTCTAAACTTTAATCTTTTTGACAAATAAAAGAGATAAAATATTTTTAAATTTTTTCACTGAAACCACTTCCCCACATCTCCACTAATATCCCTTAATTATCAACCAGTAAATATTAAATGTAGTCATTTACAATGGGAAGTAGTGTTATAAACTGTCAAGACACTTATGAGTTCTAACTGCTGTTCAAGTATTACAATGTGGCCTTGGGTCTGTTAATTAACCTTTCTGAACTTGTTTCCTAGCCATAATGGAAGGATACTAAGGAAACTTGCTATAAGTTGAGACTAGAATGAAATAATGTAAGTAAACGGCTTAATAGATCATCTAGCACATAAGTCATTAGAAGCATTTTACAACTCAAAGTATAAATCCTTTAATACTTTAAAATGAGTTAACACACCAGTGTGTAATATTTGACTGTTTCAAAGTACTGTTTCACTCATACCAAGATTTTGTGTACTGCTGTTTGGTTTCTTTTCTCTTGAGTCAGTCTGAGTATCCTAGAGAGATGATGAAACTCTATTACTTAGGAAAGATGGTTGCCTAGTAATAAGTCACATTCTGCATAAGGAACAGAGCCTGAGATTAAAATGTCCCAGGTTACAAATACAGGTGGTAAAAGGAAGCGCTGGGATTTGAACTTGTATCTGTCTAATTATAGAGCCTTTCTCTTTACATTAACTACATAGATCAGGTTCAATCTTTAGTGCAATTAATCAATATTTCTGAAAAATTCCAGTATTAGACCACTACTAGGTTAAATGAAAAAATTAAATCCATCTAAGATATTATTGTAGTGCTGGGGATACAGTTCAGTGGTAGAGTGTTTGACTAGTGCACACAAGGCCCCAGGTTTGATCCCCAGCCATTTAAACACTATCGGAAATAGCTGGTTTCCACTGCAGTGATTTCAAACAGCTCAAAGTTAAGAGTATTTGTGAGATACGTGTGATTCATACAACAGGTTATTCTTATTTCTATTTTCAAAGAAATCAGTCTTACTCAAAGTTATACCACTAGTGAAAGATCAGAGAGAAAACACATGTCTCCTTATTCCCCTAACCAATGTTTTCCACTTTACCACACTACCTGGGATCTTAATACATAAATTTTCTTCAATGTTTTTTTAAATATTGGATCAGAAAAGAGAGAACATTATTTAATCATACTAAGCTATGAAACTAGTCTCAAAATAAAAACACATTAACCCAGTGATTTAAAGTTAAATTTTGAATTCCCTAAAGAATTTCAAGCAGGATCCTTTCTCCTGTTATTTCAAAAATAAACAAGAACCCAGCTATATATACCCTAAATAACCTGGAGATGATAATGGGCATGTGTCTCTACTGAGTATCTGATTAAAACACTACATATCCTAATGAAGCTGAGTATCTTCTATGAATTAGCTTTGTTCTTTTCAAGTTACATAACATAACGCATATCATTTCTTTTGACATAAATATGGTATTAGAAAAAAATAGTCCAGGCAAACTTATGAATAGATGAATACAAGATCCAGTTTGTATTTCTGGATGAACAAGAGCTTGCCCTTCTGATAATGGCTCAGTAAAGCCACAACAATCTCAAAAAAATAAATAAAATAAAACAGTACATTTAAAATGAGTCCTACAAGTAAATGCTTCTTCATACATTATAGATTTATAACTCTGAATACACAAACAGGAAAAGTTTATCCTAAAAAGTCAACAGGGCAATGTATTAAAAAGAATTTTGCATTACAAAAAAAAAACATAAAAAACAAAAAACTAAAGAGTGGAAGAAAGGACAGAAGGCAGGCAGGCAAACCAATAAGCAATTTTAAAAACTCAAGAACCAGAAACTCAAGGCTGCTTTTAATTTATTCTAATGAATGAATTCTGGGATAAACAAAAACAAAGCACCTCACCTGTCAGGAAAGGAGAAGACGGATGAGAGAGAGACAGGCAAGGAAGGAAATCCCAGAAGGTTCCCTGCTGCCTGTGAGATGAGGAAAGATAGAAAGGCTGGTGGGAGAGAACTCAGAGACAGAAATCTGAGAAGGTTTCTTAGCTATCTCATAGAGCTACCAATATTAATAGGTTAACTGTTAAGGAAAAAAAAAAAACCTTAATTAGTAAAAACAGTTTATTTTGAAATACATCTTTACTGGATGAAGGTCATAGATACACTGATGACCTGCTGCTATCCAGCAGGTAGCAGGCAGTCTAAGCCCTATTACTTTTGTTCTACTAAGGAAGTCTGGATTTAAGCTTATTTGAACCAACTCCTCTTCTCCTAAAACCTGTTCACATCCCCACATAACTAATTCAACTGCTGCTTCTGACCCTGACATTTTTTTGAACTGCAAAGACAATTTGGATTTATCAAGAATTATTTTAAAAGAGAAAAAGTCTACTTTTAAATAAATCACAATATATATCTGGAAAGTAAAGGATAGGAAGTCTAGTTAGAACTAATGGAGGGGTGTGATACTGCAGAATCAAAGTCAAATCTGTCATAGACTAGAATGCTGAAAACACTGTTTGAAATCTGATTATTCTTGCCTTCAGACAGAGTCTCAATATGTAGCCCAGGCTGGACTCAAACTTGCAATCCTCCTGCCTTAGTCTCCCAAGTACTGAGATTACAGGCATGTGTCACCATGCCTGGCTCACAAATCTACCTTTAAGATATGTTATTCTGCTTTCTACAAACCATACAAAACAAGTGGCAAGGAAAGCCCTTTCAACTGCCTCTTTTTAGACTCTTACAGTATAAATAACACCTAAGTGTCACTTCACTACAGTGAAAGTATAGTTTATAGGTTTTTTAAATAAACAAAAAAAATTATTGCCTCTCTCAAATTTTTCCTAGGGCCTAGAAATTTACCTTATGCCCTGGACTGACAAGTTTATTTTGGCAACACTTAAGCTTAAGCACCTTAACTCACCCTTAAATCAGTCCTCTGAAAATGACAAACTCTTTGGAAAACGCTGTTCTGAAGAAAGGGAGTGTTAGCTAGCTGCAAGGTGCCCTCTTGTGGCCCAAAGGAGTGACTGGACTCTTTTCCTGCATCTGAAGAGCACAGCATTGGATGGAGTCAGTCTCATGAAGGCCTCTAATCTAACAAAGTAAAATAATCTCCAGGAGCAAGCAATTTATTACACATCTTAGATATGTTTACTATTATTTTCTATTATCAAAGTCCACACTATGTGAGCAGTATATAACATGACAAAGATATGACCACCCAGTTTTCATAGTCAAAGTTTTCTAAAAATTCGTTGTTATTAGGTGCTGTTGAGTTGGGTCCGACTCATAGCGACCCTATGTACAACAGAATGAAACACTACCCGACACTGTGCCATGCCTGGCACTATGTCAATGCTTCTCTGCTATTCATAGGGCTTTCAATAGTTGGTTGTTTGCGGGATTGTTTCAAGAGTGAGCTGCTAGGTCCTTCTCCCGTTTTTTGTAGTGGTAGGGATTGAATCCAGGGCCTCACAGAGCACAGTGCAGCATTCTACCAACTGAGCTAAACCCCAACCCCCCAAAAATTCATTATTAATATGGAAAAGTAAGTACTCTAAAAGCTTTAAAATAGGTAATGGTGAGGTTAAATTGAGTGCTCCAACGAAAATCACTGATTAATAGGAAAGATAAAATTCACTAAAAAATATGGGTACCTACTATGTCGGGCATTTAAAGCTAGCCATTTATAGGAGACAAATATAAACTAAACCAGTAATATAATAAAAGTATGTAGAAAGAACATTAGTCAGATGAGGAATTAATTAAGTCTGCATATAGCAATGGACAACAGATAATAAGTTTTTTCAGTAGAGTCCTGTAAAGGATTAGAAGTTTATTAAGCAAGCAGCTTTTTGAGAGATTTTTGAGAGAGAAACTGGTGAACAATCAAGTGTAGCTAAAGCAAACACAGCAAACATGAAATAGCAGAACAAGGATCAGTGTTTTCTTCTGAGCAAAGCTAATATGTTTCACCAACAAAATATAAGACATTACTCAGCCAAATCAAATCACTGACATAAATAAGCACTCTAAAAATTATTTTATTGCTATAGGATATACATATATATACACATACATGTATATATATATTTTTAAAAGCAGCCGAAAATCACAACTACACAATTGTATAATCAGAGATTTTTGTCAAACCCATATAGATTGGGAGACATACCATTATTTTCAAGAAGATTTATGATTTTAAAAAAGTCTCAATGGTTCAAACAGTTAAAAATGAGGTGTAAGTCCTTAGTATTGGTATTTACCTCTCCCATTCCCCGAGATTCTAATGCAAGAGCTTGAAAATCATGATTCATTTCATCCACAGATCAAACCTGTTGAAAACAAAAATGAAAATTAGTAGAAAGCAAATTTTTAAATAGAGTATTAATTATATTATATTGCTGCTCTTAGTAATATTAGCATGATCTGAGATGGGCAAGGACAGATTTTTCTATGAAAACAAGTTTACCCAAATAAAATACACGAGATGTGGAAAAACATGAAGCCAAGGGTTCTTGATTTATTCTCCATACCAACAGAAAAAAACTACAAGTTCTTGAGTAAACGAACAAAATAAAGAACAGGAAAAGTGAGCTCAAGTACTAAAATATATAACTATCTTTTTATGCTCTATTTCCTATTATAAAGTTGTTTTGTATTATTTAATCCTTTTTGTTTAGTTTTTCAAAATTTCTCAGCATTTCATTATTAGTAAATCTTACACGGGTGACAAAAATTTTCACTGTAAATATAAATAGCAAATTATACCCAATAAAATAGTGATCCGCTTCTAACTAAAAGCAACATAAAAATTAATCCATGGTGAGAGTGGTCATACTATTCAGAGTGATGTTTCCTCAGGAATAATTTTTTTTTTGGCAGTACTGGGGGTTGAACCTAGAGCCTTGTATTTGCATACTTTGCCAGTGCTGTACCACTGAGCTGCACCCCCCAGCCACCACCACTACCTTCCTTTTTTTTTCTTTTTTTTTCTTTTTGAGAGAGGGTCTTGCTAAATTATGCAGACTGCCTCTGGTCTCAAACTTGTGATCCTCCTACCTCTGCCTCCAGAGTCGCTAGGATTACAGGTATGTGCCACAACGCTCAGCTTCTTTTCTTTTCAAACTAAAACGAAATCGTATTTTTGATCTTTCCTTCCCTAAGAATTTGAACTATTCTTTATCTCATGTGAGAAGGTGTTCAGTTAGTGATCCTTTGCCTTCTATAGTAAGCATGCTAGAAAACAGTTACATAAGACTGAAGCCACTATAAATTTACAGTTTTCAAATTCAACTGGCAAAAAATCCTATTGCTTTCCCCAGTCAGTTCTCTCCCTCAAAAACTCCACTCTGGCGAGGGAATCACTTCTTTAGTACTTTCCTCTTTCTTATTTTGTCTCTTAGGACAATTATTTCTTTTATTTTCCTAGGTCTCTAGCTGCTGCTTCTCAAGACTCCTACTTGTCTCCTCACCCTTTAAATGCTAGTGTTCCTCAGTATTCTGTCCCAGATACTCTCTTCTCTACCCTGTACCTTAAAACAAGCTCATCTACTCTCAACGCACTGAGAGTTATCTATACACAAAAGACCCCCGACACCATTTATATTTACAAACCAAATCTCTCCTCTTCAAAATTCCCAATTATATTCTACCTTCCATTCTTTGGCATACCACAAAAAATTTCAATTTTACTCTTCTTTATTCTCTACTTTTAACTTTCTTTCTTCTCTTACACCCAATATTCACTCATTTACCAAGTCCTGCTAAGTCAATCTTACTTGACTTAAATCAACCCATTTTCCAACTGTACTGTTGTTGAGAAAACCTCTTAGCTAAGACTGTAACCCTCTTCCCATTTTCTCATCCTACAATCTAATCTTCAAAATGTGGTCATCTTACCGAAACATACTCTGATCATGACTCCCATATTTTAATCCTCCTCTAAAAATAAAGCTCAAACTCTTTAATGTGTCTTACCACGATACAGAATTGGGTTCAAATTATAGTTCAGATACCTGGTGGACAAGTAGTTTAAAATGTTTTTTCAAGCCAGAAGAGGTGGTGCACACCTGTAGTCCCAGCGCTTGGGAGGCAGAGGCAGGAGGATTATGTGCTCAGGCCAGCTTGGGCTACACATACTGAGACACTGTCTCCAAAAACAAACAAATGAAATCAAATAAAATAAGTTATTTCCTCCATTTTCTCATGTGAGGATACCAGCAGCAGCTGCCACACAGACATGCCATGAACTCAAAATTAGATAGCAAAACACTTGAAACAGGGTCTGGCACGTAAGCATTCAAAAGCTAGCTATTAACAAGACCTTCACTCTGTTCATCAAATGGTGCTGGGACAATTACATGTCCAGACTGGGGGTAGGGGGAGATACTTTACACTTCAATAAAAAAAAAATTAACTCAAAATGAATGATATACTTAAATGTACAACTTAAAATTAGGAAATATCTAGAAAACATAGGAGAAAAGCTATGTGAACTTGTGTTTTGCAGTGAGTTTTTAGCAGGGCTTCAAACCCACAAAAAAGTGTATTCAAGTTCGGGTGCAGGTTCAACATGTTAAAATGTAGATATTTGGGGTTCGGTTCAAGTTCAGGTTTAAAGTTTTAAACCTATGTGTACACAGACAAATAGAATATTTTTCAATGCCCCACCCCCCGCCCCGGCCCTGAACTTGAACCTAACTTTTTGTGGTTCTGAAATCCTGGTTTTTAGATCAGTATTAATAACTGAGTCCATAAAAGAAAAAGTGATAAATGAGACTTCAACAAAATTAGAAACATACTCTACAAAAGACACTTAGAAAATGAAAATACAAATGGCTTTGTTGTTAGGTGCCATTGAATCAATTCTGACTCATAGTGATCCTTATAGGGTTTTCAATGGCTGATTGTTTCAACTTTCGGGAGTGGATTGCCACTGGAGTAGATTGCCACATCCTCCTATCTTTGTGGTGCTGGGGATTGAACGCAGATCCTCACAGAGTGCAAAGCAGCACTCTACCAACTGAGCTAAACCCCAGTCCACAAAACAGCTCAGGAGAAAACTGTTTGTGAATCACATATTTAATAAAGGACTTGTATCCTGAATATACAAAGAACTCTTTAATAAAAAAAAAAGGGCAAAAGATTGAAACTGATACAGAATCAAAGTAGACAGCTGGATAGCAAATAAGGTCTTCTTTTCTGTTGTTAACTTGACAGAAAAGCTGTATTCATTAACAGTTCTTACAAAGTGCAAATTTCTTTCATTCTTCCACTAATTCAGTAATCTTTCACTGGGTATCTTCACTATGTAAGATGTTACAGAAAAAAGAAAAAAAGAACTTAAATATTGTCACTGTTCTCAAAGAGTCTACATGAGTCTCATTATGTTTCCTGGAAATGGGGAAGTAGCTCCCCTGACCAAATCCTTAATCAACTACTAACTCCAGACACAATAGAAACACAACTATTTGCAAGCAATGAAAAACAACTAAAAACAGAAAACGGAGGATAGTCTATACTTAAAAGAAAGGTCTAGCACAGAGTAATGTTTTTTTAATGGCTTTTTTTTTTTCTTTTTTACCAGAGGACAGACTTGAGTGGAGGCGAGCCTTAAATCTCCTTTACTAAACCACTCGTATTAGAGGCTTAAAGACCCAAAGGACAGAGTTTAGGACAACCAGACTCCTGGATAGCACAGATGGGAAATTCAGAAAAAAAAAACAACCAAATTCTGTATATAAAGTATGCTCAGATTTGTAGATAACACCTGAACTACATGCTTGGGAAAGACTCCAAATACTCCAATTAAGGCTAAAAGAATTAAGCAGAAATGTCTGCTACTGAACACCACAGAAGTTGTAAGAATTTGGAGTCTGAGTTCTATCAGACTCCACAGGAACATAACAGAATCTACAACCTATCAACCATAAGGTTTGAAACCCATACTATCAGATCTATGAGGAAACTAGAAAATATGACTTTAAAGGGAAAAGTCAATTAATAAACACCAACTCTCAAAACAATCCACATCAGAATTAGGTGACAAGAACTTAAAGCAACTATCATAACTCCTCAAAAATGAAAGGAAAAATAAGCTTCTATCAAATGAAGATACAAAATTTCAGCAAAGTTAAATGAAACTATAAAAATAACCAAAAGGAAATTCTAAAACTGAAAAATACCTTTAAAAATGTCACTGGATACACATACCAGTAGATTGTAGATAAAAAAAGGAAGGGTATATAAACTTGAAAATAGATCAATATAGATTTCTAATCTGAACAGGGAAAGAAAAAACCTAGGAAAAAATGAACAGAGCCTCAGTGACCCATCAGGCAGTATCAAAAGGTGTGATTTACATGTAACTGGAGTTCTACATGGAAAAGAGAATAGGGTAGCAAGATATCTGAAAAGACAATGGCAAGAAATACACCCAAAATTTGGCAAGAGCCAAGTTTACAAATTCAAGCTCAGTGAACTCTTGGCAAGATAAATAAGAACACAACCCATACCTATACACATCACACTACAAACACTAAACTAGAAAATCCTGAAAGCAGCCAGAGAAAAACAATTACATGAAAGGGAACAATTATTAGAAATGACAGCTAACTTCATGCCAGAAACAATGGGGTCTAGATCGCAGAGGACCAGATTATAAAATGTTGAAAAAAAAATGCAAACCTAGACTTTTATATTTAGTAAAAATATTTTTCAAGAATAAAAGAAGACCGTGATTCAGTCATGTATCACTTAACGACTGGGATGTGTTCTGAGGAATGTGTTGCTGGGTAATTTTGTCAGTGTGATCCATCAGAGTATACTTCCACAAACCTGGAGCCAGACGTAGTGGCCCACGCCTGTAATCCCAGCGGCTCGGGAGGCCGAGGCAGGAGGATCACAAATTTGAGACCAGAGGCAGTCTGCGTAACTTAGTGAGACCCTGTCTCAAAAAGTTAAAAAAAGGGCTAAGGGTGCAGCTCAGTGGTCCAGCACTTGCAGAGCACGCAAGTGTGAGGCCCTGGGTTCAACCCGCAGTACCCGGAAAAAAAAAAAAAAAAAAAACCTAAATGATATTAACTACTGGTCCAGGCTATAAACCTGTATAGTACGCTACTGTATTGAATACTAAAGGAAACTGTGAGACCAAGTATTTGTATATCTAAACATCAATGGCACTTAACAGTATCTAAACACACCAAAATATTGAAAAGGAACATTTAAAGTATGGCCTAAAAAATAAAAAATGGTGCATCTGTATAGGATATATATAGGGTATTTGGGGCTAGGAGTTAGCTCAGTTGGTAGAGCACCGCTCTGCAGTCTCTGAGGTCCCAAGTTCAATTCCCACCACCACAAAAATGAGAGAAGGACGTGGCAACCCACTCCCAAGGCAATCCCGAAACAATCTGCCATTGGAAACCCTAGGAGGGTCGCTAATAAGGACTCGACTCGTGGGCACCTAACAACAACAACAACAACAACAACAGGGTATTTACCATTGGGGGAAGGGAGCTTACACGAGTGAAAGACACTGGGCGAGTGAGCAGTCTGTGAATGAAGACCTGGGACATCACACTATTGTAGACATTATAAACACTATAGTTTAAGCTCCATGAACCTTAGCTCGGTGTAACTTAAATTTTAAATATATAAAGTTTGTAACTTTTTCTCTCAAACTAACACTTAGCTTAAAACAAAAAAGCACACAGGTGTACAAAAATATTTCTTGATATCCTTATTTTATAAGCTTTCTTCAATTTTGGGGGGGTTTTTTGGTCAAAAACTTAGGCGCAGCTGGGCATGGTGACTCACGCCTGTAACCCTATCAAGTCAGGAGGTAGAGGTAAGAGGATCACAGGTTTGAGGCCAGATGTGGCATGCATAACTTAGCAAGACCTTGTCTCAAGATAAAAAGTAAAAAATGGGCTGGGGATACAGCTTAGTGCGTGAGGCCCTGGGTTCAATCCCCAAGTACCATCCAAAAAAAACCCAAAAACAAAAAAAACACAAAAAACCTAAGATACAAGCACACACGTTACCCTTGGCTAAGTGGCTTTGCATTCTCTGAAGCCATCAAACAGGATTCAGGATCACCAATATCCCTGCCTTTCACTTCCAGATCTTGACCCACTGGAGGGTCTTCAGGGACAAAACACATGGAAAGCTGCCACTTCCTATGGTAACAATGCCTTCTTCTGGAATACTTCCTACAAGATGTGAGAATGCTTTACAGGCAATTTTTTCTGTAAGTGAAAGCAGTACACTCTAAAACAACTGTTAAAAGTATATAATAAATATGTAAATCAGTAACATGGTCAGTTATAAAATATCATGAAGTGCATATAATTGTATGTGCTACACTTTTATACTGCAGCATGGGTTTCTTTACACCAATAACACTACAAACATTTAAGATGTTATAGGCAGTAAGAATTTTCTATTTCCTTATAATTTTATAGGACCACCATTGTATATGCATGTGGCTTGTGACCTAAGTGTTTCTTTTTCGATGCATAACTACTGTAAAATATATATTTGCTGTTGTCCTGTGTCCTAGTAAAAAGTTGCTTTTGCTGTTAGAAGTCATCAAAGAGGATTCAGCTCATAGCCACCCTAAGCACAACAAAATGAAAAACTACCCATCACTGTGCCACGCACGCAATCTTTTTATGTCTGAGCTCACTGTTGGAGCTATGTTAAGCCACTGTTTCTTCTCATTTTGAGTCATGCCAGTAAAGAGCCACTGAAAACTTTATGAATTCAGGATAATTATCTTTTGTATGCTAATGAGATGACTGGTGGCTGACTGGGGGATGAACCAAGCTTGTGATTAGAGGGTTGGGACTTTCAAGCACACTCACTCCAACCTCTGGGAAGAAGGGACAAGAGACTTAAGGCTGAGCTGACCAACAGCCAATGAGTTAATGCCTATCCATTGAGGTTTGTACAAAAACCTAAAAGGACCAAGTTTTGGAGGCTTCCAGATAGCTGAACCTGGGGAGATTCCTGGAGGTTAGAGAAGGCATGGAAGCTCCATGTCCCCTCTCCCACACCTTGTGCTATGCATCTCTCCCATCTAGTTCATTTATGTCCTTGACAATATCCTTTAAATTAAATTGGCAAACATTTAAGTGTTCCCTTGGGCTCTGTAAGCTGTTCTGGCAAACTAATGAAACCAAAGGAGAAGGTCCTGGAAACCTCTGACTTACAGCTGGCTGATTAGAAGTTTAAGTGACAACCTACTACTTGTGACTGTCGCGTGAAGTCAGAGGCATTCTTATGGGACTAAGCTCTTAATTTGTGGGATCTCAAGCTATCTTCTAAGTGTCCAAACTGAGTTGCAAAATACACAGCTGGTAACCACTGGAGAATCCTCCTTAGAACTGATTGTTTTGTGTGTGGGGAAACACGTCCACACATCTGGGGTCACAGAAATATTCTGTACTGTAAGAGTACAATAAGAGAAATTGAATGGTTTTGTTTCTGCAAATTTACATTGGTGTTAGAAGTAGGATTTGCCAGCACAGCCCTGACTCACTGAAACATGGTTTGGGAGGAAAAAGGATGAAAAAGGGCAAAGGATGAGGAATTTTTGATTCCTAAATGGTGATGTCCCCCATAGTATGGAGCAGCAGCTCTTCAGTGCTGCTACTAAAGATAATAAAATTACCAAAGGAATTTAGACATGGATCAAGTTCCCCAGAAGCTGGCTCACTAAATGCTTAAGGAAATGCAAACTGACAGGAAAAAAGCAAAATTTTCAATCCCTTCATTATTGTTATCCATAATATCATTTTTTTTCCTGTGGTACTGCGGGTTGAACCCAGGGCCTTGCACTTGCATGCTCTGCAAGTGCTGGACCACTGAGCTGCACCCTCAGCCCATTTTTTTACTTTTTGAGACAGGGTGTCTCGCTAAATTAGGCAGACTGCCTCTGGTCTCGAACTTGCGATCCTCCTGCCTCGGCCTCCCGAGCCGCTGGGATTACAGGCATGCGGTTGTTATCCATAATATCTTAAATGAAATTAAAAGAGTGCTGGGTTAGAACTTGATGCTAGATAAGCCAGGTATCAGTGACTCTGAACTTCAGCCACTGGCCTCATAGCTGTCTCCCAAAAGAAAAACTTATGCAAGCATAAAGTACCTCTAAGAACTATGATTATCAAGAAGCTACTCAATATGGGAGCAGGGCAAAACTAAGAAACTAATGAAAGCAGAGGCCACAGTGTGAAGGAACTGTTTCATTTCGTAGGTAAGTATCACCAGCTTCCTCAGGAGCTTTTATGAAAATGGATTCTGAGAGTACTAATTTAAGGGTGACATCTTTGGTTTTAAATGCCCAGAGTGAGAGAACATTATTAGGGTTGACACAGAATCCACAGCTTACTAAGGAACAACTACATATGGCTATATGTAACCTGGACATACAGGAGGTCATCCTTGAAGAAACAGCCAGCCCACTGGCCTGTATGGGTAAAAGCCACTGCACAGGAGATTTATTCTAAGAAGGGAAGACTGCCTGACTCCGCATAAAAATTATACAACACATCTATATTAAAATACAGTATTATGTAGATATTAAAAATATTCAGATATGGCTGGGCGCGGTGGTGCACACCTGTAATCCCAACGGCTCGGGAGGTGGAAGCAGGAGGATTGCAAGTTCGAGACCAGAGGCAGTCTGCGTAACTTAGCAAGACCCTGTCTCAAAAAAGTTAAAAAAATGGGCTGGAGGCAGCAGCTCAGAGGCCCTGGGTTCAACCTCCAGTACCACCAAAAAAAAAAAAAAAATTCAGATATGTAATTAAGAAAATGTTATGATTGAAAGGAAATCAAATCAATAGTCTTTAATCAGAGTACAACCAACTTTTGTCCCTATTTATCTGCATTTTATTACAAAGAAGGACATAGAAAAGGAGAAAAAGGAATAGTAGTAGACCTAAGAATTTTTCTCAGGAGTCAAATACTGGTGCTTTCCTGACCACCCTTGTGTGCTTACTTCTATATTTTCACCTGTGGTCCAAATAGATGAAGTCAGAGGGTAAAGAATCTCTAGATAATTTTGAGGTCTCTTAGTACTGTGGGTTCATTCTTACTGTTATGGTAAATCATGCCCCTATCTACAGGTGTCAACTAACATTTACTGTAAAGAACCAGATAGTATAAACATTTTAGGCTTTGCATGCCAGATGGTCTTTGTTATAACTACTCAACTAGAATTTTGCAGCATGAAAGCAGCCATAGGCAATGCCAAACTGAATGACCCAATAAACTTATGAACATAAAATTTGACTTTCATATATTGTTCATGTCATAAAATATTCCAATCTTCTCCCAACAATTTAAAAATGTAAAGGACATTCCTAGACAGCGGGCCATGCAAAAACAACTGATGGATCACCCTACCTGCCATAGTTTGCAGCTCTAGTCCCTCCACTCTCTCAAGTGTTCCACAAAAATAAAATATACATTATCTATTCCCAAATACATGCAAACCAAAAGTTAAGCAGCAGGTTGTGTTTTTAACTTTTTTTATTTATAGTATCCCATTCATATTTTTCTTATAATTAATGGAGATTTTAAATCACATCTAAATGGAGGTGATTTGTTTATTTTTGAATGGCCAGGACAGGGTACAGTGAAGACATTAAAAAATAAACAAAACCAGATACTGTGGAGCATGCCTATAATCCCAGTAACTCAAGAGGTCCAGGCCAGAGGCAGCCAGTGTAACTTATTAGCAAGACCCTGTCTCAAGATAAAATTTAAAAACATGCAGGGGTCTTGGAAGGGCAGCTCAGTGGTAAAACACTTAACTAGCATGCTCAAGGTTGTGGGTTCAACTTCCCAGTTCTGAAATGTTGTTGTTGTTAGGCGCCGTCGAGTCGGCATCTGACTCATAGCGACCCTCATAGGGTTTTCAATGGCTGACTGTTTCAGGATTGCTTTGGGAGTGGATTGCCAGGCCCTTCTCCCATTTTTGCGGTGCTGGGAATTGAACTCGGGACCTCAGAGACTGCAGCGCAGCGCTCTACCCACTGAGCCAAATCCCAGCCCCCAGTTCTGAAATAGATAGATAGATAAGTAATAAACCAAATAGCGCACACATACAAGTAGTTCTTAAATTCGCCTTTTCAATCTAGGGTGTTACTGTCTCAAGCCCAATGAATAGGATGAGGGAAAGACAGTGGGACAGGAATAAACTAAACACTATTACAGCTCTCCTGTTAATAACCTCCATATTGACAACAATTGAAGGGGAGGCGGGGTCACATATGTATCACTAAATGAGACTCCAAATTTTTTACAAAATGTTAATCTGCTCTCTCTTATGCAGCTAAAAATGCTGGTGTCATCTGGTAACAAAAGAAAAGTTAGAATTTGAACATCAATTTAATGACTTTACACTGAATGGTTCTTAGGGAAATCTTAGGGAGAGACAGATCTTTCTTCTAACCAGCAATGGAACCTATCTAGGAACTGGCTACATCATATTAAATTGACTGTTTATTTGGAGAAAATATATTTAGGAGTTAGGGCACTCTTCACTGCTTGAGGGGGTTAGGGTTTAGTTCAGTTGGTAGAGGGTTGCTCAGCCACCTCTGAGGCCCCCTGTGTTTGATCCCTACCACGGCAAAAAAAACAGGAAAAGGATGTAGCAATCCACTCCTGAAGCAATTCTTAAAACAATCAGCCACTAAAAACCCTAAGAGGGTTACTATGAGTTGGACACAACTTGACAGCACCTAACACTACGACCACACTGCTTGGAGTGTAAATTCTGTCCTCAATTTATTTCTAATCTATGTTACTAAGACTTGAAAAGTCCCAGTATTATTTCCCTTAATGAACAACTATAATTTGCTAACAGAAAATAGAAAGTTTTCTATGACCAAAACCAAGTGTAATCTTGGGGAACATGAGGTTTTTGAGGTTATGATTGTTTATTAACAAAAGAAATGGCAGTATCTTATTTTGCTCAATCTAAATATTACAGCTAATTTTCCTGTAGGCAGATTACTCACGAAAAAATAAAGCATCTCAAATAACAATTTGGTTAAGTCCTATGACAGCTTCCATATTTACTAATACAAAAGTTTTGCAAATAGCTGTGTAAAGAAAAAAGAATATGTATTAATATAGCATATTAGTATCATTGAAAAACTAATTTTTCTTAGTCATCTGATCCAATTCTTCACCATATGCCTATGATAAAAAATAGCTGGGGCTGGAGGCAGCATTCAGAGCTACAATAAAATGGTATTAAAGTACTCTCTACTATTAATCACACTAATCACATTTTCACAGTATTATAAAATTAGTTATATTTTAAGGTCATAATAGAAATTAAACTCCGGGGTCAAAGGCCTAGAGACTGTTAGTCACCTAAATGTTCAATATATAATAAATCTGAAAAGTGAGTTATTTTATAACCTATGAATTAGACCATGAAAATCAATTCATATCAATACCTACATATATTAATACATATATTCATAGAAAAACAATGGATAAGGCTCCTCCTCAAACTTTTGGTACTGATGAAGATATTTACCCACACAAAATGACTTGAGTGCAACTTCCCACAGGAAGCTATGGGCCCCAGGTCTTCTATACCTGGAGCCTATAGCTATTTTTTATATCAATTACATAAACAATAAAATTACATAAACATCTAAGTGATTCCCATAAATATAAATGAATAAATGGAGAATGACTTAAGTTGTTTATGACATATTCTTAGACATAAAGCTCCAAAGCTCCTTGGACTGTTTTTAAATCAATATAATCATTGAGCATTAGTATCCACTACTGAAGCCCTAAAAAATATTCTCTCTTAGCATACTGAACTTTTTTGTAAATTTGCTAACAAAATGGCTGGTGTAGTAATGCCTTTTTTTTTTTATCTGTATGACAAAGGTATACCAATTTATGTACTTATAGCAGACTATCAAAGATTTAATATTCAAAGTTTGGAGTAAGCACTACCAACATCTAGCAATCTGTTATTTTTCTGGGTACATAAATTAAACCACACATTTTTCTAGGCCACTGGACAAGTCACCAAGTGCTATAGGTGGAACTGGAATGTTCCCCAAAGGTGTATGTGCTAAAGGCTTGGTCCACAGTTTATTGGACATTGGGAGGCAGCTGAACCTTAGAGTGGTGGCCCCAGAGAGAGGAAGTTAGGTCATCAGGGTTGTGTCCTTGGACCCTGGTACCTCCTCTTCCTCTCTCTTTGCTTTCCCGCTGCCAAGATGTGAACATCCTCCTGGCTGCCTTGAGCAAACAACTACTTCTGCAATACACTCCTTATGATGTACTGCCTCCCCACATGCCCAAAGGAACAGGGCCAACTGACCAGGGACTGAACTCTACAAAATCAGAAGCCAATATAAGCCTTCCTCGGGGCTGGGGTTTGGCTCAGTTGGTAGAATGCCGCTCTGCAGTCTCTAAGGTGCCAGGTTCGATTCCCAGCACCCCAAAAATGGGAGATGGACGTGGCAATCCACTCCCAAGGCAATCCTAAAACAATTAGCCACTGAAAACCCTATGAGGGTCACTATGAGCTGGACATGACTTGACAGCACCTAACAAGTTGATGCAGGCATTTTGGTACAGTAATGCAAAGCCAACTAACACACTTAGCTAGTGGATTCTCATCCTCAAGATCCTCATCAATGTGTTATATTTTCTACCTGTCTACCCATGTATTTAATGGGAGAATAATACATACTAATTTCACTAATGAGCCAAAAACTCCATGGCAAAAAAACCCCACAATATTACTGACTCAGCCATATTAAAGCAAGGTCAACTTTTATGTTTGAGTGAAATTTGGCATAAAAATCAGTGTTATCATACAGACTCCCAAGAAAAAGAACTCCTTCAGAAACGTTTCAACCTTCCAAGTAAATGTTTCATTCCAGCCCAGCTCTCAGATACATTAAATAAAACCTTGCTAAGTATTTCTGTACAAGCATGATCTACCTCTCTGAGAATTAAATCTCTTGTAGAGCAAACCCTTAGTGAGGCAAAATAGGGTAAATATATACTTCTATATTTGTAAATATAAGGCAAAGCTTTTTCCCTAAAATTTTTTCCAAAGATTGGGAGGCTAAGGTAGGAGGACTGCAAGTTCAAAACCAGCCAGTACTATACAGCAAGACCTTGTCTCAAAAAATCAAATCTCAAGAGAATCATTATACATTTGAGCCATTACAAAGTCTTTCATATTACAAAGCATTCATTCTCTTACTTAGAGAAACAAAATATTGCTCAGTTAACCTACTTTGAGAAAAGAGTATGGCACAGAGAAGATCTACAAACATAACTTCAATCAATGCTGGTTTCTGCCACTTTATCAAGCAGGTCAAATAATTTAGATGAATATAAAGATGATCTGTTTTACAAAACTGTTAGGACATCATGAAAAGTCGTTCTAAATATCAAAGATATATGTGAAACCTCAAAGATAAATTATGAAATGACCCACTCCTCAAAAAAGCAGTATTTCTAAACTGATTTTGGGGGGGCCTTGAATTCACATCAATTCTCCTGCCTCAGCCTCCCAAGTGCTCGGATTACAGGTATACACCACCTTGCTCAAGTTGATATTATTTTCTGTGATTTAATATGTGATCATCCTAAAAGAAGACATATGCCTCATGTTGTAATTAATGTAATATGAAACAGTACTACCACATAGGAAGAATTGTGCCTAAAACCATTGCCCCAATCTAACTTCAATCTATCTAATAGAAATTAAGATGGAACAAAGTGACAGATACGTTAGGAAAGGAACTGCCAAATCCAGAATACAGAAAAGGAAAAATCACTAATTTACAACATGAAATTTTAAAAGTGGGGGAAAGAGGGGAGATTACCATATCAACTTAAGGTTTAATATCAAATGAATCGTTTAAAACCTGGTTGAATCTTGATTCTTATAAACCAAGTATAAAAATACTTTTTTGAGAAAAATTAGGGAAATCCAAACACAGAATGGGGATTAGATTACATTAGGTAATTTTGTTAGTTGTTACATTTTTGTTAAGTCTTCATTAGTAAGGGAACTTATGCTTTTAAATACTACTTTAAAAAGTAAAATTTGGATATAAACAAGATTTCACACAATATTGAATATGGATGATAGATATATTCAGGAGTTCAATCTATCTTCTCTACTTCTGTATTTGAAAATTTCCATAGTAAAGTTCAATAAAACACACGGAAAGCCATATGAAGAAGGTAGTAGTATAGAGAATATATGAAAGAAATATTTAAGTTTGGGTCTTGAAGGCTAGGTACACAAATTGGACAAAACCTTAAAAAAAAAAAGTATAAACTGCAGCTTTTTGTAAAGGGGATGATTATCTTCAAGGTTAACTGGCTTATGGTCCAAGCTGTTGTGTGAATTTAATTTCAGTTATTACTTTCTCAATCTATACTTTCAACTAGTATATGAAAATTTTTCCTAAAAACTAATTTCCACATTAGTACCATTTTTTTGGACTTCTAATCAGACAGCTCTCCCCCAAAGAGAATCTACTGTGCCCTCAATTTTATGCCAGACATCACTCTAGACCCATTATCATCTAATTCTCATTACAATCCAGCCAAGTAGGTATTGCATTTCTACTTCACAAATAAGAAAATGGCAGCTATTTTTCTACCTTAAAAGATAAAACTACTAAATGGCAGAGAATTCAATACTACTAAGGCCTCAAAAGCCTCATGTTCTTTCCCATAATAAAACATAAACCATCACTCAGTTGTTGTTATGGTTGGGATATGAAGTTTCCTCCCAAAATCCCCATGTATGGAAGGCTTGGTCTCCTATGCAAGCAGTGTTCAGAGGTAGGGCTTTTGGAAGGTAATTGGATCATGAGGGCTCTACTTTCATGAAAGGATTAATCCATTGATGGGTTCATAATTTGATGGCATAATTAGGAGGTGATGTAAACATTAGGAGGTAAGGACTGGCTGGAAAAAGTAGGGATGAGCCTTTCAAGGCGTATCTTGTCCCCTGTCCTTTCTCTCTCCATTCTGCTCTGCTTCCTAGCTGCCATAAGGCAAAGCTCTGTTCCACCATGCCCTTCTGCCATAATGTACGGACGGCCTCACCAGAGGCCCAGAAATATGTAATCAACCTACCATAAACTGAAATCTGAAACTGTGAGCCAAAATAAATCTTTCCTCTTTTGAATTGTTTCTCTCAGGTATTTGTCAAAGTGATAAAAAGTCAACACAGGTGATAATTATTTTACCCTTTGCAAGCTCTCCCTTTCTTCCTTTAGTTTACACTACTCCAACCCTAGACAGTCCTCTATCACTTATTTCTTCACGTGCAAATTGCAAAAACCCCTCACAGTTGGCTCAAATGGTGCACAGTCCATAAAACCTACAATAAGTAACCTTCCTCTTTATTCCCATGGCATTTAACTTGTATTTTTCTATATTAATACAGTTCACCCATTAGACTTTAAAACTACTTTACATGAGAATTAGGCCAAATAAATAAATAAACTAATAAATAATGAATAAAGCTAAGCATGGTGCACACCTGTAATCCCAGCACTGCATGGCTGCAAGCAAGGGAATCCTGAATTCGAGGTCAGCCTGGGCTACACAGAGAGTTCCAGTCCAGCCTGGACTATGCAGCAAGATCCTATCTCAAAACAAAACAAAAAAAGAAAAGTGACTAAACAAACAAACACAAATCAGATTTCAAATAGGAAAAAATCTAACACAATTTCATCAACTGTTCTGATTATATTAGTGTTAATGAAATGTAAATTAATAATGATGAGGGAAGAAGTCAAAATGAAGGATACTAAAGAAACTGTCATAGAGGAGGGAGAATGATTCAATATTCCAGGATATTAAATGAAAAGGCAAACTGAAAACCAATATATGTTTTTTCATCCTAGTTTAATAAAACCAAGACAAAAACACATGGATACATAAAAGAGCAAGATAAGACTAGTTGTTACATCTAGGAAGACAGACATAATTTTTACTTTAAATTTTAGTTTTTTTACTCCTAGAATATTTCCCATATGCTATTTATACTTGTGAAAACACTTAAAATATATACATGTTAAAATCACTAAACATCCTTATATAATCATTATAGTGACGTTAGCTTGAAAAATCAATGCCCTCTACAGTAGTTAATGACGTGCTATATCTAAGCACAAGTGATTTATATAGCTTATCTCAAAAGATGTGTGCTTACTAAAATATGTGAACAAGACTAGATTTTTCCTAAGATATATACGTCTACACACTATGTATGACTTATAAAGAAATGGCAGAAAAAATTTTTCCAATAAATAAAAAAATCTCATTTTAGTCTTATTTTTAAGCTTCCAATGGTTTTAGAGGCAATATAAAAGAATTTACATGTACACCTGATACCTATTATAGTAAATATCACTAGCCATAATTTCATAACACTTTGGGTTTCTAAAAAGCAAAACCCAATTTGTAGATCTAAATAGTCTTTCATCAACTAATTTAAAGGAATAATATATTTAGGTTAGTTCCACCCTCCTATTTAAATTCCTCAAAAATTAAAAAAAAGTGGACTCAAACAAGTCATACATTTAAACTCAATATATTTGACATTGTTTGGGCTTCTAAAATATTTTAGTAATATTCTTTACTTTATAATACATTCTTTGACAATAGGAAAGAAAGAGGTGAACTGGTTAAAGAAAACTTGTTATTCCTACCACTCAAGACTCTCACTAATCTGAATTCAGAAAATACTAATGGAGGGCAAAATACTTCAGTGCTAATGCTCTATTTCACTCCTAACCACAATGTGCATGAAACAGGATTAATCACTAAAGAATGCTACCTCATCTATAGCCATACTATGCTGAACACACCTGATCCCATCTGATCTCAGAAGCTAAGTAGGGTTGAGCCTGGTCCATGTACTTGGATAGAAGTCAGCTTAACTCTTTGGGGCCCAGACTGAACCATCTGGGGTAAAATACACCACAGTTAAGATTTGGGATCAATTATACCTTTCTTAGTATACAGAGTGAGGACCTGTTAATTGCAGACATTTTGGAAATTCTTATGTCCCTTAGGAATGAGCACCCTAATTTCAATATCACTGGTTCTCACAGGCTCACAGTACATCAGAATCTAGGTTAGGAGGCTTTTTAAAAGTACAGACACTTAGATCCCACCTACTCAAGGCTAGTTTAAATTAGTCTGCGTAGGGAGACTGATAGGCTGGGATTTAGCTCAGTTGGTAAGAGCGCCGCTCTGCAGTATCTGAGGTCCCAGGTTCGATTCCCAGCACCACAAATATGGGAGAAGGACATGGCAAGCCACTCCTGAGGCAATCCTGATACAATCAACAATTAAAAACCCTGTAAGGGTCACTATGAGTCAGACATGACTCAAGGGCTCCCACCAACAACAACAAGGGACACAGGTATGGATTTTTTTATATAATCTCTCCAGGTGATGCTTCCCACGTAGATAGGATTGGGACCTTTACACATCACCACATGACTAGAGAATATATCCATAAATTGCATAGATTTTCCAATTAAAAATTTTTGTTGGATCCCAGCGACTCAAGAGGCAGAGGCAGGAGGATCGCAAGTTGAAGACCAGAGGCAGTCTGCATAATTTAGCAAAACCCTGTATCAAAAACTTAAAAAAATGGGCTGGGGGTGCAATTCAGTGGTACAGCACTTCCAAAGCATACAAGGGCAAGGCCCTGCATCCAATCCCCAGTACAGGAAAAAAAAAAAAAATTGTTGGTATCATTGTTATCATTATGCTGTAACAGAAGCCAAAATCAAAAGATCTAAAATATAGTACTAAATTTATCTCTTACCTAGCTCAGTCAAGTCAGATCAAAGACTGATTACATTTCTGCATTTGCAAATGAGGATAACAATGTCCCCATAGGGTTACTGCAAAGATTAAATGAGGTAATATATGAACTTGAAATATAAATGCTTCCTAAAATATGAGTGGGGCTGGGATTTAGCTCAGTTGGTAGAGTGCTGTGCTGCACTCTGAGGCCCTCAGTTCGATGGCCAGCACCACAAAAAAATGGGAGGGGGACATGACAATCCACTCCTGAAGCAATCCCAAAGCAATCAGCCATTGAAAATTCTATGAGGGTCACTATGAGTCAGACCGACTTGATGGCACCTAACAACCACCACCTCCAAGTATGAGTAGCCTACCACAAGAAGTGAGCAATTTTTTTGTTGGTAGTGGTAGTGGTGGTGTTTAAAAATCAATGTAAGATCCTTTGACCCAAAAGTTTCTCTTCTGGGAATTTACCTCACACAAACAGCAGCACTAACAAAACACAATTAACTATATTAGGATATTTACTGCAGTATTGCTTACAACAGTTTGTAAACAAAAACCAAACAACCTACACTCAACAACAGAAAAATGGCTTAACAATAACAAAAAGTCATGCAGAAAAAATTACAAGTTATTGATTAAAGATGAATGTACTAATGCAAAAAAAATCCATAATGTCAAGTAAAAATACCAGGTTGGCTAGATTGTATATGTCTCATTTTTGTTCAAAAGAGGAAGGGAGCAAACATAAATGACTATATTTGTGTGAAGTATGAAAAAATAAAATACCTATCAACTTTGGTCGGGAGAAGGACCCAGCAGCCCACTCCTGAAAAACAATGAGCCACTGAAAACCCTATGAATAGCAGAGAAGCACAGACAACAGTGTTTCATCTCTTGTACATAAGGGTTGCTATGAGTCAGACACTGACTTGCCAGCACCTAACAACAATCAACTTTGGTGAAGGAGGAGCTACTGTTAGCTTTATCTTCGTATTTCTCTGTGGAGTACAGTTTATTTAAATTAGCCCCCCAAAAAGCACTTTTAAAGTCCTATGTGTATGTGTATGTGAATGTGAATACAGTGTATGTGAATACAGCTTAAATGTATTATACTTTGGAGACTATTACAGAATAGAGTACAAGAGACTTTGTCTATTTTAGTTCCTGTTAGTAACAGGACCAACAAGGACTTGTCTTAAATGGGTACCTAGTAATTTTCTATTGTTACATGTATGAATTAGAATATAGCACCAAAGAAAAATAACTTGAGCAATGTTAATTAGGTTGTAACAGGAAACTAAAGGAAGTCATCTGAACACATGGTCTAAGATAACCTTAAAAAAATTAAAACCACTTTTAAGCAGCACTTTAATGCAGTTTTGTTTTGTTTTTTCCACTTGGTGGTGCTGGTGACAGAACCCAGGGCCTCACACACACTAGGCAAAAGCTCAGCTTTTTAAAGAAGTTTAAAAAGGACGTTTTAGATTTTTCCAATGTGTCTTTCTTACTCACCAACTCATATAGTTTTCTCTGAAATAATAAGTTCCTTGTCCAATACATTTAAGATATATTTTTCATGGGCCTACCCATGTAATTCCATAGTGTTTCATTTACTGGAAAACTTTGGAAATATCTTTGCAAAACTTTTCCAACTACAAAAGCAGTAAATTGTAAGTGAAAATTTGTCTATACTGTCAGATATGAAAATCACTACTAACAATATTTGCTTCAAAGCTGGGTGCAGTGGCACATGCCTGTTGTCCCAGCGACTAAAGATGTGCAGGCAGGAGGATCACAGGTTCAACACTAGAGGCAGCCCACATAACTTAGCAAGACTCTGTCTCAAGGTAAAAAACTAAAAATGAGCTTGAGGTGCAGCCCACTGGTAGAGCACTTGCAAAGTATGTGTGAGGCCCTGGGTTCAACTCCCGTATACTGATTAATAATAATAATAATAATAATAATAATAATAAGTTGCTATTATCGTTCTTAGGTGCTGTAGAGTCATGTCAGACTCATAGCAACTCAAAGTGTTTTCAATGGCTGTTTCTCAAGATTGCCTCAGGAGTGAAGTGTCATGTCCTTCTCCAGTTTTTGTGCTGCTAGGGATTGAACCCAGGTCCTCAGCGGAGTAGCACTCTACCAACTGGAGCAAAACCCCAGTCCCAAATAATACGTTAGCTTCCAAATAACAGGGTTTGAGGAAATCTTTTATTACCACACCAGAATTCAGAATTGAGTGAGACACATGTGTTGGATTAATGGTAATCCAAGGATCTCCTTGGAAGGTCTAATTTAGGCCAAGTAGGCTCCCCAATACACACCCCATAATTATCCTAACCCAGTCACAGGTAGCACTCTACTACTGTCCTGCACTCTAGAAAAAAGCAGTCTATCCCTGGTGGTCTCAGGAAGAACAAATTAAGTGCTTTCCGCAGGGAACAGAGTCCCAGAGAAAGGGAGGAAGGGGTTCCACCACTCTTGATCAGTTCCTTCTTACAAATACACCAAATGGAAGAATAAAGAGAAAATACAATAAGTGAAAGACTGTTTTTATGTTGTCTTAAAAACAGCAAGAAATCTAGTATGTCACAAACCAAATTTCCCCTGCTATGAGTGCAATTTTTATCTAATCATACCTTTAGTAAAATGGCCTCTAACTGTGAATGCAAGTCAGACAAAGCCATCCGAGACTTGAATATTTACTGTATTTTAAATATCCATAAAATTTTAAGAATAAGTAAAATATAGTCTATTCTCATATCTTAGAAACCCAATGAAGTCTTTATGTTAGAAAGCATGTAGCACTTGAGTCCAGGAGAGAGAAACCCAACTTGCACTTCAGTTGTGAGGATCTTGTCAGTGTCTATAAAAAGGAGGCTCACTTGGAAACATAGCTCAGGCGCAGACTGTTCACCTAGCCTGCACAAAGTTCTGGGTTCCACCTCCAGCCCTAGGTAAAGAAGAAAAAAAGTCTAGTCTTGAGACTGACTTTGAATGTCAAACCTGGCCTAAGTCTCTGGTAATTACTTCTGCTAATATGGGTAAGTACCATCTCAGAAAGACAAATTATCTTTCAACACCAGCAAGATTTACAAACAAGTATAGAAGATTTAAGAGAAGTAAAATCCACCTGCTAATATGTGTTAATTAAAACTGTACTGCACACACTTCCAACGCCTAAGAAAATCTGACCTAGTAAAGTGAGCCTTTTAGGATCAATTTAAATGTAACTAATTCATTTAGATTTCTTTAAAAAGTTACTGTAGTCTTAAAGAAAACTGAAACACCTAAGAGAACTTCGGACTCAAGACAAATTAAGGAAACTATGTATTAAAACTAAACAGTTTCCAGTTGTTTGAACATGCTTAAGTTTGTTAATAGCAAATCTATCTGGAAGGTAAAAAGAGTCAGACTTGTGCACAGAATAAGAAAACTAAACTAAGGGAGGAAAAAAAACCCTAACCAGACTTCTGAAATTATAACTTTAATTTTTAAATTAGTGAAGCTTTTTCTGGGTACAATAACTGTCCTCAAAACACCAAAACTGAACTTTACACACCTCAACTTCACCAAAAACTGGAATTTTAAAGACATTCTTGCAATAAATTAAATGCCCTTATTTATCACTGTGCACATATCATCAATCACTTTTAAAAACAAAATATTAAAAGACTAACAACAGAAACTTATTACCCAACTTATTCATTCTTGTATTTTTAACAGGATTTCTAGCCAGAACTTCTTAAATTATCCTTCAATACTCCAGGTAACATGGTGAAGAGTCACGTACTAAACAGGAATCTAAGTAGTGAACAAGCTCTTAAAATGCTAAGGTAACTCCCTTTATTACAACTGGTTTCTTCACATACAACACCTTTTCAGGCACTACGTTTCTTTTACGCCTTTAAAGAGTATGGTCCCTAAAAACGTTTACCGAAAAATCCTGCCACTAGTCTTAAATATAAAATCTCAAAGGGACTATCCTGACATTATCTGTCTTACTGAACCTAATGTCGGCAACCCAGTCCCTTGGCCAAAAGTTCAAATGTGTTAGAATGAAAACCTATGTTAGGAAAAGTGGGTTAGAGAAGCTGGGGTCTCAGAAGTACTACGCACGTGCTCGGGCATAAAACTTCACGCAATTTATGCTTTCAAACTCAGACCCCATTCAGACCCAAAACTTTGCTAAATATCTGCAGTCGCTCGTCTTGTCTCTGGTCTTACTCTTCTGGGCACAGAGAGATCTTCTGACCAATCGTAACATTCCTTCCTAAAGGCACCTGAACACATCGAACCCAAGTCCCTGCTTCTCTCCTGGCCACATCTGTCCACCGCAAGCTTTTTCCGGCCCCACTCCGGCCCTTGGGGATCCCCACACTTGTTTTCACGAGCCCACACCTTCCGCTTCACCCACTTCCAACCCGCACGCCGCTCGGGATCCACCCAACCTCTCCCCCACTCTCCCAGCCCCGGGGCCGGGGCACGCGGACGGCTCGGTCTCCAACCCCCAGCGCGTCCGGGTCGGGGGCGCCCCGGGACCGCCCGGGAGGGCGAAGCGGGAAAGCCGCGAGCGCGGCGCCCCCTCCCCCGCGCGGCGCACACCCCCTTCCGGCTCCCCTCCCCCTGCATTGTGCCAGCGGCCCAGGCCGCGGTCTGCCAGGGCCCGAGGCCCGTGTGCCCTCCCGCCGGAGGCTCGTTCCCGCCGAGGCCGCCGCACAAAGCCCGGTCCCGGCTCCCGCGGCGCCCAAGGACGGGACAGGGAGCGAGCGCGGGCTGACTTACGGGGCTGCCGCGGCCGTGCTACCTCAGCCGGGGACACCGACCGTTGGGCACCGGCGGCGTCGCTCGTGGCCGTCCTCCCCCTCCTCTGCCTTCGGTGGCGACAATGTCTTCTTTCTCCTCCTACCTCCCTCCCCCCCCACCCCACCTCCTCCTTCTCCTCCCCCTCCTCCTCCGAACCACCGAAGTACCGAGGGTGAGACACAGAGACTCACAACAACATGGCTGACACCGCCGCCTCCCCTTCCCTCCCCCCCCCGCCCACCGGGCGCGCGCGAGGCACTCCGGGAAAAAGGGGAGGGGGCAGCACTCACCGAGGTGCGGCTCCTCAGTGGCTGGCGTCTGGTCTCCCGCGCTCCGGGCGCGAGCGGAGCGTGGCTCTGCGCGTGCGCACGCTTCCTGCGCCGTCGCGCGTGCGGCCGCCCTCGGGCTGCGCTCCCCACCCTCACCTTGCGCCTTTGCCCCTAGTCTGGTCCTCGGCTGCTCGCGCTCTCTTCCTGGGCCCGGCCCCTTAGCCCGTCGAGAGCGCGCACGGGGCTCGCCTGACGCGAGCGTGGAGTTTCCTCCCCCGGCATTCGCCTGTCTTTCCCGAGGGGCCTCGACTTGCGATTTCGCTCACCCTCTGCTTCCTGCGGGATAACTCATTGTCCTCTCCCAACTGCCTTTGCAGGTGTCAGCGCCCGTGCCGCCCTGTGCTTCGCTTCCGGGGTGATGGCACTCACAGGAGCCTGACCTTAACCTAGACCTTTAGTTTGCACTCTTCACCTCCCTCCACCCAGATGTTGGAGATGCATCTGGAAGTGAAAAACTGCACCCAGTTAGTAGACTTGGGTTCTTTTAGTGGTTGGTTGCTTAGCATATGGAGCCAGCTCTCAGGAAAATATGGGCCCCAGTGCTTGCCCCGTGTTAAGCATGGTTGTTCTTGTTGTTAGGTGCCGTCGAGTTGGTATCCGACTCATAGCGACCCTCGGTACAACAGGGGAAACACTATTGTCAGTGCTTCTCTGCTGTTCACAGGGTTTTCAATGGCAGATTGATTTTTGGGAGGGGGTTGCCAGGTCCTTCTCCCAGCCTACAGCTTCTGGTGTTCCCAGGCGGTCTCCCATCCAGGTACTAACCAGGCCTGACCCTGCTTAGCTTCCGAGATCTGACGGGATCGGATGCCACAGGGCTACAGCTGCAGGCGTTAAACATGGAGAAAACATCAATCTCCAGCTGAGCCACTGCTGCTCACTTGCTCTGTGTTATCACAAAGCGCACTGTCCTGTTTACAGGCTACTTGGAGAATCCAAATCTGCCCTTGTCAAGTGTGGCCCTTCTCGCTTGGAATCTCTGCAGAAAATAGGGATGACTCTCTAAAGATCTGGACTTGTGGTGGCTGCCTGTCACAGCTATACTGTGGGAGAGCAGGGGCACATGTGGGTCTCATTGTCCATGGTTTGCTCAGCTCCTGGTTCCCCGGACGCTGTACTTCATACACACCTAGGGCCTGTAATTACCGTGTTTAATGTATGTCTTCACTAGGCAACTGAGCTCCACCAGGGCAGGGACCATGTTTGTTTTGTTCCAGGCTCTACCCCCAGGGCTTGCTAAACGCGAGCTGTTTGATTTTTTCATTATTTCCAAAAATGACTGACATTGAAATCCATCTGTCTTAGTTTCATGTTGCTTTAAGAAAATACTAGATTGGATAATTCGTAAAGAAAAGAAATTCTTACAGTTGAGGAGGTTGGGAAGTGTGATATCAAGGTGCCACCATCTGGCAAGGGCCTTGGTGCTACATAATCCTATGGTGGAATGCCAAAGGACAAGAGAACAAGAAGGGCTGAAGATGAATTTGTAACAACCCCTCTCTCAAGATAACTTGCCCACTCTCAAAATAACTTACACACTCCCTTGATAGTGACATTAAGAATTCATGGGGGCAGAGCCCTTTCGCCCAGTCTCACCTCTAAGGCCACTGTTGCACTGGGGATTAAGTTTCCAACACATGAACTTTTGGAGACACCTTCAAACCATTGTACTATTTCAAGCCTTTACCTCTGGCCCAAATTCTAGGATTCTAGGTATTTTAACTTGAATATTCTTCTTGTTACCAAGCATTAAAAACTGAAGTCACGCTCATCCATACCCCTAGCTCCTGCCCTAGCTCCACAATTCTCCATGCCATTACCTATTCATTCCTCAGATTATTCCTCTGAACCATCCTTGTTTGTTCCTCTTGTCCCCACACCCCTCACAGATAACTTGCCAAGCTGTGGGGGATTTTACTTCCTAAATACTTTGTCAAACAGTCCCTTCTTCTATCTTGCCACTATTACAAGCCTTACTTCCCAGATCTGGATCTCTGTAACTGGCTCATAATCATCCTTCCTGTCTCTGGTCTCACACCCCACAATCAATTCTGCCCTAAATTGCAAATCCCAAACCAGACATGCCTGTAATCCCAGCACTTGGGAGGCTGAGGCAGGAGGATCAACAAGAATTCCAGGCTACCCTGGGCTACATAGTAAATTTCAGGAAAGCCAAGGATACATAGTAAAACCTTGTTGCAAAAACCTAAATGAGAGCTGGGCAGGGTGGCCCATGCCTATAATCCCAGCAGCTCAGGAGGTGGAGGCAGGAGGATCGCAAGTTTGAGACCAGAGGCAGCCTGCTAACTTAGCAAGACCCTGTCTCAAAAAGTAAAAAAATGGGCTGGGAGTGCAGCTCAGTGGTCCAGCACTTGCAAAGCATGCAAATGCAAGGCCCTGGGTTCAATCCCCAGTACTACAAAAAAAAAAAAAAAAAAAAAAGCTAAATGAACAAATAAATGCAAATCCAACTCGTGGCCCTCAGACCTCTACTTCAAGCATCCTATGTCTCATTTACTCACCACAGAGTTTCCCAACTGTTCTCTGTTCAGTATTAATAGATGTTCCTTTAAGAAATGGCCCACAGCTGAGCATGGTGGTCTATGACTGCAATGCAGGCGCTCAGGAGACTGAGGCAGTAGGATCAAAAGCTTGAGGGCACTCTGGGCTAGATAGTAAGACCGTGTTTCAAAACAGAGAATGAAAAAAAAAAATGTCCCACAGTCAAATGAGTATGGGAGGTACTGAGAGGTACGCGTTTTGCTTGCACAGAAGCAAGAAACTGCTGTACATTGGCCATCACAAGCTGGAGAGGACATTGAGACATAGGCAGAATCATATCATTGAGCTCCCCCTCCTCTGGGCTGCTAACAGCAGAAGAGTCTAGACATGAATTACTTAGTCTGGGTGAAAATAGATGGGCGCATTAGAAGCTCCCCCTCAGAATACAGAATTGGGATTAAGACACTCTGATCTCCCTCTGGGAGGTCTCTTGACCCCAGGATATTTTGAGCTGACTTGCCTCACCATGTAGATAGAGAATCCTTAGAGAAGAATAGAGGTGAGAGAAAAGGAACCCTGACAATATTTCTCTTTCACTTGTCCTGTGTGTTACTGGCTGCCTCTACACTTGGAATCTGAGACACATACCTGGAAAATATTTATAATGACTTCTACTTTTTTTTGCTGAAATTGAATGAAGTGAATTTCTGCTACAACCAAGGGTCTTAACTACAATCCCTGGATATACCATAGTTATTTATTTGGTGCTTACAATATGTATGCACTTTCCCCGTTTACTATTCCTCAAATACCCTTGATCACAAGGCTTTACTTGGAAGGTTCTGCAATTGGTTCAATGATCTTGTCGCCATCTAGAAAGACTCCAGGTTTTTGGAAGAACAGCCTCTCATTTTTATTTTGTACCAAGCACCACAAATTACACAGCCTGCCCTGCCTATGAAATATTAGCTCTATTTAAGAAAAGGTTTCTTCGCTGCAGGTAGATGTCAAAATAGGCACTGAAAATATCCAAGTAGGAAATAATGTGCAATGTTTCCCAACCAAATTTGACCCTAGAAGGCTCTTTTTCATGAGGAGTCTCTTAAGGTTTTGTGTTCTGCAGCCCAAACATGTAGAGATATGACTCTGCGTATGTCCCTGTCTCCTTTCCAGCTCGTGATTCCAAATGCATGGCAAGCAGTTTTTTACTTTGGTGGCTTCACATATGCTTTGCAATCTGCCATGCTCATTAAGCACTTCTGATTATAATTGGCTTCTCTTTAGGTTTACCTACAAGGAAAGAATGTCCTGTTCAGCTAATATAAATATCTTGTATGTTTGGCAGTTAAGATGGACATTGTAATTGACACCTCAACAGCCACTCTAATCACCTGGGAGCTTGTTAGAAATGCAGAACTTGGCCCTTTGCCAGACGTACTGAATCAGAATCTGCATTTTAACAAGATTCTTGGGCAATACCTATACACAATAATGTTTGAGAAGCATTAGGAAGCCAATCACAATAGTTCCGCCATGCTCACTAGAAATTGTTCTTTCATGGGTGTACCTTAACCATTTTGAACCAGTGAGACACAAAGAGGTGCCAGCTCAGAGCATCTCGTGGGGAAACAAAGCTGTCTCTCTTTCCTGGATGTAAACAACACATGTTGCCATGGTTCCTGCTGACAGGCATCTTATCACTGCAAGGAAATCCAGACTGGGGGCCAGACCCCCTATTCATTCTTCCCTTCTTTCTTAGTAGCTGGTCCTCATGTGGATCCTTCTTTGGGTGTGGAACAGAATGGAGTGTCTTGACTTTCCAGCCACATGCCCTGCCTGTTGACAATGTGTCTATGTGACCTGTGGAGTCAAATGATTCTCAGAGTTGCACATCATAATCACCTGGGGGAACATTTAAGATGTATTAATTGCCATGTCTCACCCCCTGAAGTTTTGATGTAGGGGTCTGGGCTAAAGCCTGGACATGGGTATTTTTAAAAAGCTCCTCAATGGTTTTAATGTATCACTGTAATTGAGAACCAGAAATTTAGAGAAACCATATCTTAGAGCATAATGCCATTTTAATATTCCCTATCCAAATGTCTTCTTTCCACTGGCACTGTTTGTGCGACTTCCTGTAAACTCATTTTATAACTTTGTTATCTCTGTAAAAATAATATAAGCCCTTTGTAGAAATGAAAAGTTCCATTCATCTCTATTTTACACTCACAGAAATTGTAATATGTACATTTGGTGAGCGCCATTACTCTCAAATACTGATAGAAGAATGGATAAAGAGATATATAGGTAGAGTGACATTAAGAGGAATAGGCTTCTTCTGTATATGCTATTTTTAGATTATTTTTAAAATACAGTATTGAATAAATTGTTATATGAATTGAACAAAAGAAAGAACAGAAGGAACTGCTCAGATCCATGCTACTTCATCACAGGAGAAATTGATGCATAAAAGATTTCTCAAAGATAAAACAAAATTATAAAAATCATCAATAGCACAGAGTAACTTTTCAAACTGTTTCAAGATTGATTAGCACTGAATTCCTTACTATTGAAGATAACATAGTCTGTCACCTCTCTGAACTCCTTAATTTTTTTGCCCATATTATTTTTATATTGTCAGCCTTTATAACATTTACATTCTATTATTTCCCTAATGACTTGTCTTAATTTCAGTATTTAAATGTATTTGTTCTTTACTGCTTCTTTATTTCTAACTTCTTCATTTGCATTAGGTTATGGATCTCATCATGTATCAGTTAGCTTTTCCTTATGTCAAAATCACTTCCCCCCCCTAAAAAAAATCATTTATTTGATCACAGAGCTGGACATGGTGGCACATGCCTATAATCCCAGCATTCAGGAGGCTGAGGCAGGAAGATCAAAGTGAGTTCAAGGCCATATTGGTCTACATAATAAGTTCCAGGCCAACCTAGGGTACACAGCAAGACCCTGTCTCAAAAAAATACCTAATAATAATAATATTTTTATTATTATTATTATTATTTGGTTATTATTATTGTTATTTATTAGATCACAGTTTTATGGGTTGGTGAATTGGGCTGAATTCCAGTGCGAGGTTCTGTGGATCTCTCTGGCCTACATACACAATACACAATTGCATTTGGCTGGTGGCTTGGCTGGGTCTAGATGGTTGAGGTCTGGCAGTCATCCAAACCACCTTGTAGCCCCTCCAGCTGGCTAGCTCAGGCTCCTTCACACGGAGGCAGAGTGAGGATGGAAGCTGTAAGCCCTCCTAATGCCTGGGCTTGAGGCTCATAGAGTATCCCTTCTTCCACAAATTATTGGTCAAAAGAAATCATAAGTCCAGCCTACATTCAGAAGTTAAAGAAATCAATTATCTTTTGATGGGAGGAGCTACAAAAAATGTGTGCCCATTTGCAATCTTTTATGATAGGCCCATAGTTCCTGAATTATTTCGTGTTTGAAAATGCCTTCCTCAGCATTAAGAAGTCATGAAACAATATTCCGAAACCTAATTATTGTACATTCTATATTCATCAAAGCATTCTAAAACAACTCATTCACATTTTGTTGATTTCACAAGGAGAGTTAGAATTTTCTTGATTATATATTTTTTCTTTTAAATTTTAGATCATCAATGTGGTTATGAACAAAATTTGTACAGTCAGCTTCTCTTCTTTTGTGAAACTTCAGATGAATATCGTTGCAGCTATAACTGAAAAATGTCTTTTTAAAAATGGCAGATGTTGTTAATTTAAAAACAACATACAGTAATTTAGTTTGCTGTATGATGGTGGTCTACTGGAAATTACATAAGCTTTTTTGTGTCCTAACTTGGAAAAGTATATGGCAGAGTTTAACTGTATCTTTACAGTATCTTAACAGTATCTTTAACTAAGAATTGTATACACTTAAATATATTTACAACTTGTATAAAGCAAAAAAGACCATGTAATTATAGTGAGCAATGTAGTTTTGCTCATATTATCTGGTGTTTGCCAAAAGAAGAATAAATAATGAATGATTTAAATAAAAATTTTTTTTAAAAAAAAGAAAATGCCTTCCTGGTTTATTTAAACTTAAACAACAATGATTACTGGGCCTTGCTTTTTTTTTTTTTTTTTTTTTTTTTTTTTTTTTTTTTTTTTTTTTTTTTTTTTTTTTTTTTTTTTTTTTTTTTTTTGAGACAGGGTCACCAGGTAGCCCTGTAGCCCAGTAGCTCAGGCTGGCCTCAAACTCATTATCCTCCTCTGGAGTGCTGGGATTATGGGTCCATTTCTTTTTTCTAAAAAATTTTTTCCAGCAGAACTTTGTTAACATTGCTCTATGGAAAAGTCTGAGGCAATTTGATTTTAACCTACTTAAAATTTTTTCCTCTACTTCTGAAATTTCGTATCTTTATGATAATAGATCTCAATGCCAGATTTTCCCAAGATCACAATATAATCCTGATATTTGAAAATTACCATAAATTATTTTATCATTTCAGGGAAACTTTTTTGTATAATATTTCTGAATTCTTTTCCTCTGAACTTTGATAGATTTTGTACTTCAGGGAATAACTGTAGTTATTTTTATTTGAAACATCTTTGTCCTGCGTATGGGTTATTTTCTTGCTAATTGCATTAATATCTTTGCCTTTTTCTTCTGAATTTACTGTGATTAAATCAAGTTTTTCTCCATGTTATTAATTTAATTCAATTGGTGAAATACAAAGAATTCATTGCTAAATGGTGCAACCTAACACTAATGTTTTGGTTTCAATGTTTCATTAGCTCTGTATCATCCTTTTCATCTCATTTTGAGGTTTTATCAAGTCACTTGTGCTGATTATTAATCTATGATTTCTCAGCTCCACACTTTGCAACACTAAAGTTGAGATTCTGCAAACCCTACTTCCTTACCACCTTATACCATGTTTGGCCCTGCCAAGGGTGAGCAGCTGGAGAGGCATTGGAAGGCAGGGAAAAGAAACATTTTCTCCTTCCTGTTTGCTTATAATTCCTGTAAGAATTACCCCAAAACAGCATGTCAGCCCAACTGCAACAGTTGGTTCCTGTTTTTAACTTCTGTACACACTCCTAGAATTAGCTCATGATACTCCCTTAGAAGACAAGCAGCAGCTGAGTGGTACCCTTCCTCAAAGCCTTTGGGCAAGTTCCAGGGGCTGCTTCTCCCAACTCCTGATCTATCAGCAGCACCCAGGGCACCCCTTCCTAAAAGAGTGTGTCCCTATACTAAGGGTTTAGTTCAGTTGGTTGAGTGCTCACTTAGCATCAATTGAGGTCCTGAGTTCAATCCCCAGCACTGCAATAAAATAAAATAAAATAAAAGTAAAATAAAATAGAACAAAATAAAATAAAATAGCCAGGCACAGTGGCTCACACCTGCAAATCCAGTGACTCTAGATATGGTAGATTGTAAACACAGGGAAGTCTATGATCTTCTCCAATGCTTCTGACTAAGGCAAGAACAAAACCTGACCCTATACTACCTCAGGCATACCACACTTCCTTAATTCCCAGAACATGACTTACATGCCATTGAGCTGATTCTTGGCTTGTAAGAAGGTGAGTCAGGGAGCCAAATTATGCTCTAACTATTGTCACACTGTGGATAAAATTTCTAACACATGAATGTCTCGAGAAGATTAAACCCTATCCAACCACAGCAGAAAGGGCTTAAGATCTTTCCCACTGATGAAGCTCACCAGGAATGGTGAACTCAGGGAGAAACACAGCTCAGGAGAGAAAACAGAATCACCCCAAAATGTGGACTTCTCAGGCTGAAAGTAGAGCTGACCTTCAGCATTTTGTAGAGCATATTAAAGCGATCCCGAAACAATCAGCCATTGAAAACCCTATGAGGGCTGCTATTAGTTGGCCCCAGTTTGATGGCCCCTAAACAATAACATTAGAGAGGAACAAATCCTTTTCAAAATACAGATGTGAACAAAAAGTAAGACTCCTTGACCATGAATACAGACAAATAGCTTGAAGCAACACTAAACATCCTAGGGAAACCCCCACTGTGTGGGACCCTCTCACTGTGATGCCCTCCAAGGATTTGCTGGAAGAATCCTCAAATGGAGGAAACCGGAGAGGAAATGATTATACTCTTGGCCACATTAGTTATAGATCTTTGCCAGCTTCTTAGTGAGGAGAAACTAAAGCCCAAGATCAAACCCTCTGTACAGTGTTTATATTTTACCATCTATAAGAATTTAGCACAAATGGATTGTGGTTCTCATTCCAGGGAGAGAATATGTACAAAGTTCCAAGTAAAACCTCAAGATTTTATCTGGGCACCATGGCACACACATGTAATTGCAGTGACTTGGGAGGCTAAGGCAGAAGGAACGTGAATTGGAGGTCATAGACCTCAAAATAAAAAAGAGATGTAAAAAAGAAAAAGAAAACCATCAAGATTTTTCCATAGAAGTTATTAGAGCTGAATGAGTCTAACTGAATGATTCATGTCCAAAGTGTAAAGCTGAGTGTGGTGGCACATGCCTTTAATCCCAGTACTCAAGAGGCTGAGACAGCAGGATTGATGTGAGTTCAAGGCCAGCCTGGTCTACTTAGCAAGTTCCAGGACACCCTGGGCTACACAGTGAGACCCTGTCTCAAAAAACAAAAAACAAACAAAAAAGTATATGCATTGCTCAAAACAAGGTGAGTAACTGCCCTTCAGGCTGCTATTTTTAAAAGATTCATCTGGATGTCCTACACAGTACCCACGTTTCCCAGTGCACAACTGTAATGTCACCCTCTGCGTGTGCATGCACTCCTCTGTGCTTGGACCCTCAGACCTACCATCTGGGTCATGGTTCTCGTTGTGCATGTCACCATGCACATTCACAGTGGCCTGTGACCACTGTGCCCGGGTCCTAATCCTCTGTTCCTCATTTTTATTTTCTTTGGAGAGAAATAAGACTGTAGAATTGAAAGCATTTCCTCATGGTGGCTTCATTCTTCCTCTTTGCTCAGATCTGAGTCATCCCTGGAGTCATCCTTGACTTTTATCTTTCTCTAAAGTCTTACATGCAATCCACCAGAAAATCCTGCTGGCTCTGCCTTTGTAATGAATCTTGGTTCCATCCTTTTCCCTTTCTATCCACCCAGACCACTTTAGTCCAAGCCTCCATCGTCCCTGAACTGAGCGACTGCAAAGCCTCCTGTCTCCCTGCTCACACCCTCATCCAAGTCCAGTGTAGTTTGTACCCAGCCAGTGTGTTTTTTCCCACTAATTAATGAATTGACATTTTTATTTTTCATATTCTTAAATAGCTTTTTAATACTAATTTTTCTTTAGATCCATTTTTATGATTTTTTTCCTAAAATACTTCATTTCACATTTATTTTTATTTACTAAAAAAAAAAAATTATTTTACAGACCTGGTCTCAGTATATAACCCAGGCTGGCTTTAAATTCTCGGTCCTCCTGCCTCTACCTCCTAAGTACTGAGCTCATAAGCATGCGTTACCATGATCAGCTCTATTTTACTTTAATTGACACAGTAATTGTATATATTTTGGGGATACAATGTAATATTTTGATTCATATGTACAATGTGTAAGGATCAAATCAGTATAATTAATATAGCTGTCACCTCAGATACTTGTCATTTCTCTGTCCTGAGAACTGTCAAAATCCTTTCTCCTAGCTATTTTGAAATATATAATACTTTATTCTTACTCAAGTCACCTCTCTATGCTGTATCAAACACTAGAACTTCTCCTCCTATCTAATTGTAATTTTATACTGTTAACCAACCTCTTCATATACTGTCCCCTGCTTCCTTGCTTCTGGTAATCACTACTCTATGTTCTTCTATGAGACCAACTTTTTTAGCTTCCACATGAGCGAGAACATGCAGGGTTGGTCTTTCTGAATCTGGCTTATTTCCAGTGCGCTCCTTTTATAACATGAGCTGGATCCTGTCACCTCTCCATGCAGAACACTTCACTGGCTCTCCCTGTCTCTTGGAAGAAGTCCAGAATCTCTGGCGAGGCCCTCACACGCTGGCTCCCTGCCCCTTCTCAAATCTCTTACCTCTGTCACTCTCGCTCAAACCACATGGGATGCATGCTGGGCCTCAAACACCCCAGACACTCTCCCTTCAAGGTCATCATGGTGGTAGCTCCTCGGCCTGGACTATATTCCCCGAAATCCACCCGCAGCTCACTTGCTCAGGCTTCTGTCCAGAGTCACTGTGTCAGGACCACTTTCTCCAATTGTTCACCTTCCCTAATATGTCTAAGTTCAGATCTTTCCCGGCCATCCTGTACCCCCTTATCGGACTGATTTCTCTTAGCGCTTTTCATCACCTAAAGTATTGTTTGCCTGCAGTCATAGCCCTGTGGCATCCGATGCTGGCAGATCTCGGAAGCCAAGCAGGGTCGGGCCTGGTTAGTACCTGGATGGGAGAACACCTGGGAACACCAGAAGCTGTAGGCTTGGGAGAAGGACCTGGCAACCCCCTCCCAAAAATCAATCTGCCATTGAAAACCCTATGAACAGCAGAGAAGCACTGACAATAGTGTTTCGCCTGTTGTACTCAGGGTCGCTATGAGTCGGATACTGACTCGACGGCACCTAACAACAACAACAACAAAGTATTGTTTGCTTATTGTGTTCTTGCACTGAAATGTAAGTGCCGCAAGAGCAGGGGCTTGGTTGTGTTCCCTGGTGTGCCCCTGCTCCTGAACAGTGCTGGACAGGGCGGAAGGGATAAGTAAGTGTAGATGGGAAGATGTCGACTGGGCCTGCCCAAGCACCTCTGGGGAAACTGCTTTTGTGGCATTTCCGAGTAGCCAAGCCATAGGAGGCCTTTGCCTCTTACATGCTGCTCTCTGCCTCACTACACCCAGGAGCCACCTGGGGAAGACAGGCTGAGCTGTGGGACAGATGGTATCCTAAGGTAGTTAGATGCTGTTTGAGGACTGCAGGTGCTGGGAATAAAGTCACCTAAACCAGTCCAGTGCGCGCGAGAGAAACCAGCATTCCGGCCAGACAGAGACTCATGGGGACTCCTCAACCCTGATTCTGTCTCAGGAGGCTTGAGGAATGGGCCAGGCAGGCGGAGAGTTCTTGCTGAGGTGGTGAAGGGATGTATAAGGGGTGTGGAAGCTGCCCTCTTTTTTGCCATGAAACCAGCAGCTGCACATGAGCAGACCATACTTTTGGAATCCTCTGCTCAGTTAACCCACATTTGCTGAGTAGGTACTGTGTGCAAAGCACCGTGAGGCCCTTGAAGGATTGTCCTAAAGAGCTGAAGTTTTCTGAGGTATGGACTACATGGGCCCCAGGGAGGGACAATGATCAGCTCAGGAGAATGGCTAGACCAGGTTCCCAGTCTTTTTTTTTTTTTCCTCTTGGAGGAGGCAGCTGTAGGCATGGAGTACAGCTGCCTCTCCATGTCCAGTAGAGACCCCTGCTGCCGGTGCCACCGAGGCTGCTGGTGACTCAAGGAAATCTGTGAGGCTTCTGGTAGTCCCCATTACTATTCCTCATCCTGGAGACCCTTCAGTACCCTCCCTGACAGTTGTTAACATCCCACAGACTGACCCATGTATCTACCTTCTGCTGCCCTGTGCTCTGACCCAGAGCTCCACCTACTGACACCCTGGAGCCTGCCCCTGGCACTGGCTTGTGGATTGCTGTGGCCCAGAGGACCTTGCCAAGTGAGAATGCAGAAAATGGTTCAAGATATGTTCTGCTGGGTAGGGTATTGGGGGATGACAGCCAGGACTGTGGTTGAAGAGGTCTCCCATAGAGATATACGGGGGCCACATTATAAGCTGGTCATGTTGGAGCCTGAGATCTGGTTATGACAGCCCAAGAGGGCTGGGACTGTCATCAAAAGAGGAAAGAACTGATGATGGTGTTGCCATGACGTTACTTCAGGTCATCTCTAGGGAGGCTTCCAAGCTTCTTGCTCCCAGACTCAAAGGAGGAAAGACTATCTTACGGGTTGTCAGAGGAAATCATTTCTGTACAAGAAGTTGGGGGGCTTTGAGTACAGGGCCTTTCATTTTTCAGGACAGATTCCTGCCAGGTACTTTAGAGAGAACCCAGACTGGCTTCAAGTTTCATCAGAGGTATGCAGTCTGGCTTCCAGAATGTGACTGAGCACAGGTTCCCCTGCAAGGAAGCTGGTGGGTGATGTTGTTGTTGTTGTTGTTGTTAGATGCCATCGAGTCATCTCCGACTCATAGTAACCCTCATAGGGTTTTCAATGGCTGATTGTTTCAGGATTGCGTCGGGAGTAGATTGCCATGTCCTTCTTCCATTTTTATGGTGCTGAGAATCGAACTTGGGACCTCGGAGGCTGCAGAGCAGAGCTCTACCAACTGAACTAAATCCCAGCACCTGGTGAGTGATAAGGAAGAATAAAGCACCAGCCTCAAAATACCTGAAGGAGCATTGTGTCCTATGCTGAGTTAGGCAAACTGGTCCACATCTGGGGATGAGGTTGTGTCCTGTACTTACAGCTTACATACCCAAGGCTCCTTGCCTGCCTTTCCTCTTACCTTCACATGTTTCCTGCTAACCATCCAGCCACCACTGCTGCTATCTCTGAGCTTTGTTGATTATGCACTGACTGCCTTTTATCCTGGCTGCTTCCTGCTGTCCCAGCCTGCAGCCATGGCTCCAAGACTTCATCCTTTATTGCTTCCCATGCTGTGCTGAGACCATTCTCACACCAACTGGACTCTGACACCCTGTGCTGAACTGTGCCAACATTCAGAAACCCTCCTCGCTCAATTAGGCTCTCATATGGCATGACAGGCTGCCCTCCAGCAGGGGCGTCCCCCTTAATCTACCTGGGCTCTGACTTCCCAGGACAGGTCACGCTTCTACCTAGATGTCTTTCTTCTGCCCAATCTCCAACACTACTACTTTTGAGGCTGCCACAGCCCCCCACTCCTCCCTATGTGCTTTTTTTTTTTTTTTTTTTTTTTTTTTTTTTTTTTTTTTTTTTTTTTTTTTGCCACAAATGGCTTTTGGACTGCACTGAATCAAAGGAAAGGAAAAAGAGAGGGTTAGAAAGAAGGATAATTTTTAAACATCTAACAACTTTATTATATAAATATTGGCAGTGATCATTTTGTGTCATTTTCCCTTGCCCATAATACATTAAGTTGTCTTTTATTTCAGGAAAATTTTCTTGCACTATTTGCTCAGTTCAATCATTTTGGAATTATTTTGCTTTTCTTTGTGGATTCTGCTGATGTACTTGTTAGATTTTCACTGTCTGTCTTCTCTATGTTATTTTCTTTTTTGTTTATTTTTTTTATTGTTGTTATTGTTTGTTTGTTTTTGAGAAACAATATCTCTAGGCAGTCCAGGCTGGCCTCAAACTTGAGATCCTCCTGCCTCAGCCAGCTGTGCTGGATTACAGGTGTGTGCCACAATGCCTAGCTCTATATTAATTTCTTTTTTTAAAATGTACTTATAATTTATTTTAAAACTGTATTTCTGGGGCTGGGTGATGTAGCTCAGCGGTAGAGCACTTGTCTGGTACAGGTAAGGCCCTGGGTTTGATCCTCAGGACTGAAAAAGAATTGTATCTCTATGTCTGTTTTTTTTTTTTTTTTTCACAGTACTTGGAGGTTGAACCCAGGACTTTGTCCATACTAGGCAAGTGCTCTACCACTGAGATGCACTCCCTGCCATGCCATTTTAATTTTTTATTTTTGAAAAACAGTCTCACCTCTCACCTAGAACATCGGATCCTCCTCTCTCAGCCTCCAACATTGCAGGGATTACAGACGTGTCACAGTACCCAGTTCCATTTCATTTTCTATACAGGCTTCCTTTTTATTCTCTAGCTCTTTTATTGTATTTCCCACTGTATTTATATCTCTTGTACCCCTCTATTTTTGGTTTGATTTGTGTGATGTTTCTTTCTTTTTTCTGGCACCTCTTTTCTGAGTTACACAAATGTATAAGATCAAGTATCTGTCTACTGCTTTCTCGCCATTTCTACTCTAGGACCACATATTTTTCTTTCTTTTCTTATTTATTCATTCATTCATTCACTTATTTATTTTTGTATTCTTTCTTCACTCAAGTTGTTTCTTCATGAAGTATTTTTAAATAATGACCAAATATTGGATAAGGCTTTTCATTTATTTCACAACTTTTTTGGTGACTCTTTGTGCCTGGTATGTTTTGCAACAGTTGCCTTCGTGTGTGTGTGTGTGTGTGTGTGTGTGTGTGTGTGTGTGTGTGTGTGTGAGTGTGTATACCAGTGCTGGGCTGGCTGCCTTTAAGTGTTCCTGGCTTAGCTATTTGTTGGAGGTTACTTCAGGGGACACATTTTTGCTAGAACTTTTCTCATATTGGTTGTTACTAGGTTGCTTTGTTTCTTCCAATGAGATCCCCATCCTGTTCCCCTTAACTGTCACAGCTCTTATCACATGCAATAGATATGGATTCTCACTTCAGGCTGAGCCTCTTACATATAGAAAGTCTTTGTGCTGATGCTTTCTGGTATCTGTTGCCTTTGGGCTGTTTTACTTTTGCTTCCCTTACCCAACTCCCCCCCATCCAAGAAACTTATACAACATATTGTTGTTGTTGCTGTTGTTAGGTGCCATCGAGTCATAGATTGCCTTGGGAGTGGATTGCCATGTCTTTCTCCCATTTTTGTGGTGCTGGGAATCGAACCCAGGACCTCAGAGACTGCAGAGTGGTACAATACCAAGTGAGTTAAATCCCAGCCCCAAACAACATATTACCTTGTAATTACTTTGTAATAAAAATTACAAAATGAACTTTCCAGCTTTTGATAATCTTCATGCATTATTAGTGCTGAGCGTGGTGGCGTAGACCTATAACTTCAGCACTTGAGAGGAGGCTGAAGCAGGAAGATTGTGAGTTCAAGTCCATCATGGGCTACAATTGTGAGACTGTCCCCAAAACAAACAAACAAATAAATAAATTTTTAAAAATCCAAATTCTTGGGATTGAGCATATAGCTCAATAGTAGAGTGCAAGGCCAGCCTGCAGGAGGCTCTGAGGTCTAACTCACCACGACAAAAAATAAAATAAAAACACAACCAAATTACTTTGTATTTTCTTACAATCTTTTCAGGGTTTTGTTTTTGCTTATAAAGCCTTGATTCATTTATTATTTATCAAGGTATCAAGCATGAGCTATGGATTGTTGTTGTTGTTAGGTGCCGTCGAGTCGGTATCCAACTCATAGCGACCCTCTGTACAACAGGGGAAACACTATTGTCAGTGCTTCTCTGCTGTTCATAGGGTTTTCAATGGCAGATTGATTTTTGGGAGGGGGTTGCCAAGTCCTTCTCCCAAGCCTGCAGCATCTGGTGTTCCCAGGCGGTCTCCCATCTAAGTACTAACCAGGCCTGACCCTGCTTAGCTTCCGAGATCTGACGAGATTGGATGCCACAGGGCTACGGCTGCAGGGAGCTATGGATATGTCTTACTATTTTTTTCCTGGATGACAGCACCACTTATCAGATAATCTATATTTACCCCACTGATTTGAAATGTCGCTGTTATCATTATAGCTAGATATGTAGACAGATACAGGGAGAGTTTTGTTTTGTTTGAGGCAGAACTCACTATGCAGCTCAGTCTTGAATCTGAGATCCTCATGTTTCTCTTTCCCAGTGCTGCAATTACAGGTCTGCATGAATATCCTAGCTCATTAACTATACACTTCTATACATATGTTGGTCTATTTCTGGATTTTTTATTTTGACTTGTTGTTCTACTTGTTAATTCATGTGGCATTATTGCACTTTTAATTATTTTAGTTTTCTAACATATTTTTGTATCCCGTAGGGCTAATCTTCTCTCGTACTCTTATTTAACAATGTCCCTGATTCATTTTTTGTTTGGTTCTCTTCCATAAGATCTTTAGGATCAGCCTGTCTAACCAGCTGAAGAAAAATTAAAGAAAAATTACTCTTCCTAACCAAGATCCTGATTTGGCTTTCCATTTGTTCTAGGTTTTTTTTTTCCTTCCCTTCTATCTTTCTCAAGAGTTTAAGAAAGTTTTAAATGAATCTGACTCATTAATGTTTAATTTATATTTCCATAATGATTGCTAAGATAGAAGCATCTTTTACATTTTATTATTTATTTATTTATTTTCAGTACTGGTGGCTCAACCTAGGACCTCATGCATGCTAGGCAAATGCTCCATGACTGAGTCACTTAATTGTCATTTTGAGACAGGTTCTTACTAAGTTGCTCAAGCTGCCTCTGGCCTTGAATTAGAGATCCTTCTGTCTCAGCCTCCCAGGTCTCTAGGATTACAGATGTGTGTCACAGTGCCCAGCTGTTTTTATATTTTAATTGACCATTCATTTTCCTTCTTATTTTGCGAGTTGGTTGTTTACAACTTACTGACAATTTCTTACTTGAGTTATTTTTCCTTTTCTTATTCCTTAATAGATGTTTAATCATCTAGATACTATTTTTCATCAGTTATGAGAATTTGAAACATCTTCATCCAGTGTATTAGTTACTATTGCATCACTTTGTTGTTGTTGTTGTTGTTGTTAGGTGCCGTCGAGTCGGTATCCGACTCATAGCGACCCTCATAGGGTTTTCAGTGGCTGAGTGCTTCGGGATTGCCTTGGGAGTAGATTGCCAGGCCCTTCTCCCATTTTTGTGGTGCTGGGAATTGAACTCGGGGCCTCAAAGACTGCAGCGCAGCGCTCTACCCACTGAGCTAAATCCCAGCATTGCATCACTAGTGGTCAAAATATCTGAGAGAAACAACTTAAAGGAGGAAGGATTTATTTGGGCTCATACTTTTAGATGGTTTGGTCTGTCATGGCAGGGAAAGCATGGCAAAGCAGCTCACATTATGATGCTGAGAGAACAGAGAGAAGAAAATGCCAGAACTCTGCTGGCTTTCTTATTTTTAGCTCTCGTATTTGGTCTGGGCCCCAGCCCATGGAATGGTGCCACCTGCATTCAGGATGGGCCTTAATCATCTCTGGAAATGTCCTCCACAGACACAGCCAGAAGTGTGCCTCACAAATCTTGTATGTGATTCTAAATCTAGTCAAGTTGACAGTGAAGATGAACCATCACACCTACTTTATAGATTGAGGGTTTTCCTCTTTTCTTTCTTTTCAATACTAGGGGTTGAACCTTGGGCTTCATGCATGCTAGGTAAACACCTACCACTGAAAGGCACCTCTTGTTGTTAGGTGCCGTCAAGTCGGTATCCGACTCATAGCAACCCTGCATAAAACAGGCGAAACACTGTTGTCAGTGCTTCTCTGCAGCTCATAGGGTTTTTAATGGCAGATTTATTTTTGGGAGTGGGTTGTCGGGTCCTTCTCCCAGAAAGGCACCTCTAGTCTCCTTTTTATTTTTTATATTAAGACAGAATCTCGCTAAGTAGCACAGGCTGTCTTTGGTCTCCAACCTGTGATCCTCCTCCTTCAGGCTCCTGAGTAGATGGAATCACATGCATGCGCCATTGCACTAACTCTAGCCTGTGGATTTTTTATTTGTTTGTTTGTTTGTTTGTTTGAGACAGACTCTCACTATGTAACATCGGCTGATCTCAAACTAGCCTCTGGAGTTCTGGAATTACAGGTATAAGCCACCTCGCCCAGCTCTAGTTTATGTTTTCATGGTGCCATTTGATTTTTTAAAGCTTAATTTTTAAATATAATAATATCCATCAGTCTTTTCCTTTATAGGTAATGTTTTTAGGGCTCTGTTTTAAAAAGAAATGCTTTCCTAAGTTCAGAAAGATAGGCTTCTATCTTTTTCTCTTAACATTTTAAAATCTAATATACCATTTGATGCTTTAATCTATATAGAATTCACATTTGTGTATAATATGAAAGTGTAAAATTTTATATTTCCTCTGTAAAAGTAACAAAAATATTTTTTATTACAGTAATTCCTAAGTACTTTATTTTTTGTTATTATAAAGTGCCGTGGTAGGGTGCATTACTATTTCCAATTCTTCTTCCTTCCCAGTATCTGTACCTTTTGTCATGTCTGTTGACAATTCTTCCCAGAGGAGGGCTAAAATCCACCTTCAGTTCTTATGTTAGATTTGGCACTCTTTTGCTTTGGACTGTGGGCTTTGGGTAGAAGAAACTGTGTGCCCGTTTGAGACTGTCTTGTCTGTACCCATGGGATTTTAATTCATGGAGGTGACAGAGTGCCAACATGGAGAGGTCAGTGCTGTTAGAAGAAGAATTTATTACTGTCTTAGTCAGATTTCCATTGCTGTGATGAAATGCCTGATAAAATCAATTTAAAGGAGGAAAGATTTCTTGTGGCCCACACTTTCAGGGTGTTTATTCCATGGTCGCTGGCTGCGTTGTTACTGGGCCTATGGTGAGGCAGAACTTCATGCATGCGTGATAGAGTAAATATGCTCACCTCATGCCAGCTAGGAAGCAAAGAAAGAGAGAGAAAAGAAGGGTCGGGGACACAATATATTCTTCAAGGGCATGCCCTGTGCCCTTCTTCCTCTGATTAGGCTGCACCTCCTAGAGTTTCTGCCATGAATCCCTCAATGGATTCATCCTTTGATGAAGTTAGAGTCCTCATGATCCAATCACATCCCAAAGACCCTATCTCTGAACACTATGGCATTAGGGATCAAGCATTCTACTTATGAGCTCCTGGGGCATATTTCAGATCCAAAGCATAACACATTTCCCAAGAGAGGGGGCATGCCATGTCATGCAGGGCCACAGAAGACAGCACCAGTTTTGGTCAGGAGGCAGAAAGAAGGAAGGGAAAAGTTCAAGCCACAGCTTTTATTGAGATTTCCACAGGGAAGGCAATGCAGGACAGAACAAACCATATAAGTTTGGCTAGTTTGAGAAATTCTGGTGTACTTCAGGCTCTGAATGTGGTCTCTTGGTGCCTGGAACCTGGCCCTGGGGGACTTAGGTAAGGGAATATATTGATGGGTGTGTGAAAGTTAGATAAAGGGAGACAGTTGGCTTACATATGAAAGGCATGCTCTAAGGAAGTAGTTTACTATCTTTGGGAATTAACTAGCTCTCTCCCCAAGTCTGTAATGCCACAAGCATTAAGAATAAAGAAACATAGAAAAAGACAGTTAATACAGTGACCGGGGCTTAGGATGAGTGACTTCTTGAGTATTTGCCCTGTGAATATACACCCTAATGTGTAACTCCTGAGAGGCACTGACTCATAGTAACCCATAGGATTTTCAATGGCTGATTGTTTTGGGATTGTTTGGGGAGTGGGTTGCCAGGTCCTTCTCTTGTTTTTTTGTGGTGCTGGGGATCCAACCCAAGGCCTCAGACAGCACAGAGCAGCATTCTATCAACTGAGTTAAACCCCAGCCCCATAGATTACTGATGCAATTAGTGTGTTTTATAAAATTACACTTTCTAACTTTTTATTATTAGTATATTAGAATGTGATTCTTACAAAGTTGAACTCTCCTAATTCCAATAATTGTTGATTCTGTGCAGGTAACCATATTGGCTGTGAAAAATGACAATTTTGTTTTTATTCATTTTCAATTATAATTTTATTTTGATTTTTGCCTTATTGTATAGGTTATTCTTCTAGCACAATGATCAATAGAAACAGTGATTCTGTCAGAATCAGGAATTCTTATCTCATTCCTGACTTTTAAGGTAATATCTCTAATGCTTATTATTAAATCTGAGAAAGCATTTGAAATGTCAGAAGAATGAGGTCACAAAATTCTTTTGGGGAAAACAAGACATGCAAGGCCACAGCCACCTAAGTCATTCTGACCTAGTATTGCAGGTTTCTGTGGACTCTCTGACACCATAAGGATAATAAATGCCCCCAGCGAAAGCCTTTCCCTGTTCATTGCAATTCTTATCTGGAAAATATAACAGAAGTGATTGACAACCAACCAATGTCCTGTGCTATTCCTATTAAGAAATGCAACTGTAACAACTAGTTTGCTATAACCTACTTCTTGTTCCCATTTTGTTTTGTTTTGTTTTTTCAGTGTTGGTTATCAAACCCAGGGCCTTGCACATGTAAGGCAAGCACTCTTCCTCTGAGCTATATCCTCAGCCTTCATTTTTAAAATTTTATAAGAACCAAGATCTCTTGAATGTACTTATTTTGGGATCGCTTTTGGGCAACTAGAATTCATGTTTTCTCCCCAGGCAGCATCCTCATTTTGGCATGACTAAATTCTCTGTTCTCATACTCAGTGTGCCTTAATTTGCCTTGCGGGTTGATGCGTTTGGTGATCAGGAAGGGACCCCAAAGTATGTCTCCTTGCTTCCCTGATGGCTGTCTTGATTTAGCTGGAAAAATTGAATCCATTGTTCTTTCCCACTTGGGTCTTAGTCAGAGGCCACGAGTGAGTTCTCTTAGGATCCCAACTTGCTCAGATCTATGCTTGAGAGTAGGCCTGATGGGAGCCATTTTCCAACCCTTCTCCATGAAAAGTAGGAATAGAGCTCTTTTTTTGTTTGTTTGTTTGCAGTACTAGGGGTTGAATCCAGGGCCTCACACTTGCATGCTTTGCAAGTGCTGGATCACTGAACTGCTCCGCCCAGCCCATTTTTTTTACTTTTTGAGACAGAGTCTTGTTAAATTACATAGACTGCCTCTGGTCTCAAACTCGAGATCCTTCTGCCCCTGCTTCCCGAGTTGCTGGGATTACAGGCATGCACCACAGCACCTGGCTTAGGAATAGAGTTCTATCTTTGTAGGGTAGGTATTGCTTTCCACCTTCCTTTGCAGAATATTTGAATCTTAGATGAAGGCAGATTTGTTTACCTATAAATGTCATATGCTTTTTGCTTGAGCTGATTTAGTATAAGCACTTTATAAAATACAGTTGTTTTTTTGTCTTTGTGATTTGGACTTATGTTTGATTGCTACCAGCCCTCTTTAACCTCAATAAAAACATATGAGAGTGAAATTTTCTCTGAAGACAGAAGAGATATTCATTGTTCCTTTCAACCCCAAAGTGTGCTCTAGACTAAGAATCTCTAACCTTTTTTGGCACCAGGGACTCCTTTTGTGGAAGACAGTCTAAAGCTGCCACTAATCTGAGAGGAGGCAAAACTCAGGTGGTTAATATGAGCAATCCGGAGCAGCTGTAAATATAGATGAAGCTTCACCCATGCCCACTGCTCATCTCCTTCTGTGCAGCCCAGTTCCTAGACCCTGCTCTAGACAACTAGAATCTTAGTGAGCGTGTCATGACATTGGTCAGTAACATGCAGCAGTCTCATAGGGACTCCCACTTGTTGTTGTTAGGTGCCATCGAGTTGAGTCCGGCTCATAGCGACCCTTGTAGGGTTTTCAATGGCTGACTGTTTTGGGATTGCCTTGGGAGTGGGTTGCCAAGTCCTTCTTCCATTTTGTGGCCTCAGAGACTGCAGAGCAGTGCTCTACCAACTGAGCTAAATCGCAGCCCAGGGACTCCCACTAGAGGAACATTTTAGGCAACTTTCAGCTCATCTGGGAGGTGCATCTAAAGGCTGGCTACCTGTCACCTCAAGCAGTTCACTTGCTGTAGGGTAATTGGGTTTCCACAACATGTGAAAACTCAAGCCTCATGTGATAGATACCTGCAGGAGTAAAACTCACAGCAGCATGCTTGACCTAGACCAGCATGCTTGACCCAGACCACATCTCAAAGGATTCTAAATTATGGGGAACTAACAACAACAACACTCATCAACGCCTGAGCCTTCCTTTAAGAGGCAATCTTCCTTAAAAACTCCAGCTGATCTTAGGCATAACATCTGTGTGCCTCATCTTGCTGGTTCCTAGGAAAATGGTCTCATTTGACTAAGAAAAATCTTAAACTCCAATGACTAAAATAAAGATCTTTTGAAAGTCTAAAACTGGTATATTTGTGCACTCAGTTGGAAAAACTTGGTTTTAAAACCAAGCAAAAGTTGGAGATTTGCTTTTAATGATACTGAAAAGCTTCTAAATGCAACACAGAAAAATAATTTCCTTCCAGAGAATAAATAAAAAATTAGCAGACTGTCTCTGAACTAAAAATCTTCTGAAGTTACTACTATCCTCTAGGGAGGCATTTTTGTGGGTGGGCTCCTTACTCACAGGGGAAAAAGCTTCTGCCCTTTTAGAAATAACTGTGAATGACCCTTCAAAGCTATTTTGTTCCAGCTAAGGCTTTTCCTTGAAACTTAAAGGCAATAGCTAAAATCCCTGAGTCACTCTGACTCACTCTTTTTTTTCTTTCTTAGTTGACAGGCTGTAATGGGATTCAGAAAAAAACACAGTGAATATAGACTTAAGTGCACTTCCATACGGTGATTTTTCTTTTTTAAAATGTAAGCCACTAATGTTTTTAAAAAAAATTTTTAAAGTAAATGCTACATATTAATATTATACATAAACTGAAACATAAGTGACTTTGAGCACAGCATACACATACATATTTTTAAACAAGTTGTATTTAACATATGAAAGTTCTGAAGTACATAAAAGCATTAATCTGACTCATTCTTTTTAGGTGACCTAAACTAAACATTGGGATTTAGCTCATTTGGTAGAGTACCACTTTGCAGTCTCTGAGGTCATGAGTTCAATTCCCAGCACCACAAAAATGGGAAAAGGATGTGGCAATCCACTCTCAAAGGAATCCCAAAACGGTCAGCCATTGAAAACCCTATAAGGGTCACTATGAGTTGGACACGACTTGACAGCACTTAACAACAACAACAACAATCTAAACATTACTCATTATAATATAAATTCTCCGCTCAGAGATGTATGTGTCCACCATTTTTTGAACATGTGATATGTCCTTGAACTGAGCATGTTCACAGATACGCCCACCTCTACATGTGATGCTGTATCTTTAGGATATGAATATGCATAAATTTCTCCAATTAAAGCCCCTTTGCTTTCTTTGTTTGGAGAGACATTGTTTTGAGAATTATCACTAGTGCTATAGTTACTTGCTGCCAGTAATAAACCTTTTTCCACTCTTTCATCTCTTGGTTGTACTTACTGGCTTTGCACTCATCAATAGGTGAACCTATTGCATTTGGATACACTATTTTTTCTCTCGCCATTGCTGCTGCAGCTCCCTAGTGGTTTAATGATTAGGATCAAGGCTTGGTTATAATCACTGTGGTCTAGGTTTGATTCTTGTTTAGGGAACCATGACATTTTTGGTGACCCAGATGGAGGCTGTGGCTTCCCCCTCATGCCGCCCCCCCTTTAAAAAAACAAATAGCCAGGTGTGGTGGCAAATACCTATAATCCCAGTACTCAAGAGGCAAAGGCAGGAGGATAATGACTTCAAGTCCAGCCTGGACTATATAGTGAGTTCTAGCCCAGACTGGGCTGTATAGCAAGTTCTAGCCAGTTCTAGCCCAGACTGGGCTGTAGAGCAAGGCATTGTCTCAAAAACAAACAAATGAAACAAAACAAAACATATCTCACGTCAATAAAATCCCCTTTAACTTCCCAAGGGGGAATGAATACTAAGGATTCACAATAAGACTTCCCTTTTCTCCTTACTAGCACCTTAGGAGAAATTGGAATGTTTGTTAAGGAGAACAAACTCAGGATGAAACAGGCTGGAGCCACTTTTTCGGTTCTTAACCTCATTATTTTAAGTTAATTTCTTCCTGGGAGTACTGAAATCTTTCAAATGATAAGAGTGAGACTGATAAGGGGAATCCACCTCTTCCTGGGGCACTGCGCAGGTGTTGAGCATTGCTAAAAGAACTGTTAAGACAGTTAAAATCACTGTTAGTGTTAATGATATGTTCTGGGAATTCTTACTGCAAGCATTCCTTCTGATTTTTATCTTTCTGTAAATAAGAAAATGTTGGAGGATGGGGCAATTTGACTCCCTAACTGTTGGATGTCTGCTTGGTGCTCTGGTTGCCTTAAACAAAAGGACTGTTGGTTGAACAGCCACATGACCCACCCTTATACAGGTGTCAGTTATTTTAAACACTCCATGGATCCCTTGGGTAAGCTATGTGCTGATTGCAGCTGCTTGCTCCAGCTCCTCAAGGTGCAGCCCCAGCCATGATTATTTCAAACAGTTTGTGTCAGACTTTTTGCTATTAAAGTCTTCAGAGAACTCTAGATGACCCTGCAACCATTTCCATCCAGGCCAGAGAGGAGCACTTATCCTGATGGCCCAACAGAGGAGACTATTGTGATTGGTGTATACATTCCTTTTCTGGCCATATATGTAGGCTGGTCAGCTCACTTGATGAGCCAACTAAGAGACAATTTCCTGTGCTGCCTTCTCTGGTGTTGCAACATTGTTGTTGTTGTTGTTAGGTGCCATAGAGTCGGTATCAGACTCATAGCGACCCTCATAGGGTTTTCAATGGCAGACTGTTTCGGGATTGCCTTGGGAGTGGATTGCCAGGCCCTTCTCCAGTTGCAACATTAAGCCCAATAAAAGACCTTTTTTCTTTCTTTCTCTCTCTCCCTTCTCTCTCTCTCTCTCTTTCTCTTTCTTTTTCTCTTTCCTTTCTTTCTCTCTTTCTTTCTTTCTTTCTTTCTTTCTTTCTTTCTTTCTTTCTTTCTTTCTTTCTTTTCTTTCTTTCTCTCTGTCTTTTTCTGTACTGGGGCCTGAACCCAGGACTTTGGTACATATTTGACAAGTGCTCTACCATTTGCACTCCCAACCCATTTATTTATTTATTTATTTATTTATTTATTTATTTATGTATATATTATCTTGAGACAGGTCTTGCTAAATTACACAAACTTCCTTGGGCCTCCAACTTTCGATCCTCCTGCCTCCTCTTCCTGAGTCAAAGGGATTACAGGCATGTACTACCATGCCCAATTTAAAAGACTTCTCTTGAGTGGCCTTTTCATGCCTATGTTTTGTTGAACAGACTGAGCTGGTAGCATGAAGAAAGAAAAAGCAGAGACAACGGAGCAGTAGTGGCAGCAGTGGCAGTGGAATGGCATTGATGATGGAGCAGCGGACAAACTAAGCTGTAGAAGCAGTTTCTGGCTGGCTCCAGAAAAAGTGAAGCTGAGTGGTTAGCAGATCAAGATGCTAAAATGGCAAGGTGGCTGGCTGCTTGATAGCTGAAGAGGCAGGTGGAAGGTGAAGCTGCAAAAATAGCAAAGTGGCAGCTGCATTGACAGGCACAAAAGAGGTGAAGCAGCAAGACTAGCAACTGACAGCAGCAGAACCAGCAAGAGGGCTGTGGTAGTTGCTTCCTGAATGGCAGCGACCATGATAGTGGCCATAGCAACAAGAGGCAGCTGAGCAGTTCAAGAGAGTGACCAGGGCAGGAATAAGAGAATGGCAGAAGAGGTGAGAAGGTGAGAGAGAGTGGAGAGCTGAGGCTGAAGAACAATAGAAGGTAGTAAAAAGCCAGAATTGTAGGCCTCAGTCACTGAAAGAGTTCCAGGGAGCTGTCAATGTTTCGGGCTGTTGTAGCTTCAATGTAAAACGTCCCCCAAAGGTCATGCGCTTTAACATTATGGCCCTACCTGGTGGTGCTGTCCATGGAGACAATGGAAAATTCAGGAGGTAAAATCTAGCTTTGTGGAAGTGGCTCCCTAGGGGTGGGTCTTTGGAGATTTTTACTCCAGACCCACAACTCAGGTTTCTCTCTCTGCCTCATGCCCTACAATAACCTGAGGTCATCTGCCACAGCCAGCTATCTGCCCAGATATCTGCCACTGCCTTCACCTTTATGGACTGATCCCAATAAACCTTTTCTTCCATAAATTTGTTTCAAGTTGGTTTTTCTGCTACCACTGACTACTACAAGGGTCAAGGGTCTTAGGTATCCTAAGCCCCAAAGCTTCAACACCAGCTGTTGCCTAGGGCTGAGGAATCACAATTTTCTAGGATTACACAAGAGTTCTAACACAGAGTTAAGAGTCCTAATACACTAGGCCGGTACAGGAGCTGTTAACACTTCTAGGGCTAAAAGTCCTGGCATCTAAGGCCTGCATGAGAATTGTAACATTAGCAACTGCACCCTCTTCTGCTGCTCCTACCGGTCTGGTGCTGTCAGTCACTGCTGTCAAACACCGAGAGATACAAAAGCTACCAAAGACTAGCACTTAAAGAACTTCTTTTCGCCTACCCAGGTAGAACAAAAGAATCCAGTCAGCTGATTGGTAAAGAGGGTTTGTAATCATCCTATAATAAAGACTGAGAGGCTGGTTTTGTTAGAAACACTGACTTTTTACTTGGACCTGCAAATGCCTGATGGGTAACCAAAAGCAGGAAAAAATGCTTGGTATAGCTGCCTCCATTTTGCATCTGTCTCCTTTGCTCTGAGTCATTTTTTTCCTGCAGTTCAGATTACAAGAGCAACAAGTCTAATGGATAAACATCTTGTGATAGGAGTCAAAACTACCCCCAAGACAATAGCAACTTTCTTATCATTAACAAGGCCCCTGCTTGACCAATCCTGAGATAGTGATCAACCAACCACAGTTTGACCAGGACTGATTAACTATTGCTACCTACTTCTGACCCTTCTCTATGCAATCTGTGAGCTTGTGACAGTACCCCTGAAGACAGAGCTGAGGACATTTGATTTCCTAGTCTTTATGATATAGCTCTATTGAATTAATTCCTTTCCTGTGTTTTACCATTACTTTTCTGTTGGAGTTCTGCGACAAGTGGCTGGACCTGATTTGTTGGGACTCCCTGAATTTGGGCCCCCTAAGGCCAAGGACTCCAGCAACAACTGTGACTATTTACAACCCCCAACTCAGAATTGTCCAAGTGAGGCCTCATTATGGCTCTCACTCCTTTATACTTATCCCAACTGTACTGATACATCTTCACAGTAGGATTTCTTAGAAACTCATAATGCACACATTTCCTTCTCTCAAAAAGGGGTAATGCTTTTAAACCTAGAGCAAGCAGAGCAATTAGAATAACTAAACCCACCAAAATACTCATATTTAGACTTCTATGATGATGTATGGACTGTAAAATCCCTTCCCTGCAAGATCATCACTCTAAAATGACAGAAAGCTGTAATTAATCAAAATAAGAAAAGCTTTAGAAAGCTCTAAAAGAGGCATTCCCAAGTACTGTCTCTGGTCAAACAGACATAGAACACACTCTTTGCCCTGTTCATGAAAGGGCTTTTTCCTAAAGTAAGTAATCTAATGTAAAAATAGGCTATGTTTAGAAGGACTTACATCTATCAACCAAGTGGATCTCCAAAGTATGACTTTGTGACATTTTACTTTGGTCATTTTAAGACTCTTTATAAAAGAAACTAATATCTACAAAGGAAATGTCCATTTATAATTGATACCTCCTTCCCTGCTGAGTCTCAAAGTAGGAAAAGACATTAACTTAAAACTTTATAATAAACACCCTTGGTCATTTGATCTCAAGTGGACCTTTAGGTATGCCTTCTTTGCCTCAGTAAATGGTGGTGTTTAGATTGGAGTTCTGTAAAATATAAATTTTATACCTTGTTTTGCCAGGCCCATGCCTTTAAAATGCAATTTTAGGGTTACTTGGCTCAATAAAACAAGCAATTAAAAGATTGGTAGTCTAAGAGAGAAACAATACTTACAATCTATATATTTTTATGTATATATGTGTACATGTACAGATTCCTCAGTACAGTTAAGTGCTCTGGTATTCCCATTTTTCACACTGTTATACATAATTTGTTGTGATCCACATAGTCAAACACCTTTGCATGGTAAATAAAACATAGATTGATATCTTTCTGGTATTCTCTGCTTTTGGCCAAAACCCATCTGTCATCAGCAATCACGTCCCTATTTCCATGCCTTCTTCTCAGTCCAGCTTGATTTTCCAGCAGTTCCTGGTCAATATGCTGCTGCAGTCACTTTTCAATGATCTTTAGCAACATTTTACTTGCATATGATATTAATGATATCATTCCACAATTTCTGCATTCGGTTGGATCCCCTTTCTTGGAAATAGGCACAAATATGGATCTCTTCCAGTCAGTTGACAAGGTCGCTGTTTTCCAAATCTCTTGGCATAAACAACTAAATGTCTTCAGTGCTGCATCTGTTTGTTGAAATGTCTCAATTGGTATTCCACCATTTCCTGGAGCCTTGTGTTTCACCAATGCCTTCAAGGCAGCTTCCACTTCTTCCTTCCAGTCAGTAAGCAACTTTATGATAAGTGGAGAAAAGATTGAGGTCGTCAAAGATTTTGCTTCACTTAGTTCTACAATCAACACTCACAGAAGCAGCAGTCAAGAAATCAAAAGACACATTGTTTTGGAAAAAGCTGTTGCAAAAGACCTCTTTAAAATGTTGAAAAGTAAAAACATCACCTTGAAGACAAAGGTGAGCCTGACTCATGCATGGTATTTCCAGTTGCATCATATGTTTATGAAAGCTGGATAGTGAATAAGGGAGACAGAAAAATTGATGCCTTTGAATTATGGTGCTGGGGAGAAATATTGAATATACCACGGACTGCCTAAAGAACCAACAGATCTGTCCTAGAAGAAGTGCAACCACAGTGCTCCTTGGAAGCAAGGATAGTTAGACTGTGTCTTATGTATTTGGGACATATTTTCAGTAGGGATCAATCCCTGGAGAAGGACATCATGTTCGGGACAATGATGGATCAACAACAACAAAAAAAGGAAGACTCAACTAGATGGATTAACACAGTGTCAGCAACAATGGGCTTAAACATAAGAAAGATTGTGTGCATGGCAATGTTGGGTAGTGTTTCATTCTGTTGTTCATAGGGTTGCTACTGTTTGTTCATAGGGTCATTATGAGTCAGACCCAACTTAATGGCACCTAGCAACAACAACAATGTGTACATGTATGCATTGCTTGTTATATATACAGATATGCTTTAGTCTGTACATGTGTTTGTATATTGTTTATATGGTCAGGGATGTAGTTCAGTGGTAGATTGCTTGCATAGCATGTGCAAGGCTCTGGGTTTGATCCTCAACACTGAAAAAAAGAAAAAGGTTGTATATTGTCTGTATGGTACCAAATTGACTTAGAAATGAGGGGATTATCATATATTAAACAAAATGAACCCATAAGCTTTTCAAAGTTTACATGACTTGTAAAAATCTTAAGGCTATGTTATATTAAAGTAATTTTCATTAGGTATCTAGGTCATTTCTAAGGAAATTAAAATCTAAAACATCAATTTTATAACATTATTAAAGTTTAGGTACCTTAACATTTTGTTTTGTATGATTTAAAGAAGACTGAAAAATACTTGGGTCTGTTTCCACATTTAAGGGGATTGTGTTGTGGAAAAATATGTTTTTTAGAAATTATACATTGATGTTGGTCTACAGTGTGCTATTTCACAATTGCTAGGGATTAATATATGTAACAAACTAAAAATAAGAGAAATAATGCTATATGTGAGAAAAATAAGACATATTTTATAAAGAAAGTTATAGTATGAGGATGTGTTTTTGGTAAAGAAAGTTAAAATGAGGAAGCATAACTTTTCTTTGATAGAAAATCTTGTGTAATCAAAATAAGGTAAAAAATAGGAGGAAATGAAGGTTTAAATAAGTTGTAGAAGATCTGAGAAAGGTGTTAAAGGTTTTTGGAAGAAGATAAACCTTATGAAAGTGTAACCAAACACAAAGGATTTGCATGCTGGTGAGTGTAAAGCCAAAAAGCACAACCAGGAGATAAAAGAATGGAGAAAAATTTGTTATCTGCAGCAGAGAAGATCACTGGGGTTATTTGCAAAGCAATTCTCTCCCCAAACAAAGGAAGCATGGGGATTTTATTTGGAAAGCTTATACATAATAATATAGGAAATCACATGTTGGGGCAGGCACATATCTGAGCATGCTCACTTTAAGATTGTAGATCACATGTTTAAAAAGCAAAGATGGCAGACATGACTGCTTCTGGGGATGCTCAGCTCAGTATTAAAATGAGCCAAATTTATTCTAGGTTGCCTAAAAGATTGAGTCAGAGTGACTCAGTGACCTTAATTGGTTCTCTATAAGTTTCTCCAAAAAATTTCAACTGAAATAAAGATAAAGAACAATTTTGAAAGTGTGTTAACAATCTTTTAAAGGGGTGGCAACTTTCTCCCCCATAAGTGTAGGAGGTTGTCCCAAAGGTGCCAGCCTTACTTCTCAGCTAACAAAAGTAATTTTATGTGTAATCAAGTTGGCTAAAAGTAAAAGAGAATTGTTAGACATGTGCTAGACTTATATTTGTATAAATATGTTATTAATACATATTCCAGAATTATGAGATTACTAAACAATCTGATGTCTTGGCCTATGATATCATTCATAATTCTAATGATAAAATTATTGTATTCTACAGAAATAACCAAGATTCTGTGTCAACTGTGAATGACCATCAGATCTTCTACCATAGCTACTTTAATTCTTGTTCACAGGTAAGTTGCTTTATTCTGGTTCCTTTTTTGGAAGATCTTTGTAAGCAACTATAATTCTAGAGTGTTGTGTCTTTCAGAAGGTTCATGGAAAGGATAGAAAAAACTCTTGACAAATACAGATTTCTGATAACTGTAGGATTATACTATTGGACTTCATAAAGATTTCTAGAACTCTTGTGAAGAAACTGATGAGCTAGCAATCTACTAACCCAAATTAGGCACAACAAGACTTCATTAAGTGAGACTGAATGAGGGGGGGAGAGAGAGAGAAAGAGAGAGAGAGAGAGAGAGAGAGGGAGAGAGAGAGAGAGAATGCATTGTAGGTTTCTGTGACCTTTGGTTTCAACCTAAACTCACTGACTCAAATTCCTGAAAACAAAATCTGATGGAACTTTTGCCTATGAGGGAAAAAAGGGACTACTTTCTCTCATCCTTTAAGTTCCTCGAGAGGAACATTTATTTAAGTAGGACGGTACCTTTACTGGATACTAGTTGATACTGATGCCTCCTTCTCTATCTTAAGCCCTCTACCAAACTCACTCACCCAGTATACTTTGAGCTCTTAGTGTCAGATATAATATTCAGTCATTGTTTTCAGGAGTAGGGGCATTCCTAAGATCAGAATTTCAAATAGTTCCTTTGCTGATTTCATTCCCTGGTCCATTTTCCCTTGTATAAATTGCTTATCTTTTGTGTATCCCAGTGTTTGAGAACTGTAGAAAGAACTAAAATCATGGTGCCCCGACATGTGAACATGATTCAAGAATATCCCACACTTGTGTAACTGAGACCCCCTGTTGCCATCTACAATTTGGCCCTTACCTAGTAACTGTGGCTTCCTCTTTCCCTCGTGCGTGGAACCTGATCACCTAGAAATAAGTCCTCCCAGAAACATGGAACCCTCAAGTCTTAACCCTTCAGAACCATTAATTGATCATCAGTGCTTTCCAGAGAAAATTTTTGATTGAAAGAGAGAAAGGAGAAAAGATTTAAAACATCACAAGAATGAGGGCACAAAATTCTTTAGCCTAGGGAAAATATAAGACTTGAAACTGCAATCACCTAACTAAGCATTCTGCTTTAGCACAGCAGGTTTCTGCAGACTCCCTGATACCATGAAGATGGTAAATAACCCCAATGAAAAAGCCTTTTCCTACTTATGATGATCTTTTCCTGGAATGTACAGCACAAATGACTGATGACTAATGTCCTATGCTCTTCTTGTCAACCAGACCAATTGTAACAACTGGTTTGCTCTAACCTCCTTGTTCTTTTTAAATATGTAGTAAGCCAAACCTCTCAAGACACCGTTTCAGGAGCACTTATTCTGGGCACCCATAATTTGTGTCTTCTCCCTGGGTGGCCATCTTCATTTTGACTCCAATAAACTCTTTGTTCTCACACTTGATGTGCCTCAACTTGCTTTTTAGGTTGGCAAGTATATTGCTTATTGTAGTTTTTTCCTTTGGGGGGGCGGGGAGAAGAGTCACATTATGTGATTAAAGCAGTAATCTTCAGTTAATTTTTTTTATCACAAGTACTATTAAATTCTAGCACATATTTTTCTGAAGCTTTTGATATATTTTTCCTCTCTTAATTTGTTAATAGGATAAGTAATTTACACTAATCAATGTTCTGAAATTTAACACCTTCACATTGGTGAGCTAAACCAGTTTTGTCATGATAGATTTTTAACATATATTGTTGGATTCAATTTTTAGTATTATGTTCAGAAATTCTGTTTCTATATTTATAAATGGGGTTGCTTTTTAATCATTCTTTGTTATCTTATTCTGTCTGGTGGCAGTAGGGCTATTCTAGCTACATAAAATGATTTGGGTAATATTTTCATTTGTTTCTCCAAGAATTTTTATAAGAGTAAATTATCTATTTCTTGAATTTTGCAAAATTTTCCCATAAAATCATTTTAACCTGTTTTTCCCACCATTAAAATTTTAGCTTCTGATTTAATTTATTTAATAGTTATGTTGTTGTTTTTAGGTGCCATCTAGTCAGGTTCAACTCATAGCTACACTATGTACAACAGAACGAAAGACTGTCCAACACTGTGCCTTGCCTGGCACTATGTCAATGCTTCTCTGCTATTCATAGGATTTTAAATGGAGCGTTGTTTCAGGAGTGGGTTACCAGGTCCTTCTCTCTAGCTTGCAGCACCTGGTATTCCCAAGCAGTCTCTCATACAAAGACTAACCTGCCTGACCTTGCTTAGCTTCCAAGATCAGGTGGGATCAGATGCTAGGGTGCTATGGCTGCAGACATTTAGTGGTTAGAGAAGGACATAATCATGTATTTTTTTCTGTTTTGAGTTTGTTGAAAAATTCCATAAGTTTTCTCTTATTCTCTTTCTTTGGATTAATTTTACTTGTAATCAATTGTTTAAAAAAAAACCCAAATATTACAGATCCAAATCCCACTCCTCCCATCCTCTCTCTTTTATCCTTGAGAGAATCATTTTGGACTCTCATTGCTTTTTCTTCTTTCTTCCTGCATATATACTTCTTATTTCTATATAACATGAGTATGGTTCTGTCTTATAAGTCTCCAATATTTTCTCCACATTCTTTTATATTTAATTTTTTTCCAAAATCTTCATAATCTACTTGGATTTTTTCAATTGCATAAGGTAAGGAAAGAGGCTCTTTCTCCTCATGGACAACCAACTGTACCAATGTCACATACTGAATGACCCCTCTTCCTCTGAAATTCATCTCTGTGTTTCCACCAAGCCCACAATTCTGACTGCCACTCCTAGACAGTTTGAGTGTGGCAGCATTACCAGGGCAAGATGGTTTATAGAGGACATGGGGCTTCTCTGAGAGGGACTTTGGCTTGAAGACTCCTCTGTGTCCTAGCTGAACATTACTTCCAATTGCTCTTCAGATACTTCTGCCCACCTTCCCTACCGCCTTTTTGTTTTGTCCTTCATGACAACAGGTCAGATGTGCCTCAGGCACTGGTGTCTCTTCCAGCCTGACCTGACTCCCTCTCCACTTTCCCTCACTGGGGTTTCCCACAATACATTTCTCACTCATTTAGTGTTGCTTTATTATCTGGTCCTAGGAGGACCTGCACTAACACAGGTATGGAGGTATTGGACCAAGTCCTATGGACACCAGAAAACCTCCAGATATGTTGGAGGATTTGAGACCAGAGGAATCTGTGCTCACTTCCAGGGGGAACTAAACAGAAAAGTGCACCAGGTTCTAGAATTCCTCAATCATGGACGGCAGCATGATGCAGTGTAGAAATATAGAAATGTTGGCAAAGCAGGTTTAGGCAGAGGGACTCAAAATATCCCCTTGGGGCTCCCATGTCTCCAGAGTGGTGCTCAGAGGACACAGTGCTCCTCTCACTTGTATCAATAGCAACTCAGTTCTTAGGCAGTGCAGACCCCAGCATGGGCCATGTAGGGCTTACTGTGGACAAAGTGATTCCCCAAGATCAATAGAATGTATAGCAGCCAAAGTATCCTATTTGAAATTGAATAGATGTACTTTACAATTCCTGTTCAGCAGAATATGCTCTAAACTATAGCCTGCTTACCAATTGTATCAGGCAGCATTCTTAGTGGCAAGTGACAGAAACTGACTTGACTCATTTATGCAGAAAAATTGATTTTTAGCCAGGCGTGGTGATGCATGTCTGTAATCCCAGCACTCAGACAGATGAGGCAGGAGGAACGTGAGTTCCAGGCCAGCTTGGGCTAGATTGGTGAGAACTTGTCTAAAAGAAATTTAATATATTGAGTAACAATAATAATAGCTAATATTTGTTAAATATTTACACTTCATCAAGCATTGTTCTAAATTCTTGCACTTGTGAAACTCATGTAATCCTTACCATGAACTTTATAGTAATAGTAATAATACCTCAGAAACTGATGCAATCATTAATCCCACATTTCAGCTAGAGATATGGTACAGAGATGTTAAGGAGACAGGCCAAAGTCATATAGCTCATTGGTGTTAAAGTTAGTGTTTAAACCCAGGTGGACTGGAGAGCTTCTCTGTTGCCTACTGTGTTCTATGAAATGGTGGAGGGAGTGATGTATGTTGGGAAAGAGGAAAGACTAGACAACTAGGCTGCTTCTGAAGGCAGAGACAATACCACCAATAACACAAAATATATGTGGTGATGACACGGGGGGAAACCCTCAGACTTGTATTGCTGCCATCAATACTGATGCTGTCATTGGACACCATTCCTATACCTGGCAGCCCTGCCACAGTCACCAACCAGATGAGTTCCTCAGGGCACTCCTCTTATCATAACTTTATGGTTCACAATGAAAATACATTGAACCTAAGCCAGGTGCCTATACCCAAAAGGCAAGTGTGTCCAGGAAATAGTTTGTAGTTTCTGAAGTAAGATTCATGAGGTGAAGGACTCCTTGAGTACAAGAAAAATCTCAAACACTGGGGAGCCAAAAATAATGACATGTCATTACATTAGATATTTTGATTTTCTCTTTCTCTTTTCTGGAAGGGACATTTTTTGCTATTCTGCTCTTCCCTCCCTCATTGTTTATCAGATGTTTTGGAGATGATAGAATTGATCTTTTCCCATATGCTGGGTCATGATGGTGAACTTTGTTTTAAACTTTCTGAGAAGAATGGGGACCATTAGAGATCACAGACTTGAATGAACATGGCCACTGGATACAATCCTTAGTGGTCTCCTTTTGCAATAGGACAGGTCTATTAATTAGCTTTTGCTATATAATAAATTATCTTAACATGCTGTGGCTTTAAACAGTGATTTTTTTAAAAAATTATTTATTTTTATTTATTTTTTGCAGTACTGGGGGTTGAACCCAGGGCCTCATGCCTGCATGCTCTGCACGTGCTGGACCACTGAGCTGCACCCCTAGCCCATTTTTTTCACTTTTTAAGGCAGGGTCTCGCTAAATTACACAGACTGCCTCTGGTTTCGAACTTGTGATCCTCCTCCCTCTGCCTCCCAAGTCACTGGGATTACAGGCATGTGCCACTGCTTCCGGCCCTCTAAACAGTAATAATTGTTTCTTAAATTTTATTTTTCAGACAGAGTCTCATCAAATTGCACAGACTGCCTCTGGCCTCGAACCTGAGACCCTCCTGCCTTGGCTTCTTGAGTTGTTGGGATTACAGGTATGTGCCATGGCACTATTCATTATTGTAGTAAATTATTTAGTGGATTAGGGATTTGGGCTGGTCCACTGGACAGTTCTCCTGGTCCTGACTGGGTTAGCTCAAGCCTCTGTGGCTTTACTTCAGTGTCTGAGGCCTTGAATCAGTGGCCTCACCCACATTTCAGGCTTTTGGCTGGGGCTGCCAGGGTAGTTGGCCACACATCTTTCACTACCCAGCTCATTTATCTAGCTCATTCACAAGACTCCAAGATTCAGCAAGATGTGATGGCACATGCCTGTAATGCAAACACTCAGGAAGCTGAGACATGAGGATCTTGAATTTGAGGCCAGCCTAGGCTGCATGTTGTTGTTGTTAGGTGCCGTCGAGTTGGTATCCGACTCATAGCGACCCTCATAGGGTTTTCAATGGCTCACTGTTTCGGGATTGCCTTGGGAGTGGATTGCCAGGCCCTTCTCCCATTTTTGTGGTGCTGGGAGTTGAACTCGGGACCTCAGAGACTGCAGCGCAGTGCTCTACCAACTGAGCTAAATCCCAGCCAGTAAGACCCTGTCTCAAAAGAAACAAAGGAGGGGGAGGGTTAGTGTTATGGTTTGAATCTAAAATGTCCCCTAAAGGTCATGTGATTGAATGCTTGGTCCCCAGCTGTGGTGCAGTTTTGTGAGGTTGTGGAACTTCAGAAGGTGAGGCCTAACTGGCAAAAATAGGCTACTAGAGAAGAGCTTTAGGAGGTTTTACCTAGACCCTCAGTTCTAGTTATTCTGTCTCTGCTTCCTATTCTGTCTTGTGAGAAGCCTATGCTACATGCTCCTACCAATTCCTTTGCTGTGCCCTCCCCACCGATATGGGCTGAATCCCTGAAACCATGAGCTAAAATAAATCCTTCCTCTTTTATATTGTTCTGTCAGGTAGTTTTGTTATATCAACACAGAAGGTAGCTAATATAGAAAATTGGTACTGACAGAATAGGGTAATACTGTGACTAAACCTGACCAGGTCATTTTTAGGCCTTTGAAATTGATTTGTGGGAGAAATTTGGAAGAATTTGGAGATGTAGGCTAGGGAAGCTTGGTGGGCAATTCTGGTGGAAATTCTGAAGACCAGAATGCTGATAGAAATGCAGGTGGTGCTCATGGAGTTTCAGAGAGAAAAGAGGACTCTATTGGGAATTGGACCAGAGGCCATTCATGTTACATTATGGCAAAGAATCTGGCTACATTCTGCCTGTGATCTGAAAATTTGAGTAAGGCTGAGTTCAAAATGAACTAACCGATTTGGTGGCAGAAATTTCGAGACAGGATACCACGGAGGCTGTGGCATGGCAACTAATGGACTTTTAGCCAGATTTATAATGAGATAAGATAGCACAGAAAAATGTGAAAAAATTGCAATATAGTAAGAAAATGAGCATAGGAGCATAAACTTGGTTAAAGTTGAAGAAAAAGTAGAGGCAGACAAAGCAGCTATAATTGTTGAAGGGATAAGTGCTACTAAAGAGGAGCCATGCACTCCGGATTGGAATAATAGGAAAAAGATCTTGACCCCAAATCAGAAATTGATGAGAGCTCACCTGTCAAAGGCCTCAAAGCATAAAACAGCAAACCCATTTGAAAGACTTTCACTTAAAAAGAGAAAGGAAAAGGGGATCCCTGCTGGCATGGCCATAGGGGTGGGGCTGCCCAGGCCTGTTGGAGCCCAGATGATGCCACCATGGGCTCTAAAAGTGAGCCATTGAGTTGAATGATTTAATATTTGCCCTGTTGGATTTTGGTCTTACTTTGGTCTCATCTTTCCTTGCTGTCTTCCTTTACCTCCTTTTCAGAGTGGGAATGCTTACTCTGTGCCATTGTATATTGGAAGCATGTAACTTCTTTTTTTTTAACAGGAACTCACTGAGCTAAAGAGATTATTGCCTTGAGTCTTAGAAGAGACTTTGAACTTGGACTTTTGAACAATGTTGGGAACTTTAAGACTCTGGAGACCCTTGAAGTTGGACTAAATGCATTTTGCATTTTGAGATGCTCACGAACCTTTGGGGCTAGGAGCAAAATGTTATGGATTGAATCTAAAATGTCTCCCAAAGGTCATGTGTTTGAATGCTTAGTCTCCAGCAGGTGGTACTATTTTGGGAGGCTGTAGAACTTTGGGAGATGGGACCTAGCTGGCAGAAGTAGGTCACTGGAGGAGGGCCTTAGAAGGTTATTTATACCCAACGCCCCAGTCTGATTGGTTTCTCTCTGCTTCCTGTTGCTATCATGGGTGGAGCCTCCACTATGTGCTCCTGCTGCCTCCATGGCCATGCCCTCCCCACCAACATGGACTGAGCCCCTAAAACCATGAGCTAAAAGAAATTTTCTCTTCCTTAAGTTGTCCTGTCAGGTATTTTGGTCATAGCAACATGAAATTAACTAATACAGTTGGATTCAATTGTAAGCACTTTTTTTTTTTTTTTGGTGGTACTGAGGATTGGACCCAAGGCATCACGCCTGCATGCTCTGCAAGTGCTGGACCGCTGAGCTGCGTCCCCAACCCATTTTTTACTTTTTTGAGACAGGGTCTCGCTACATTACGCAGACTGCCTCTGGTCTAGAACTTGCGATCCTCCTGCCTCTGCCTCCCGAGCCACTGGGATTACAGGCGTGCGCCACTGTGCCCAGCCATTGTAAGCACTTTTAAAGTCTCTCTTTGCTCCTAGTTTGCCTCTGTCATCTGAATTGATACCAGACCAAACTTTGGACTTTGTTTGGGAGGGGACAATGAGATCCAACTATCGCATTTCCAGGAATTATCCAAGCTGATTGTTAAGGTACTAGTAGCTTGACATTAGCCATGACGAGAGAGTATTTATATTATAGAAATTGGCAAATAACCAGGGATTTTATTTTCCTATTTTCAGAGAATCAGTTTACCAGAATACCACCAGGACTGCCTAAGGACAGGGACACCCAGAGAGGAATTATTGCAGCTGTTTTTGAAACAATCATAGTGAATGTGGTCTTTATTGTATTTGGGAGTCACACTTATAAGTAAAATTATGATTAGAATTATACAGATATAGAGCTGTGTGTGGGCTGAGAATAAAGTGACACAACAGAGCAGTCATTTAATTTTTTAAAGCATTCTTTAGTCTTCCCAGTAATAGACACTGTTTGAACCAAGCTAAGCCACTCTCCTGACATAGTAACTTATCTAGGACAAGCATAGAATCCAGTTCATTCAGTGGGAATTATCCTCTAGGAGAGTTTTCAAACTGAAACCGGGAGAGGAAAGTCCCTCTTCTATCCCATACATAGAGTGATGATATGAGCCACGAGCTGCCAGAAGCCATAATTTTTTTTTTTGTGACAGCCAGCCTAACAGAGAAAAGCTAACACAGACATTTACATAAAAGAAAGACACAAAGAGAAAGACAGGTGAGAGAGAAGGAAGATGGAGTGAAAAAAAAAAAACCACTTTAGTGCTCCTTCCTATTTGCTTGTGATCTAATATAATATATGCTGTATATATTGCCTAAAATATGCTTAACAGGTTTTGTCACTTGCAATTAAATAGTGCTGACTAATACACATGCACAGATAGCTTGCTGATGAGGTGGTAGAGGACGAGGACAAAGAGGGGATGAATGTTGGTATGCAGAGACCAGGCTTCAGTTCAGGGTATAGTAGTCATCCCTGAGGGATGGTTAACAAAGAGGGGTGTTTGTAGTATCTTATGAAAGCACCAAATCCTAACCACTAGACCACCAAGGGAGAGAGGAATGTCCTGTGAAGATTTTTTCAGAGATGTAAAAGTCCTCTACCCCACTCAACCATCCCTTGTGTCGACTCAAGATATGGTTACAGATAGTGGAAGTGATGTCAGACTTTGAAGTGGGAAGAGACTTAATACAGGAGGTTGGGTGATTACAAAATTGTCCCTAAGGCTAGAGGAGTAGACTGGAGGGAACTTCTAGATGCCTCCCCTATCATACCATCACAGAACTAACCTGCCAAGGAAATCATTACCCTAGTTGTTGACTTGAGGATGTCCTGCCTCAACTACAATTCATACTACTGTAGTCTGTGGGGAATCTGGAAGAGGCTGGCTGGGCAGTGTGGGAGAGTGGATAAGAGCCATCATGAGGGCCAGGCCATGAGGGCAGCTTGGCTGACACTACTGTTGTCTCTGTCCCTTCTCACCCACTAAGGTAGGACCAAGCACTGGGATTTCTGTTTCTGCAACCACAAGAAAGACAAGAGCCTCTGTGACTGGGCTTGCTAGCAGAAATACCAACAGCCACTGAATGGTGCACGCATTTCCCACTCTTATTCCTAGAGGTGACAACAGTGAATATTTCTTTCTGTAGCCTTCCAGAGAATCTCCAAGCACACACAAATGCGTATGTTTGTGCCTGTGAGTGTGCGTGGATGTGCGTGCATAAAGCAAATGATATCACACTATTCATGTGGTTGCCAAATGAGTAAAAGAACCTATTCGAATGCCATTTCCAAGTGAAGAGTCAAAGAACATAACTAGATTTTCAGGAAGAGCTCCCTAGTCACCAATTTTAATATGCCACCAGAGTCATTGGGAATAAATGTAAAATATTTAGGAACGATATTAATAATTAAATAAATAGTGGGAGAGGCACACAACTGTGAAGATCTATTCATAATGAAGTGTTCTTTTGAAAGTAAAATTTGGATGTGTGTGCACAATCTCTTTCATTTAAAAACAGGAAAGTTCCTGTAGTTTATGAAGATGAAAATATATATATATATATATTCTCTAACTTCTACAAAGGTAGAATTTTATAGTTTTGTCTAAATGCCATTGCAAAACTTTCCAGAGCAAGAGAAAATACATTGTTCTTTTAAAAACTGAAAACAAAAAAACTCCACAAAAACTAGAAGTCAAACAAACTGCAAAAAACATAAAAAGAAAAATTTCTGATATAAGAGTAAATGACCTCTATACGCCCGATTTCATATAAGGGATAATCAGATCAATATGTCACTTAAGCTATTGCCACCAAATCAGATTTTTAAGTTCAGCAATATAAGACAAAGTCTAGACGTTAGACCAGAACTTGGTGGAAAGACAGCTACTTGGAGATAAGAAGCCTCTGGCCTCATCACCACTTCTCACTGGGCCCTGGCAGGTCTTGAGCTCTCCCACAGGCCTGGGGATTGTGTAAGGAACAATCAAGCCTGGACCAAGTTGCTGAAGGCCCTCAGTCACCCCCTTAGTGCTGGTGCCCCTGCTGTGGGCCGCTCCACCTTTGTCTGCAGTACATGGATCCTGAGCCATCTGGTGGGTTCATCATCGCCCTCAGAGCAGCCTCTTCAGTGTGCGCCTCAAACAGAGCCCCATCCCAGCGCAGGTCCTGCCAGCTCCACCGGCAGCCGGTCAGTTCTGAAGTCAGCATCCCCTGGCTTTGGGCTTGGGCTCCAGCCCTGGAAACTGCCCAGGGCTCCCTGTGGGGAATCTGGTGGAGGCTGGCTGGGCAGCGAGGGGAGTGGATAAGGGCCACCACGAGGGCCAGGCCATGAGGGCAGCTTGGCTGACGCTGGATTCTAAGGCAAGGGAGTTCAAGGGCAGTTTCGGCGAGGAAAGGGGTGCCGTGGAATAAGCACGTAGCTCCCACTGCTACAAGAACAGGAAGAGGAGGGCAGCGACCATGGTGACCTGGGCAGTGACAGCAGGCAGGAGGGATGGGCGGGGATCGGAGACTTACTGTGAGTGGAGCGTCCTCTCTTCCAGATCATGCATGAGGAGGAGGTGCTGGTGGCAGCACTGAGGCGTGAGCCCTGTGGCCAGGCGATGCGGGAAGAATTCCCTGGCAAGATGTCTCTGAGTCAGAGACTGGCATCCTAAAGAGACTAGCGTTGCTCTTGGCATCAACACCTGGCCGGGGAGGGGACGGGACTGAGCAGGATAGGGCAGGTGGGGAAGCTGAGCTGCAATGTAGCCTCGGTGGAGAGTCCAGCTGCCTCCTGGGGAGCAGTAAAGCTGGGGTGACCCTGCAGCGCTGTGCCAGCTCAGCAAGAGGCTGGGGATTTTGTTCCCATGTTGACCTTGGGTGAGGTGGCTCTCTGCTGCTAAGGAAGACCCTGAAGGAGACAGACAGGCTTTCTGCTGCCAGCACTTCTAGCATTTGGCGAAAGAAATCCCTCATTCCGAGGAGGATATTAGCGGCTCAGCCCACTGTCGGCCATATCAAGGCTCACGGGGAGTTGGATTGCTGGGAAAAGGCAAGATCTTGCGTGAGAGGGTGAGCCCCATTCTGAATATATTAGGTTGAAGATGTCTAAGGGACACGCAGGTGGGCATCCAGGGGATAGCGGGATGTATAGGTCTGAAGCTTTGGGGGAGGTCAAGGACAGAAATACAGATTTATCTAAACCCTAAAGGTGCAGTGGAAGTCCAAGGGATAGATGATGGGACAGTGAAAGAAGTCAGAGGGAGGGGACAGCTGAGCTGACCATCTGGCAGCTGGTCCCTGGGGGCCTTCCACAGGAGCTTCTGGATTAGATGGGCAAAAACCTGTGGGTTCAGGAATTCCCAACCTGGCCCGAGCTTGGTCAGAGTGAGTGACGGCCCTGGTCACCCTCCATCTAAATGAGTTCTCAGGGACAGATTTATACCTCGGGTGGAAATACCACAGGGTGAGAAGCAGGATGGTCCAGGAAATAGTGGTGCTCCAAGGGCATGCCTTGCCCGCCTTCTCCTCACTCGATTGCTCATGACCTCTTCCTCCATCTCCCTCTACCTTTTCTTTGTGTTGAGACTCCCCCACTTCACATCTCTCTGCCTCTGTCCTGTCCATCTGGGCCCACTAGAGGGCGGTAGTTCAAAGCAAGGCCCTGCTCCTGGCACATACCCTGAGACTCGGCCTATGCCCTGCTCTCTGGTTAGGGAGCAGGACCAAGATGACCCTGTCTCTGGGGGCCCCCTTCTCCCAAGACTCAGTCCTGTTCTTAGAGGGTCCCACGTGGAAATGTTGCGTCCAGGAGAGAGGGCTGGAGTTGCTTCTTTGCTCTGCCTTCTGACGCATAGATACCAGCCAGCTACTTCTGCCTTGGCAGATGGGCATGTGGGGGCCTGGAGAAGGCCCAAGACCTACTCAAAGACTCTGAATGGACAGTCACTCCCCTCTGCTCTCTCATGGGGCTGAAAGACCACAGAGCCTTAAGAAACAGGGACTGAGTCATTTGGGTCCCAAGATATACTTGAAAGGATTTTTCGAAATCACCATTGTCTAGGGCACATAACAACAACAACAACATTGTCCAGGGTGTCAAAAGTCCAGCACCAGACCTCGGGGTGCTCCATCCCACCTCCTCCAGCATCCTCACCTTGAGCTGCTTGCCCAGGTGAGGCCCAGGTGATTCCTGAAAGGCAGTTTGTGACCCAAGGTAAGGGGAGCTGTGTCTGAGCAATGCCTGGATCATCTCTGAAGGCACAATCAGGCCCAGAGAATTTTCTCAAGTGAGGGCAATAAAAAAGGAAGACCTGGTTGAGTAAAAGGCATGCTAGGAGGGAACCCCTGGAACAGCAGGTTAAAGACCCCAGCAGTGGCCTTTCCCACTACCCCCCACTCCCATACATATACACACCAGCTTCATGGCTGTGCATGGGGCAGGCTCTGCACATTGGCTCAGAGGATCCCCCTGTCAAGGAGGGTTTAAGGAGCAGGACCCAGGATCCCGGGGCTTTAGTAGCAAAGCCCTGCCTCTGAAGGTGTTCCTTGACCTCTGGATTCTGAGATGCTTTCCCCTAGATGCCAAGAACCCTAATAATCTCATTTCAGTGACAGTCATCAGGACCATGACAATGAGAGGGGCCCAGGGGTTTTGTGGATATTTGGTTTCTCTGAATTCTTTTCTCTTTTCTGGTTTGCTTCATTCTGTCTATTTTCTCTTTTTAAAAAATTTACCAAGGTAGAGGAAACAGTACTATCCCAGTAGCTGGCCTCCCCCTTCCTCAGACTGCTGTTTTATCTATCCACTTACTAATTGATCCCCCATGTATCTGCCAGCTTGTCTTGCTGTGAGGGCTTGCTTATTACTATGATACTGAAAGCTATGCCACTGGTATTTTAGATACTGGCAGAGTCATCCATGGTGGACTGGCTTCAACTGAGCTTCCAGACGAAGACAGACTAAGGAGAAGGACCTAGGCAGCCCACTCCCAAAACAATTAGCCATAGAAAACCCTATAAATAACAGAGAAGCACTGTCAAATATAATGCCAAAAAATGGGCCCCCCAGGCCGAAAGGCATTTAAAAAATGACTGGGGAAGATTTGCCTCTTCAAAGTAGAGTCAACCTTAATGAGGGGACTGGAATAAAGCCTCAAAAGGATCTCCTTTTGCTAGTGTTGTTGTTGTTGTTAGGTGCCGTCGAGTCAGTATCCGGCTCATAGCGACCCTCTGTACAACAGGGGAAACATTATTGTCAGTGCTTCTCTGCTGTTCATAGGGTTTTCAATGGCAGATTGATTTTTGGGAGGGGGTTGCCAGGTCCTTCTCCCAAGCCTACAGCTTCTGGTGTTCCCAGGCGGTCTCCCATCCAGGTACTAACCAGGCCCGACCCTGCTTAGCTTCCGAGATCTGACAGGATCGGATGCCACAGGGCTACCGCTGCAGGCCTTTGCTAGTGTGGCACAACTCAAAATGAGAAGAAACATAGTGACTGCAACAATGGGCTCAAACAAAAAGATCGTGTGCATGGTGCAGTGTTGGGTAGTGTTTCGATCTGCTGTACGTAGGGTCGCTATGTGTGGATCTGTCTCAACAGCACCTAACAACAACAACATCGATTGATGGAAATTTGAGTTATTTCCACATTACGCTATTAAGAATAGTGCTGCTATGGAAATTCAGGCGCAAGTTTTTATGTAAATATATGTTTTCAATTCTCATGAGGTAAATTGCTGGGTACTATAGTTTTTCTCCTGAAAGCCCACATATTAAACACTTTGTCTCGAGCTTGGCATTATTGGGGGGGGGGGTGGAATCTTTAAACATTGAATCCTAAAAAAGACAGAAAAAAAAGAGAAAGGAAGAAAAGAAAGAAAAAAGAAGAAGAAGAAGTAGAAAGAAGAAAATAAGAGTTGGATCCTAGTGGGAGGAAGTTAGGTCACTGGGGTGTGCCCTTGATGGGGATATTGGGATCTTAGCCCCCTCCTCCTTGTTCCTTCCTTCATTGCCACCTTGAGGTAAATAGCTTGCTCCATCATGTGTGTACTGCCATGAGATGTTGCCTCATCACAAACCCAAAAGCAATGAGTCCACCTAGCCATGGAAGGAAATCTCTAAAGCTGTGAGACAAAATAGATCTTTTCTCCTTTTAAGTTGATGTATCTCAGGCATTTGTTACAGTAACAGAAAACCAACTAATACATTTGTTTATATTGTAACTTTATGATTTAATTTTTGAGAACGTGCTAAAATATTTTTCCATAGCACCTTCACCATTTTACATTCCTACCAGCAAATTTCTCCATGTTCTCACCAACATTGTGGCTTTGATTTGCATTTCCTTAATGGGTAGTGATAATAAGCATTTTTTCATGTGCTCGATGGTCATTTAAATATCTTCTTTGGAGAAATGCCTATTCAAATCTTTTGCCCGTTTAAAAAATTGAGATATTTGTCTTTTGTTGTTGTGTTGTAACTGCTCTTTTTATATTCTGGACGCTAACCTCGATTTGCAAGTACTTTCACTCACATGTATGTTGTCTATTCAGTTTCCTGATAATGTTCTTTGATGCGTAAAACTTTAAAAGTTTGATAAACTTTAAATTATCTATTTTTTTTCTTTTGTGCTTTTGGTGGCATATTTAAGGAATCATTTTCTAATCAAAGGTCATGAAGATTGACAACTATGTTTCCTTCTGAGACTTTCATAGTTTTAACCTTTACTTTGAGGTCTTTAATTAATTTTGAGTTATTTTTGTATATAATGTAGGATAGAAGTCCAAATTCATTCTTTCTCATATAGGTAGCCAGTGTTATGGCACCATTTGTTAAGAAAACAGTTCTTCATTGAATGATCTTGGCACTGTGGGTGAAAATCAGTTCACCATAAATGTATGGATTTATTTCTGGACTTCCAATTCTATTCAGTTATCTCATGGGCTATAGTAGTCAACTAATGATACAAAAAGCTCTATACATTGAGGCACAGCCTCAATATTTAGCCACACATTCTACAGCTCTGCCTGAGCCTTACTACTTGCATAGATACTCAAGGGAAAGTCAGCCAGAGGTGAGAGTTTAGGGCCTTCTCAGGTCTTTTCTGAGCATGCATATCACCCTGGACATGGATGTGGCCTTTTAGGTCCCTAGGAATATGTCAGAGGTTTTCAGAACCCATCTTTCCCAAAGGGTCTCATTCCCTAGCCTTTCCTTATAAGCCTTTTGGTTAGTTTATCATTTGCCCTGATTGTAATCAGGTGATGCCTGCTGCTTCAGCACTGGCAGAGTTCCACATTAGGTGAGATAAGGCAAACTTTTTGACCTGATTTTCCGTGGAGTCACCAGACAGGTCAAAACCATAGTTATAATTCTCCAGGCTCCCATTCTGCTCCCTCCAGGACAGGTTCTGATACCAGGAATGTAAGCTGTGATTTTTAAGGCTGCTGATAAGCTAGAGTCTGATCTGGTCAGATCTCAGAAGTTAAGCAGGGTGGGGCCTTGTTAGTCCTTGGATGGGAGACTGCCTGGGAATGCTGGGTGCTGTAGGTTAGGGAGAAGGACCTGGCAGCCCACTCATGAAACAATTAGACACTGAAAACCCTATGAATAGCAGAGAAGCACTGACAGTACCTGGACATGGCACAGCATCAGGTGGTGTTTCTTTCTGTTGTACCTAGGGTCCAATTTAATGGCACCTAACTACCACCACAACAATGAGCTGGAGAGTGAGGGATGAGACTGGACTGAGTAAAATGACAGAAGCTCTCTGCTTTTTCTAGGATTAGGCTATTTGCCTGGTTTAAAGTTAAGAAAGGTGTGCGTCAGGGATGTATCCTTTCACTGTACCTCTTCAATCTCTATGCTGAGCAAATAATCTGAGAAGCTGGCATCATGATTGGAGGAAGATTCATTAACAACCTGTGTTACGCAGATGACACTACTCTGTTTGCTGAAAGTGAAGAGGATTTGAAACATTTAATGATGAAGATCAAAGAGCACAGCCTTCAGTATGGATTATGCCTCAGCATCAACAAAACAAAAACCCTTACAACTGGGTCAGTATGCAGCTTCATGATAAATGGAGAAAAGATGGAGGTTGTTCAAGATTTTGATTTACTTCATTCCGTGGAATTTCTGTGTCTTAGCTTAATAATAACAATAACAATGATAATGATGATGATGATGATGATAATAATAATAATATCTGAAAGGCGCTATTACCAGGAAGGATCTTTACTGAGTACCTGGGACTCTCTCCTTTATTATCTTCTTCCCTTCCAATTTTTCTATTTACTTTTTTCCTGTTTCCCTCTCTGCCCTTTTCTCTTTCTTCCAGCTGGACAAGAATCCCAGGGATTTTCTGAAGAAGATAGCTCCACATTTCCTGAGGATTTGTGCTCAGTAGGCTACAAGGCAACAGGGCTGGGAGGTAGGATGAGCACCCCAGGAACCATGATAGTGAAGATCCTTGCACCTGTGGAGAACTTTATTTATGCAGACATGAGATCCAAGTAGCCTGTATGGTTGGCTTGAGCTAGGCAAACCTGTTTGGAGGACTGCAAATAACTTTATACCCACTTTGATTGTCAATATCTTTACTCCAAATGCTAGTGATTTCTATTCACCTTCCTATAATACTAGTGAACACTATATTTTAATAATAAAAGGGATGATCAAGATAAAAGTTACATACTATGTCTTGAAATGATCATTATTTATAGAGCAATGAAATTTAGTGTTAAATTATCTATATCTATATCTATCTATCTACCCATATCTATATATCTATATATATCTATCTATGTATATATTGTTGTTGTTAGGTGCCGTTGAGTCGGTATCCAACTCATAGCGATCCTCTGTACAACAGAGGAAACACTATTGTCAGTGCTTCTCTGCTGTGCATAGGGTTTTCAATGGCAGATTGATTTTTGGGAGGGGGTTGCCAGGTCCTTCTCCCAAGCCTATAGCTTCTGGTGTTCCCAGGCGGTCTCCCATCCAGGTACTAACCAGGCCTGACCCTGCTTAGCTTCAGAGATCTGACGGGATCAGATGCCACAGGGCTACAGCTGCAGGCTCATATATATATATATATATGTATGTATACATATATATATGTCAACATGACATATATATATGTCAACAACATATATATATGTTGTTGTTGTTAGGTGCCGTCGAGTTGGTATCCGACTCATAGCGACCCTCATAGGGTTTTCAATGGCTGACTGTTTCGGGATTGCCTTGGGAGTGGATTGCCAGGTCCTTCTCCCATTTTTGTGGCGCTGGGAATTGAACTCAGGACCTCAGAGACTGCAGTGCAGCGCTCTACCAACTGAGCTAAATCCCAGCACATACATATCTCTATCTCTATCTCTATCTCTATCTATCTATCTATCTATCTATCTATCTATCTATCTATCTATCTATATATATCTATCTTCTCGGCTGAAGTAATGAAACTCTTAGCCAGATAGTAATGGCTAACATTGGTGGAAAGTTTACTACACATTACATACTATTCTAGCTACTTCAAATGGGCTTAGGTGGATGCAACTCATAGAGACCCTAAGTACAGTAGAATGATCCACTACCTAAAACTGTGTCATGCGCACTATCTTTTCATGTTTGAGCCCATTGTTGCAACAAGTATGTTTCTTCTCATTTTGAATTGTGCAACATCAACAAAAGGAGGTCCCAGGGGCCTTACTCCATTCCTATCACTAAGGTCAACTCTACTTTGAGGAAGCAACAATGCCCCAGTTGTTTCTTGAGTGCCTTCCAGCCTGGGGGAGCTCGTTTTCTGGCATTATATTTGACAGTGCTCCTCTGCTATTCATGGAGTTTTCAATGGCTAATTATTTCGGGAGTGGGCTGCTGGATCCTCCATAGGCTGACTCAGTCTGGAAGCTCAGTTGAAACCTGTCCACCATGTGTAGCCCTGCTGGTATCTGAAATACTGGTGACATATCTTTATTCAGCATCACAGCAACACACAAATCCTCACAGCTCGACAAGCTGACAAGCATGTGGGGGGCGAACGGGCTATGCTAGTTAATTCTTCAAGCTATTCTGTAACAAGTACTGTCAATGGACAGGTGAGTACGGTGCAGTTCCAAAATCTTGTCTACGGTCACATGTTTATGAAGTCCTAAAACTGGGGTTCGAGCACTCTTATTCCAGAGACTATACCCTGGTTTTTTTGTTTGTTTGTTTTGTTCTGTTTCTGAGACAGAGTCTTCCTGTACAGCCCAGAGTGGCCTCAAACTCATGTTCCCTCCACCTTGGCCTCATGAGTGCAAAGATTGCAAGCAAGTGCCACCATGCCAGGCCAGAACCTGCATCCTTAACCACTTCTTCCCTTCTTGCTGGGGAACAAGCTTTGTTCCAGACTAGCTGGATCCTCCTTTTGGAACATCCTGGTTCTTCCTAGGATGGGGTTCATGCAGTTTTCATTATAGGCTGTCTGCTTTGGATTCCTTGTTTCCTGATGAATTGGCTGGGGAAACTGTTGTGAAGATCTCTTAAGCTCCCAGTGCACACTCCTACTGTTGGTAAGGAGCACTCATCAAACATACTGCTTTGGAAATGGGCAACAGAGATTAATCTTTTTCTCTCCTTCTTTCTTCCTTTTTATGTTTCCTTTCCTTTGGCAGTACTGGGGCTTGAACCTAGGGTCTTGCGCATGCTAGGTAAGCACTCTACCACTGAGCTGCTCCCTTCGCTGCCATCAACAGAGATTTCTATGAAAATCTCTTTCTCCTGGACCTTTCCTGGGCTCTGCTGGCCACGGCTCCTGCAGACTGGCAGTACCAGGGTCTGAGCTGGACAGGTGCTGATCCATCAGCTCCTTCTGGACCACACCCTTGGTCTTTGATCTCTCACTCAGGCTCCCTCAGTGCTCTAATCATTAACTCCTTCAGGCAGCCCACAGTCAGTAGACAACAGAGCCATTGCCTCTTGCCAACCAGAGGCAGTGTCTGTAGAAGTTCTGAGATGGAGAGAAGAAAGGATAGGGATGGCAGTGATGGGGAGACCAGGCAAGAACCAGGCAGTGGGGCACAGGGACTGAACATGAGGAGGGAGATTGGTTTGTGGAGTGCTGTGTCCCTGAGTGCTGGCTGTATGATTGGCTCTGGCATTTTCATGTCCCCACAGGTGGTCTTGATCTACATGGGCAGCCCTGGGGTCAGTCTTGTGGTCTGGGCAATCTGTGGCCTCCTGGCCATGCTGGGTGCCCTGTGCTACGCTGAGCTGGGTGCCCTGTTTCCTGAATCTGGGGGAGAGTATGTCTACATCTTGTGAACCTTTGGCTCCTTGCCAGCCTTCCTGGTTATCTACACATCTGTGCTGGTGGGCAGACTGGCCTCCATCAGCGCTGTCTCCCTGAGCTTTGCTGAGTACGCCCTGGTTCCCTTTTACCCTGGCTGTACCTCCCTGCCCCAGGCTGTGGTCAAGAGCGTGGCTGCTTCCTGCATTCTTCTGCTGCTGGCGGTCAACTGTTGGAGCTCATGGCTGTCCACCATGCTCACGAACGTCTGCACAGTGGCCAAAGTGTTCTGGTTGCTTGTCATCATGCTAGGTGGGGCTGTGGTGCTGGGTCAGGGCCAGGGCTGCACCGAAGCCCTTCTGTTCACCTTCCACAACACAACCCAGCAGGCAGGGTGAATTGACATGGCTTTCTACCCAGGGGCTGTGGTCCTTTGATGGCTGGAATAATATCAACTATGTAGTGGAGGAGTTCAAGAATCCAAAGGTGAGTCCGTAATGCTGCTCTGGGGTGAGTCTGCACAGCAGCAGCTCCAGTTACTGGAGCTCCAATTATCCAAATCTGGGTGACTGAGATCCTGAGCAATCTAAGTGGAAATATGGGCTCCCTTCCTGCACTCATGGGATTGAATGCGTCTACTGTCTGCTTTGATTTGTTGTTGTTGTTGTTAGGTGCCGTCGAGTCGGTATCCGGCTCATAGCGACCCTCTGTACAACAGGGGAAACATTATTGTCAGTGCTTCTCTGCTGTTCATAGGGTTTTCAATGGCAGATTGATTTTTGGGAGGGGGTTGCCAGGTCCTTCTCCCAAGCCTACAGCTTCTGGTGTTCCCAGGCGGTCTCCCATCCAGGTACTAACCAGGCCTGACCCTGCTTAGCTTCCGAGATCTGACGGGATTGGATACCACAGGGCTACAGCTGCAGACCTGCTTTGATTAGCTTATGTGATTTTAAATAACTTCTCAAGAAAGCAGAGATGTGTAGAGTATCACACGTACGGTCTCATCCTGCTACCCTGTGAGGCAGTCATTATCACTCCATTTTTCACATTTGCAAAACTGAAGTTTAGAGAGGGGAAGTTATTTAGAAGAGGCCATGCTTGACGACTCCGCGTGGTATCTCCTGGCTTGTACATTGCAGTAGATTCTTCATCCATAGTTGTTGAAGCCTGGCAGCCACTTCCAGATGCACATATTTTGGGACAGGGCAACAAGTCAGTTCTGTGTATTCACTCTGTCTGTGAGTCTGGGGTTGACAGCCATTGTCCTGGTGGGGACAGCTCTGCAGGGCAGCTTAAGACTCAGTTGGGGCAGTGGGATCTTTGGTTACTATGGTTATTAACTCTTGGCTATAAATATATTTGCCTAAGATGTTATTTGTTTATTTTGTTGTTGTTGTTTTTCCTTTCCCTTGCAAGAGCTGTAAACACTCCCAGAATGACAACTGCAAGTCTTTCCCTCTAGATCCACTGGGCTGGCTTGGGGGTCATTACAGCTTTCTGAGTTTTGGCAAAGGCCCCCTGGAGGGCGGTTTGGGAGAAGTTGAGAGAAGAGCAGCTTGGAGAATCACGTCTAAGAGCATAGAGAGAGAGTCTAGAGAGAGTTAGGAGTCCTGGGACCCAGCTTTTATTTTTGCATGTAATTCCTTGTGCCTCATTTCTTTGCCTATGAAATGGGACCATCATAATAGCTGCCTATTTCACAGGGCTCTAGGGTAACCATGGTACAATTGCTTATGATACATGGCTTGGGCTCTGGTCCCATAAGCAGCTATGTTGTCATAACTCTTAGGAGAATGGTTTAATGAGTGCTCAGGGTAGCTCTGGCTTGTGCTGGGGGCTTCAGAGCAGAGACATAGGCTCTTTCAGTTCACAGCACTAGCGCCCCCTCTTTCTGAATCCAGGCCTTGGTCTGGGACTGGGGCCAGGGAAAGAGCAGGGGGGCTAAAGATGGGTTACACAAGCACCCATGCTTACAGCAGCAAACGGCAAAGCTTTTCTATAAAGGATCCCAAAGTTATGATTTTAGGCCCCATGGGCCATCTGTCCCTGTCACAACTACTCAACTCTTTTGTGGTACCAAGAAAACAATCACAGGTAAACAAAGGATTGTGGCTGTCTTCCAGTGAAACTTTGTTAACAAAATCAGGTGGCAGGCTGGGTTTGGACCACGGCTGTAGTTTGCCGATCCCTGCCACATCCAGAGCATTTTGGATGCACATGGGTTTCCAAGCCAAACCTAAGCTGGTCCTACGAGTGATGGCATTTGAGATTCTGCTCTAACTTGGTCCTTTAAAACACACATAAAGGGTATCTTCATTTCATACTTTCTTCTCCCCAAGAAACTGAAAAACTTTTGCCAAACCAGGGCCAGCCTTATGCCCAGACTCTCTGGGATGTAAGTGAAGAATGAAGGCCCCTGAGAGTGAAATCAGGAAACATCACGGTTCCTCTGGTCTCTTGGCCAGAAATCTGTCCATGGTACTCAGGGCTCTGTCATTGTCATAGCTCATCACTGGTAGGAACGCCGCCCTGGGAGAGGTCACACCCGGACACCCCAAGCTCCTTGCCCCGACTATGTGGGGTTGGGTCATGCGCCCTGGGTGCTCACTTTGCTGAGGGCATCGCATGGTGAGGTTTGCAGGAGGGAGAGCTCTGGAGCACACTTGCTACAGGGGGCCTTGTCTGGATCTAGGCAGAGCCAGATTCTAGCACTGGGGCAAGGAAGAACTAGCTACGATGTCCGTGCTGTGGTTGGGACAAATTCCTTTACGCTTGGATTCCCAGATTTTAGAGCTGGAAGGAACCTGAGAAGACTCACGTCATACAGGAGTCCACTGCTGTCCAATTTGCTTCACTTACACTAGTTCGCCACATGGCCTGCTAGGTAGGGGAACCAACAAGGCTGAGCAGACAAGCAAGGCTTCCTGGAAGAGGAGTTTGGAGCTTGGTCTCAAAGGGCAGTTTGTGGAAGCCCAGCTCTTTTTTTTTCTGTTTGTATTGGACATTTTTAATGTACACCTTAATGTGATTCATTCTGACATGATTTTCATTGAGGCATTTACATATATGCATTTTATGTACATTATTCATATAGGTTCCCCCTTACCCTCTTGTATGCCTCCCCCCCCCAACCTCCCCATCTAAGTCTTCTCTATCACTTACTTGGTAATATTTTTCTATATGTACTTGAGTCCCAGTTCTGTTTAATATAGAAATTTTTCCTGAAGAAGCCCAGCTCTTGTAGAAGCAGTGTGAACGTGAACTGGGAGGCCAAAAGGGACAAGGCCGGTTTGTGTCCCAAGGAAACAGGAGGAGGAGTGTGGATGGCATGATCCCTGAGGCCAGCCACAGGGATCTGAAGTGGGTCCTGAGATGACTGCTCCATCCTCCGTGTCCCCTGCCCTCCCTCCCATCCCTACCTGCAGAGTTTTCCATGGCCAGATCCCAGCCCTGGTAGAAGGGTCTGGAAATGGCTTTTCCTCTAATGCTAAGAGAAGAGATGCTAACAGGAGGCAGATGCTTAAATGAAGGCAGGGTCCAGCCAAGTATGGTGGCACGTGCTGATAATCCCAGCGACTCAGGAGGATCACGAGTTTGAGGCTGGAGGCAGCCTGTGCAAAATTAAAAAAAAAAAAAAATTAAAAAGGAGACTGGGGTGCAGCTCAGTGGTAAGGCATGTGCAAAGTATATGCAAGGCCCTAGGTTCAGCCCCCACCCCAGTACTGCAGGGGAGTGTCCTGTCTAGTGAATAGCAGCGTAATGACATCTTTGGCTTCCCTGGCTCTTCTCTGTGCTCTGCTCTCCTGAATGCTCCCATGAGGAATTCCTCACTTTCTTACCATCCCAAATCTCTTCCACTCTTTAAGGAATGCCTAGCTGCAGCTCCTCCTCAACCCAGAAGTGTTGGCGTCCACTCCTCTCTCCTCCTCTCCCCGTCAGCCCATCTGTGCCTCTGTTGCTCTGACTCTGGCTAATTCCCCTTGAGACCTCCCAGCCCCTCTGCCTGAATGTGTGCTCATGCTGTGGGGATCAGGAGCTCATCCCTTATCCCCCAGGGCACGGCACAATGCCCTGTGGCCAGCACAGTGCGAAGCTTATTCTGGGGTCCTGGAAAGACCTTGCTGGCTAACACATGCTCTCTTCTCCCTACACTGCAGCAGAATCTGGTATGGGCACTGATGGTCGCCATTCCCCTGGTCACCAGCCTGTACCTCCTGGTCAATATGAGTTACCTGCTGGTGTTGTCACCCAGGGAGATTGTCACCTCTGATGCTATGGCTGTGACCTGGGGGTAAGAAAGTCACGTAGTGTGTCCTTTGGACACTGGGACAGATAGTCCAGGATGGGGAAGGGTGGTGCTGTATGTATTTGAACATGCCTTTGAATGCGCTGCTTGCTCCATTTCCAAGAGGGTCCAGGTTGCTGCCGGAGTTCCTTCCCTTGATCACTGTATTGTCCTAGGAACCAGGTTCTGGGGTCCTGGGCCTGGCTGGTGCCTCTGGCTGTCACACTTTCACCATTTGGTTCTGTCAACGTGATACTCTTCAGAGGCAGCCGCATGTTCTATGCAGCTGCCAGAGAGGGCCACATGGTGAGGGATGGGGTCTGGTGGGGGGTGCTGGAGGGGTGTTGGGGAGCCTGCCAGCTCCTGCCTCATCATAGCGTTCAGCCCAAACCACCACTTCCCCAGTAAGACGTGGCTCGATTTCTTCCCCCAAGAATGAGACACAAGCATTGCTGACCTCTCAGCTTTAACTCCAATCCTTTCATACTTGGTTTCAGGGTGGTCACAGCACTGGGTCTTTGTCCCTGGGTTAGCATTTACCGTAAGAATAAGGTTGAGTGATGTTGAATCACAGTGGCCTGAAACATTTAATTGTTGCTCATTATGTCAACTAGTCTGCAGTTGCACCACTCTGGCGTCCCATCCTGTCAGATCTTGGAAGCTAAGCAGGGTTGGGCCTGGTTAGTACTTGGATGGGAGACCACCTGGAACACCAGGTGCTGTAGGCTTTGGGGTAGGACCTGGCAACCCACTCCCCCCAAAAAAACCAGCCATTGAAAACCCTATGAATAGTAGAGAGGCATTAACAATAGTGTTTCGCCTGTTGTACGTAGGGTTACTATGAGTTGGACACCGACTCCATGGCACCTAACAACAACTTTGTGTCAGCTATGTTCCTGTTGGCTAAAGTCTTCTTGCACTGGACAGACTATGTTCCTACCTCAGGGACCGAGGCCAAAGCAACAGCAGCTCCTTGGGCATATTTGTGCTTAGAGAAGGTGGCAGAGGTTCAAGAGACCAAGCCAAACCAGGCAAGCATATGAAGAGTCTTTGCTTGTCACTTTTACTCACATTTTATTGGCCAAAGCAAGTGACTTGACCTGGTCACATCCATGGATGGGGGGCCAAATTCTTCCCACAAAGGTGGAGAGAAGAAGACTGAATATTTGGTATTTACCACAATAACCCAATATTTCTCCCCATGGTCTGTCCCTACGACCCGATCCTCTCCGCCCTGGATCTGGTCATCCCAGGTGAACATCAGAGACCTATATCTGGTGGTAACTCATGACTGTTAGATTGGGCACACTGGTGTCCAAAGCATGTTTGGTAGGGAGAGAGATGCCTGCTGTGGCTCCCCTGGGGCCTCCCTGACGCCTGACTGCTTTCTAGCCCCATCTACTATCCGTGGTTCACGTGCATCTCCTCACACCGGTTCCAGCCTTGATGTTCACCACGGCCGTGGCTTTGATCCTGGTCATCTCAGGAAGCTTCAGTACAATCGTGAACTTTCTGAGGCAAGTAAGACTTCTCCCAGGCTGGGTACATGTATGCTGGATATCTGTGTTATCTGAATATCCCTACACGTACACACTAATACCCATGCCCATATAGCCAAAAACATGTATGTGTTCTGCTGGAGCCCTGGCGTGTACACACTCATGTGCACATATGTGTAAATATACGCATGAGCACTTCTTAAGCTTCATTTATACATACTCACACATATACACATATACCTAACCATGCATATGCACATTTCTGGAAGCCCAGGCTCAGGGGCCCTCCACATGCACACACAACCCAGCCATTCTCTCCCATTCTTGTTTCCAAAATTAAATGTGGCTCTATTCTCTCTTGCTTTGTTCCCTCAAATTCGAAAAGATGGATGTTTCACCAAGAGATAGCCAAAGGCTTGTGTCGTCTTAGTCATTTTTTCTTTTTTCTTGTTCTTTTATTCTGTTGCTAAGATAGAGTTAAAGGATATTCAGGAGTTATTAACACCACTTGGAGGCCTTGGACATGGTGTGACTTTTCCTTTTGTGGTCTTGATCTGCAGTCTAGACCCTGACCCAATATGACCTCTATTGAACTCAGGGCAGACCACACCAACCTGGTTAGGTCTAATTAGTGATTGCATCAGAGTGGGGAGACTTCTGACCCCCTTTACCGCTTTCCTCCAGACAGAAACCACAGGCTGTTGTGATGTCTCCTTGCCATTTTCTGAGCTCATTTGAAGCAGGGATGATAGGCAGATCCTTAAACCAGCAGACGAGCATAACGTCTGGGTACAGAGGGAGTGCTCGTAATTTTTCAGGCATTACGTGTTCTCTTCCTTTGTTGTCTAATTAATCCAGAGCAGGACATACAGCGCTTGGTGTGACTCTCTTAAGACAGTAAATAACAGACACTTTTTTTCTTTTATCTTTTTTCCCATGAGAAAGAATGAAATCATTACAGGGTGAGGATGAAATCAAGCCCACAGTGAGTATAGGGGGATCTTCAGGTGGAGACTGGGGAATGACTGAGAATGTCCCAGCAGAGAGTGAGAATCTTAGGGTAATCCATCCCAGCTAGGACTCAGCTCTTTCCAGGATCAACCTCCTCAAGAGACAGCTTTGCCTGGGTCCTGCCTCCAAGGTTAGATGGAGTTTTTATCAGAGTGGAAGCAGCCATTCAACTACAGACAACAGGGAGGGCAGAGTTGAGAGTTTGTGAGGGTGCTTAGCAACCCAGGCTTCATGAGGGGGTCTGCTACAGGTGTGTGGTCCCTGCAGAGAGCACAGGCTTCCTCAAGATTCCCACCAGCTCTCCTTTTTAAGAAACACTAATAGTCCTCCCTGTCTTTGAGCCTTTCCTCCTGATCCAGCCAGAGCCTAGCAGAGGAGGTTTGATCTGGACTTTTCCTTGCAGCTTCCTGTACTGGATCATGTATGGAACAACCATTAGCTGTCTCCTGTACTTGCGTATATAGAGGAAGCATCTTCCCCGAGCTTACAAGGTAGTCTTCGGGATAGACACTGGGCTTTTTCTACCCTAGGCTGCTATCTGCAGCAGAGACGGGGGCTGTGGTCTCACTCAAGGCCAAGAAAAAGAATGTCAGAGGCTGTCGCTATCATTACATTTGGTAGAAAATTCCAATTTCCTGGGATGTGAAGGGCAAGTGAATCACAAGACTCTGTTGGATGGAGAGTTAATAATTTCTCCTCTGGAGGAACCTTAGGGAGAACAATGGGAGGCAAATGCAGAGGATGGATATACACACTGGGGTTCACATAGCATAGACAGGCTTATTTTGGGCCCCAAATCTTACTCCCTGAAGAGCCCCTTGTGGCCCAGTGCGTGGCTCCCCTGGCCCAGCCCAGGTGTCCTAGCAGGGACTGGAGGAGAGGAGCTAGAGGCAGACAGGAGCACCAGGAAGACAGGCAGGAGGGACAGACCCCAGGGTCCACCCCCCCCCCATGCCCTCTTCTTCCTGCAGGTCTCAGGGGCCAAATGCTCCCTCTGTGTCCATTGTAGGTTCCTACCTCCATCCCCACCATCATGCTCCTGGCTTCTCTCTACCTGGTACTGGCCCCCATCGTCGACCATCCCCAGATGGAGTTCCTGTCCATCTTCCTGTTCCTGCTCAGTGGCTTCCTGGTGTATTTCCTTCTTGTCTACTTCCAGTGCCAGCCCACGTGTTTGCAGACAGCCACCCTACATCTCCAACTGCTCCTGGAAGTTGCTCCAACCACTAAACATCATTGACTGGAAGACTGGACAGGTTCTGTCCTATCCTTGCTGCTGCAGACGCCTCCATTCCTTGCCAGGTTCCCAGTAGATAGACTGTGCATAATTCTAGTAAGCTCTTGAGTGCTATAACACAGCTGTTGTGGAGTTTAGGGTTACCTACCAGGACAGGGGGAGAAGGACCTGGCAATCCACTCCCAAGGCAATCCCGAAACAGCCATTGAAAACCCTATGAGGGTCGCTATGAGTCGGATACCGACTCGATGGCACCTAACAACAACAACAACCAGGACAGGGTCCCCTTTCTTTAAGAATTGCTCCTTCAACACTGCCATGTGGGTATTACATCACTGAGTCTCTGGGTACAGTCATTTGATGGCTATTTTCAAACTTAGGTGGAACCATGAAATAAATTCTTTTCTTTGGAATTTTGGAATGAGAGTCTTATGGTCATGTTCGGCTTCTGACAGTTGCTTGAGGTAAAGAATTTACCTGATGAGGCCATCTTCCATCATATGGGTAGAGAAGTAGCAAAAGCCATGTGGCAAGAAGAATGAAGAAGATACACAATGAGATGTGTTGAGAAACTATGTGGACCTGAAGTGTTTCTTGGTGGTGGTGGGGATCTGCCAGGGTAGCAACCTTGTCCCTGTTTTGTAATTTTTATCCCCTACTCTGTGGTCCAAATGCCATCAGACAGTCCTTCTTGCCTTTTTTCTTCCCTCCCTGTCCCTCCTGCCCTGAGATGGGGATCAAACTCATGGCCTTATGCAAGTGTTCTACCACTGAGCTGCACCCATAGCTCTTCCCTGCTTTTTGATATTCTGGGTACATTAGTCAGGTGATATGTTGCTATTGCACAGAAACTGATTGACACAAACTTATGTGGGAGGAGATACTTATTGGAGGCTTACAGTGAGAGGATTTTGGTCCACAGAAGCAGATGGCATGGCAGGACCTGCGGGACATGATCTCACAGGAAGCAGAAAGATACTGGAGCCACTGGTCTGGGTAAAACCCCTCAAAGGTCCACCCCTAGTGATTCACTTCTGCTAAACTAGATCCTGCCTCCCAAAGTTCCATAACCTCCCAGGACAGTGCCACCTGCTGCTGACCATGGTCCAAACATATGACATGTGGGGGACATTTAGATCCAACCTACAGCATTGGGACAATCTGATACCTTATAATAAGTTTCCCATTTTGACTCAAGTGAATTTGAATAGGTGCCAATTTCTTACAACTAGAACAGATTTGACTCTGGCAAGCCCTCTTGTTTAGGAAGACAGGGATACTTCAGTTATAGCATGACGCTTGCTTTGACAGGGAAAGAAGCAAGAAAAGGGGAGGTGATCAGTTTGGGGTAAAAGGGAGGACAGTCAAATTTCTAGAAGAAAGGAAGAGTAGCTAGAACAGCCCCTAGAAGGCTAATGTGGCTTCAGGACTCAGCATAGATGAGAGGACAGAGGTCCTCAGCTGCTCCCGGGAGAATGTGAGAGAGGAAGGAATGACATAGTGTCTAGAGCTAGAGGCTGGGACTGCAGTTCTTGAGGGTATCACAGAGGGTGACTCAAAAGATGGGGGCAGAACGTGCTGTTCAGCTTTTCTACTCCTGAAAACTTCTATACTCTACCACCTGGATAGCCTGCATATGGCTTTGATATGGATATGGCAAAGGCTACAGCACAAGCAAGCCACCTCCCCTGTGCCTGCTACTTGGTAGGGTTTTTTTTTTTTCTCACATCAACTACTTCTCCAATTCTCTGATACCTATCAGAAGTCCAACAGTTCAGCTCAATTCTGATGCTATCTGCAGTTAGACCAGACTCCACAGGTCTAAGGGCTCAGTACCATAAGACTGCCCTTAATCCAGCCCCTAATCATAAGTGTTGGGTCCCCTGGCCACCCACACTTGTGCCTGACATGGCTACTATGTTGTGAGTACCCACAATCTCCCACTTCAGGCTTGATAATTTGCTACAGTGACTCAGAGGACTCAGGAAACCACTTTATCAGTACTAGTTTATTATAAAGGATTCAACTCAATAACAGTCAAAGGCAAGAATGAAGGATGGGGTAAGGAGTGAAGATTCCACATTGTCTTCTGGTTTAACAACCTTCCAGTACCTCCATATGTTAACCAACTCGTAAACTGTCTAAATCTTGTCATTTAGGGGCTTTTATAGTGGCTACATTGGGGCTGGGATTTAGCTTAGTTGGTGGAGTGCTGTGCTGCAGTCTCTGAGGTCCAGAGTTCAATTCCCAGCACCGCAAAAATGGGAGAAGGATGTGGCAATCCACTCCCAAGGCAATCCTGAAATAGTCAGCCATTGAAAACCCTATGAGGGTCGCTATGAGTCGGATACCGACTCAATGGCACCTAACAACAACAATAGTGGCTCCATTAGGCAGGGGTGATTGATTAAATTGTTGATATTGGTGCTTGAATTTTATCTCTAGCCCTTCTCTCCGCAAGAGGTGGGATGTGTGTGTGAAATCTCTCTCTAATCATTCCTTGGACTTTCTTTCAATGATCCCCCATTCCTGAAGCTTCATAGGGGCCCCAGCCATTGTTGTTTCATTAGCATACAGAAGGCACTCATCACTTCAGACATTCCAAAGGTTTTAGGTGCTGTAACTGAGGACCATAACCAAATACTCATTTTCTGTTCTACCACAGCTTTGAATTGTGAGCTCTTGATTAGCGGGGTTCCAGAGGACAATGCTACCAGTGAAATTCTAGGAAAATTCTCATATCCCTTCTCCCCTCAGCAGAACAGCTTCCTTTAGAGATAAGAAAACCACAAGAGAGGCCAGTCCTATCCAGCTCCTTGTGAAAGAGGGCCGTGAATTAGTTTGAAAGTCCAGCAGGAAAGCTTGACCAGAACTTGGAGGTCTCCCTTGGGGGCGTGTGGTTGGATTGCATTTTCCCGCCCCCATAGAGTTAACTATGACTTGTTTTGGTCAATACAACGGGAGTTGAAAGGAAGTGGTAACGTCTACCTAGAAGCTTCAAGAGCCAATACACAGTTTCTTAGACACTCTCGTTCCCTCTGCTTTGGTGGCTAGCAATGTTCTGGCAGCTGCTCTGTTAGCCTGCTTCCTGGTATAAGAGTGAGATGCTCAGCCAATTCTATGTGGGCATATGAGGCTGTGATGTAATAAGAAATATATTTTTGATCTTTGTCCCTGGTCCCTGTATAAAACCCCTGTGGAGGAGAGAGGGACTGGAGATTGAGTTCAATCATCAGTGGTCAGTGATTTAAGCATGTCTACATAATGGAAGGGGGGCTGGGATTTAGCTCAGTTGGTAGAGCGCTGCGCTGCAGTCTCTGAGGTCTCAAGTTCAATTCCCAGCACCGCAAAAACGGGAGAAGGACCTGGCAATCCACTCCCAAAACAATCCCGAAACAGTCAGCCATTGAAAACCCTGTGAGGGTTGCTATGAGTTGGACTCGACTCGACGGCACCTAAGAACAACAACGACATAATGGAAATGCCATGAAAGCCCCCAGTGAAGGGTCTGGAGAGCTTCTGCTCTGGTGAACACATGAGGTGCCAGGGGGCAGGCATACCTAGAGGGACCTTGGAAACCCCACTCCCCTCGCAGCTTGCCCTATGCACCTCTGCATCTCTCAGTTCATTTGGGTCCTTCATAATAAACTGGCAAATGTAAGTAAAGTGTGTTCCTCAATTCTGTGAGCCATTATTACAAATTAGGAAGCGTGAGGAGGGGGCGTGAGAATCCCTGATTTGTACCCCTGTTGGCCAGAGGACCAGAGGCCCAAGACTTGCAAGTGACATCTGAAGTGGGCGCAGTCTCCTGCGACTGTGACTCTCTCAAGTGTCTGGGCTATTGAGCAGCAGGTGGACGTAGCTGCAGAGGTGGCCATGAAGCCACACTCAATGTGAGCTCCCCCTCCCCTATCTCCTCCCTCACAGTCCCTGATCCTTCACCCATTGTCCCAGCCCTCCTCTTGGTACCACTGCCTTCGTCCTTCCTTTCCACAGGCACTGTCTTGCTTTACCTCTGGGAGCGGAAAAACTGGTTCTGCAAATGCACATAAAAGAAATTTTGTCCAGTGCGGACTTTGAATCTTTGTTGCTGCTTAGGTGTGGGCCAAAGAAAGAAAAACTACTCAGCCCAGCCCTTGGGGCACAAGTGTGCAAGAAGGCAAGAAGAAGGCAGGCAAATTCAGAGAAGAAACAAGCAGCTGATGACCTTGGATATAACCCTGACCCCACAGATGCTTTTCTTAAAAGTCCTTAGCTATTGATCTGGGAAGGCCTTTTTGTATGCTTTCTCTGTCAGCATTGTTGGCAGTATTCTCCAGGGAGACAGATTGATAGGATCTGTACATGATAGATGACAGGGGATTTATTAGACAATTAGTTCACACAATTATGGCAGCTAAGAAGTCCCAAGACTGGCTGTGTGCAAGCTGGGGATCCTGAAATTCCAGTAGCATATCTCAGTTCAAGTCTGAAGACTTCAGAACCAGAGAAGCCAATGGTGTAACTCTCAGTTTGAGGCCCAAAGCCTGAAAACCCAGGGAGGAGGGCTCTAGTGTAAGTTCAGGAGTCCACGAGCCAGAGAACCTAAACTTCCAATGTCCAAAGCAGAAGACACACATGTCCCAGCCCTGGGAAAGAGAGCCCAATTCCCTTTCTTGTATTTGTTCCCTGATTGTAGGGTGCCACCCACATTAAGGGCAGGTCTTTCCCATCTAGTCCAGGGAAACATCCTCATAGACACACCCAAAATAAAGCTGTTCCAGGTCTCTAAGTGTTCCTTCATCTGGGAAAGTCAACACCAAAATTAACCATTATAAGCACAAGCATGCTTTTTAATGGCTGTTTAGTACTTTTTTTCCCTGGATTTGATTTGCAAGTATTTTATTAAAAGTTTTTCCATCTATGTTCATTAGAGAAATTGGCCTATAGTTTTCTTTTTCTGTGTGTGTGTGTGTGTGTGTGTGTGTGTGCCCTTACCTGGTTTTGATATCAGGTTGATATTAGCTTCATAAAATGAGCACAGAAATATCCCTTCTGTTTGCATTTTGTGAAATAATTTGAGAAGCATTGGTGTTAATTCTTCTATAAAGGGTTGGTAGAATTTGCCTATGAATCCATCAGGTCCTGGGATTTTCTTTATTGGGAGACACTTTATTACTGCTTCAATTTCATTGCTTGTTATTGGTCTGTTTAAATTATTTATATCCTCCTGGTGCGGTGGTGCATGCCTGTAATCCCAGCAACTCGGGAGGCGGAGGCAGGAGGATTGCAAGTTTGAGACCAGAGGCAGTCTGTCTAATTTAGCGAGACCCTGTCTCAAAAAGTAAAAAGGGCTGAGGGTGCAGCTCAGTGGTCCAGCACTTGCACAGCATGCAAGCATGAGGCCCTGGGTTCAACCCCCAGTACTGGGGAAAAAACAAAACAAAACAAAACAAAAATAATTATATCCTCTTGATATAGTTTTGGTAGGTCATATATATTAAGGATTTTATCCATTTCTATGTTTTCTGAAATGTAAATTTTCAAAGTATTCCCTAACGATCCTTAGTATTTCATTGATATCTATGGTAACGACCCCTTTTTCATCTCTAATTCTATTAATTTGAATCTTCTCTCACTTTGTTTTTATTAGTGTGGCTAGGGATTTGTCTCTCTTGTTTATCTTTTCAAAGAATCAACTCTTTGTTTCATTGATTTATTGATTTTGGTTGTTTCTCTTGCTGTTGAGTTTTAGTTTTATTCCATTATGATCTGATAAAATATAAGGAGTGACTCCAGTTTTTTAAGTCTTTGTTGAGACTTGCTTTTTGACCTAAAATGTGGTCTATTTTAGAGAAGATCCATGGGCTGCTGAGAAGAATATGTATTCTACAGCTGTTGGATGGAATATTACGTAGATGTCTGTTAAGACCATTTGATCTACAGTACAATTGAATTCTGAAGTTTCTTTTTTGATGTTTTGTTTGGATGATCTATTGACTGATAAGAGTGGGGTATCAAAGACTCTCACTATTACAGTGTCTGCTCCTATCTGTCCCTTTATGTTCAGTAGTGTTGGTTTTATGAAATTAGTTGGTTGTATAAATACTTGAAATTGTTATGTCTTCTTGGTGAATTGTTCCCTTTACTAGTATGTAGTGACTTTCTATATGCCTTTTGACTAATAATTAGACTTAAAATCTACTTTGTCAGATATTATTATCACAACACCTGCTTCTGTTTATTTCCTTATGCTTGGCTGGTTGTTTTCTATCCTTTCATCTTCAATCGGTGTGTCTTTTCCAGTGAAGTGTGTTTCTTGGAGGCAACAGATTCTTGGCTCTTGTCTTTTAATCCAATCAGTACATCTATATCTTTTACCTGGAGCAGTAAGACCATCTACACTGAGGGTTATTACAGAGAGGAATTGGGTATTTCCTGTAATTTTGTTGGCTATTTTCCTAGTTGGTTTGGGTTTTAATTGTTCTTTTCTTTCTCACCTGTTTGTATTTAGTGTTTGCTGGTTACTAAGTCGGATGTACTTGCTTTTTTATTAGCTCTCATCAGTACATGTGTTCTTCTTATGGGATTTATTCTTTCCTAAACTCTTGTATTTGTGTCTGTCTTCCTTCTTCCTCTGTGTGTAGGATTCCTTTAAGTATCGTTTCCAATGATGGCTTCTTGTTGTTGCTGTTAGGTGCTGTCAAGTCAGGTCCAACTCATATCGACCCTATGTATAGCAGAATGAAACACTCCCCTATTCCGTGCCAGGCACACGATCGTATTTACGTTTAAGCCATTACTGCAGATACTGTGTCAATCCATCTAGTGGAGGGTTTTGCCTTTTTTTCATTGACCTGCCACTCTCCCAAACATTATGTCCTTTCTCAGGGATTGGTCTCTCCTGACTATATGCCTAAATTATGTAAGATGTAGTTTAGCCATCCTTGCTTCCAAGGAGCACTCTGGTTGCACTTCTTCTAGGACAAATCTGTTGGTTCTTTTGGCAATCCATGGTATATTTAATATTTGTCTCCAGCACCATTATTCAAAAGCATCCATTCTCCTGTCTCCTTTATTCAACATCCAGCTTCCACAACCATATATGATGTGACTGAAAATACCATGGCATGAATCAGGTGCACCTTTGTCTTCAATGTGACATCTTTACTTTTCAACACTTTGAAGAGGTCTTTTGCAACAGCTTTTCCCAATGTAATGTGTCTTTTGATTTCTTGACAGCTGCTTCTGTAGGTGTTGATTGTAGAACCAAGTAAAGCAAAATATTGGAAAACCTCAGTCTTTTCTCTATTTTACATGAGTTACTTATTGACACAGTTGTAAGGATTTTTGTTTTGTTGATCTTGAGGTAAAGTCCATACTGAAGGCTGTGCTCTTTGATCTTCATCAGTAAATATTTCAAATCTTCTTCACTTTCAAGAAACAAAGTAGTGTCATCTGCATAATGCAGGTTGTTAGTGATCTTCATCCAATCATGATGCCATGTTCTTTTTCATAAAGTTCAGCTTTTCAGATTATTTGCTCAGCATAGAGCCTGAAGAGGTGTGGTGAAGGGATACAGCACTGACACATACCTTTCTCAACTTTAAACCAGGCAGTGTTTCCTTGTTCTGTTTGAAGGATTGCCTCCTGGTCCATGTACAGATTCCTCATAAGTACAATGACGTGCTCTGGTATCCCCATTCTTCACAATATTATCCATAATTTGTTTTGATCCATACAGTCAAATACCTTTGCATAGTTGATAAACATAGATAGACATCTTTCTGGTATTCTCTGCTTTTGACAAAACTCAGCTGATGGCAGTGATGATGTCTCTGGTTCCACATCCTCTTCTGAATAGGCTAGATTTTCCAGCAGTTCCCAGTATATATCCTGCTGCAGTTGCTTTTGAATGGCCTGTAGAAAAATCTTACTTGCATGCAATATTAGTGATATCATTCTGTACTTTGTTGGATCTTTCTTGGGAATAAGCACAAATATGGATCTCCTCCAGTCAGTTGGCCAGGTAGCTGTTTTCCAAATCCCTTGGCATAAACAAGTGAGCTCCTCCAGTTCTGCATCTGTTTGTTGAAACATCTCTATTGGTATTCCATCAATTCCTGGAACCTTATGTTTCCCCAGTTCCTTCAAGGCAGCTTCCACTTCATTCTTCAGTACCATTGGTTCCCAATTATATGCAACCTCTTGAAATGGTTGGTAATCCACCAATTCTTTTTGGTATAAGGACCCTGTATTTTTTCCATCTTCTTTTGATGTTTCCTGAGTCATTTAATATTTTCCCTTCACTATTGCCACTTGAGGCTTCAAGTTTCTCTTCAATTACTTACGCTTGAGAAAAACAGAGTGTGTCTTTTCCTTTTGTTTTTCTATCTCCAGCTCTTTGCATATGCTATTATAATATTTGATTTTGTCTTCTTGAGTTGCCCTTTGAAATCTTCTGTTTAAGTTCCTTAATTTAATCATGTCTTCCTTTTATTTTAGCTGCTTGATATTCAATGGCAAATTCCAGAGTCTCTTTTCACATGCAATTTTATCTTTTCTTTTTTTCCTGTCTTTTCATAACCTTTTGCTTTCCTCATGAATGATGTCTCTGATGTCATGCCACAACTCATCTGGTCTTTGGTCATTAGTTTCTAACACATCAAACCTGTTATTGAGGTGGGCTCTGAACTCAGGTGGGATACCCTCAAGGTCATACCTTGGCTTTCATACTCTTCTAATTTTCTTCAGTTTCTGTTTGAACCTTCATATGAGCAGTTGATGGTCTAATCCACAATCAGCACCTGATCTTGTTCTCACATTTGATATTGAGCTTTTCCATCATCTCTTTCCACAAATGTACTCAATTTGGTTCCTGTATGTTTCATCTGGTGAATTCCATGTATATAGTCATCATTTATGTTGGTGAAAAAAATGTATTTACAATGAAAAGGTCATTGGTCTGACAAAATTCTATCATGCAATCACCAGCATTATTTCTGTCACCAAGGCCATCTTTTCCAACTACTGAGCCGCCTTCTTTGTTTCCAACTTTTGCATTCCAGTTACCAGTAATTACCAATATATCCTGATTGCATGTTCAATCTATTTCAGATTGCAGGAGCTGGTAAAAATCTTCCCTATCTTCATTTGTGGCCTTAGTGATGGGGGTGTAAATTTGAATAATAGTCATATCAACTGGTTTTCCTTGTAGATATATGAATATTATTCTACCTCTGACAGCATTGTACTTCAGGACAGTTCTTGAAATGTCTGTTTTAATGATGAATGCAACTCCATCTCTCTTTAAGCTGTCATTCCTGTCATAGTAGAACATATGATTATCTGATTCAAAATGGTCCATATCCATCCATTTTAGCTTACTGATGCCTAGAATGTCAATGTTTATGTGCTCCATTTCCCTTTCGATGATTTCTAATTTTCCTAGTTTAATACTATGTACATTCCACATTCCAATTATTAATGGATGTTTACAGTTGTTCCTCCTCATTTTGAGTTGTGCCATATCAGTAAATGGAGGTCTCTGGGGCTTTACTCCATTCCTGTAATTAAGTTGATTCTACTTTGAGGAGGCAACTCTTCCCCAGTCATCTTTTGAATGCCTTCCAACTTTGGGGGCTCATTTTCTGCCACTATATCTGACAGGGTTTCTCTGATACTCATAGAGTTTTCAAAGGCTAATTATTTCAAGAGTGGGCTAGCCATGTCTTTCTCTCCCTAATCTGTCTTAGTTTGGGGGCTCAGCTGAAACCTGTCCACCATGGGTGACCCTGCTGGTATCTGTAATACCGGTGGCATAGCTTTCAGCATCGTAGCAACATGCAAACCCACACAGCAAACTGACAGACATGTGGGAGAATGCTGGCTGAGTGGTCATGAATTGTTTAAGCTTTTGCTTATCTTGGAAGATCTTTTTTTCCTCTATCAATTTTAAAAGATGTGTTTGCTGCCTATAATATTCTTTGTTGGTAGTTGTTTACTTTCTATGGTTTGAAAAATGTCATTCCATGCTTTCCTGGCTTTTAGGGTTACTGATGGGAGGTTTGATGTTCTTCCAATGGGTTTTCCTTTGTGTGTTGGTGTTCATCTCCTGCAGCTTTTAATATTGTCTCTTTGTTCTGTAGTCATGGCATTTTAATTATAGTATACCATAGAAAGGTTCTTTTCTGGGCATGCCTATTTGGGGTTCTAAATGCCTTTTGTGGTTGGATGTCCACTTCTTTCCCCAGATATGGAAATTTTCTGCTATAATTTTATTAAATATGTTTTCTATGTCTTTAGTTTTTAATCTCAGCTCTCCCTTCCACCTCCTGAATTCTTAGGTTTGGTCTCCTGATCATGTCCTAAAGTACTTGGAAATTGTAGTCATGTTTCTTTAGTTTTTTCTTTATTGATATCTGAATGTAGTATTTCTTTCACTGTGTTTTCCACACTTGATATTCTTTATTCTGATTCATCTAGTCTACTGGTGATGTTTTCCATTGGATTATTTATTTATTTATTTATTTACTTACTTATTGAGTTCTTCATCTCCAACATTTATTTGTTTCAGAATCTCAGTTTTCTTGCTGAATTTCTCATCCATTTTTCTGACTCTATGTTCTACATTGGTGATTTTCTTATCTAGGTCCTGAATTGATTTCTTTACTTCATTCATCTGCTTGTTTGTATCCTCTTTTAAGTAATTTGTTATTTTTATAAATATACTTTTGAATTCTTTGTTCAACATTTCAGCTATCTGCATATCTTTGGATTCAGTATTTGAAGAGTTGTGGTCTTTTGGAAGAGATACGTTGCCTTAATTTTTCATGTTTCTTGTGTTTCTTTTTTGTGATTTATGCATCTGTTGGTATGGATATCTCTTCCACTTTTATTTGGGAATCTTAGTGAGGAGCTTTCTCTTGAGAGCTCAATTCCAATTACAGCTTGGTATTCTTGCCCTGTTCTTTATGAATATTTGTGATTTCCACTTTGTCATATTATAAGCAAAGCAAGAGGGACCATCTTTGTATATGGAAAGTGATCCTTCAACAACAGGTATACTTTTTTTTATCATGCTTGTTCACTTTGCTCTAACTTATAATCTTCCTCCTGTATCAGTATTGGCCATGATTTTAGTTCTATAAGTTAAATGTATGTTTTAAATATAGTAAAATATATCCAAGCCACAAAATTATGGTTACATGGACTATGTTGTTCTTTGTTGTTAGATGCTGTTGAGTTGGTGAGATTTAAAAATTAATGATTAGCCTATAAAACATTAACATTTTTAAACTACTGTTTTTTTAATTTATAAAAACTCTGGATTAATTTTGTTTTTTTTTTTTTTTGTAAAATGAAGAATCTTAGAAATTAAAAAAAAATCTTTTCCCTGACCTCAGAATTTATCATGTAATCAGGGTTCTTAGTAGTGGGTGTAAAGTATTTAGGAGCCAGTAAAATAGCTAAATAAACTGAAGAAAAAAATAGCATTTCATAAACCATCCCTGAATATATTACCTTTTAAGAGATACTGTTATTGAGAATAAAGTTTAGGTCTATGTTCCTATGCTTCTCATTTTACAATAAACAAATGCTATATAATTTCTAAAGGTAAAAAATTATGGTACAAGAGAGCCAGGGCTTCTTTGTATGGCATTTCTGTTATACTTTTTAATCCCTTTAATGAAAAATGACAGCTACTTTCTTGTTAAAGTTGCAGAGGGTAGGCAGTTATCCTTATCTTCATAGTCAAAGTCCATCTCCACAAGCTGGAGGCAATGAGAAGTTCTGACCCCTTTGTAGCTGGAGAGGGACCAAGGAGGAGGCTGGTACTTGGAATAGCTATATGCTCTGTGGGTATCAAGAGGGTGAGCCACCCTGGCCAGGCCTTGGTGTAGTGGGGCCTCCAGATCTGCCCTTTGCCTCCATGGTTTCTGATATTCTTCAAGCTGGCTGTCACTTCCAGAGCTAGATAGGAGCAGAGGATTAACTCACTTGGATGGAGCTCGTAGAGGTTGAAGTGTAAGCCAGGTGACACATAAGGAATTATCTGAAGAGCAGAACCACCAGAGGTCTAGTGCATCCCTGAGCCCCATTAGCATTGTTTGCCTTTATGGGCTCCTTGCCACCTGTTGCTCTTTTTATGCTTGATGTCAATGTTAATCCGCTTCCCTCATCTCCCTGTTTCCCTCCCTTCTTTATTCCCTCACTTTTCTCCTCTCACCTTGATCTCCCATTCTCTCCATTCACCCTCTTGCTACCTGCTGAGCCCACTGGGAGGTGACAGCTCACAGTCCTGATCCTCCACACTTTGCATCTTTGTGACTGGCCCTCTGTCAGGGAGCAGGGCCAAGACCAGAGTCCCTCAGACCTTTGGACACACTCCTTTCTCTCTAGAGAAGCCTTAGAATACTATAAGCAGAGCTTGGTGGGCAACTCTCCTAGGAATTTGGAAGAGTCAAATGCAGATTGAAATGCAGACAGTAAAGAATGTGCTTTTGAAGTTTCAGATGGAAAGGAGGACTCCGCTTGGAACTGGAGTAGAGGCCATTCATGTTACATTCTGCCAAATAATGTTCTACATTTTACTCGTGTCTTGAAATTTTGTCTGAGGCTGAATTCAAAAGCAATGACCTAATTAACTTGGCAGATGAAATTTCAAGACAGCATAGTATTGAGACTGTGTTATGGTTATTACTGGCTGCTTTTAGCCAGGTTTATAATGAGAATTCAGACCAAATAGTGTAGAAGAAAGATGTGTAAAGTGTACACTGGTAGTTTGGCCAGGGAAGGAATATGGTTAAAGCTGTGGAGAGGAGGCTGTGGTTGTTAAAGAGATTAGTGTCATTAAAGTGAAGCCAAGTACTGGGATTTAGCTCAGCTGGTAGATCATTGCTCTGCACTTTCTGAGGACCCACTGGGTTCAATCTCCAGCACCACAAAAATGGGAGAAGGATGTGACAATCTACTCCCGAAAACAATCCTGAAATAGTCAGCCATTGAAAACCTTATGGGGGTCACTATGAGTTGGACCTGACTCCATGGCACCTAACAACAACAACAACAACAACAACAACAACAACAACGTGAAGCCAAACACTTTGCACTGGGACAATAGGAAGGATGCCTAAAGGCATTTCAGGATTTGGTAAGAAACTTCCCGTTGCAGGCTCCAGGGTATAAAACTACAAATTCATAAGAAAGACCTCACTTTAAAAGGGGTACCACTAGGGTATCATGCCTGTGAAAGGATGCCTAGGGAAGTGTTCTCCCAAGTCCAGCCACCAGAGGCCACTACAGTCATTACTTCTTAAGCTGGCAGCAGACCTCGGCATCATCCATATGGTACTTGTCTGCAGGCATGTAGAATCCAAGAGGGCTATGAAAGCTTGCACAAAGGTTTTTGAGAAAAGCCTGTGAGGCAAGACAACATGAAGGAAGTTTGGATTCCCCTCAGGAAGCCCCAGAGGGCACTGTGTGAAGATGTGACAGTGAAGTCTAAGCTGCAATGAAGACCCAAGGATGTTGGGAACTCCAGGAATATGGAGCATCTGCTGAGGAAAGCTGCCATCACTGAGAGTCTGTGTGGGTTGCAAATGGCCGGGCCATTGGGGCAGGGCTGCCCTAGCCTGTCAGAGCCTACATGGTGCCAAGATATGCCCTGGAAGCCAGACATGGATCTATAGGATTTAATGTTTGCCCTGCTGGGTTTTGGTCTTGCTTTGGCCTGATCTTTTCTATCCTCCTGTTTCTTTTTTTCTTTCTTTCTTTCCTTCTTTCTTTCTTTCCTTCCTTCCCTCTTTCTTTTTCTTCTTTTCTTTTCTTTCTTTCTTCTCTTCTTCTTCTTTTTTTTTGAATGGGAGTATTTACTCTATGCCATTCTATATTGAAGTATGTTAACTATCTTTTTATTTTGTGTGGGCTTACAGCTAAGACTTGCCTTGAGTCACAGTAACGACTTTGGACTTATACTTTTGAACAATGTTGGAACTGTTCCTAGTTCTGGCACAGTGCTCTCTGCTTCCTGGTCCACTGTAGTGTGAAGAGCCTCTGCCACCCATTCCTGTCTCCATGGACTGAGCTCCTTAGCCATGCCTTACCTTCCACTATTGACTTAAACCCTCTGAAGCCATGAGAGAAAATGAACCTTTCCTTCCTCAAGTTGTTTCTGTCAGGCATTTAGGTGATGGCAATACAAAAGTAACTAATTCACCAATGACAGTAGTAATAATGCTATTGATAAAATATTATTTCCACAGTGGTATCTTCCCCACACATGCCCTCTCCCATGGAATAATATCCTGTTTATTTTAGGATGATAGAGATTTCTAGCTCTCCAAAAGATGCTGCTCACTAGAGTGCTCCCAATTCATGGATGGGTATGTGGCTTCTGCAGGACCTATAATGGCCCTTCTGGGATTGTTCAGGTCAGTACTTGAAGAAGACAGAAGTGAAGCAGGATCCAGGCTTGTGCAAGACACGGACAGACAAAGCAAGATGCTGACTCACACAGAGATGCCAGGATGAGAGGGAAAGCAAGCAAGCACCCCTTCTTCCTATTCTGGGAGCTAGTGAATCCTCCTTATTCTTGCCCTGTTTAGTGTCTGGTTCCTCACATATGACTAAGAGAGCCTTAGTCAATACCAACTTACAGTCCACAAATCCCTTCATGGGTCATTGTTTTGTATACTTATCTAAGGAGGCAGGCAGAATAAGTATTGCATCCTTACTGTTCAGAAGTGGAAACCAAGGCTAGGAGCAATTAAATGACTTGCCAAGCAGCAGGTCAGTGGCAGAGCTGGCAAGAAGCCAGTAGTTTTCCCCTTGGGCCAGGGTTCTATCTTTTCTTCTGTCTGGTGCCCTTGTGGAGCTCTGTTGAGATGGGGGGTCTTGGTCTCACCATCTCCCTCAGCAGTAATGGCCCTCAAGCCCTGAGCTGGTTTGTGCTTCTACTCACTCCCCAGCCTTGACTTGGGGCCTACATGGAAATAGATGGGGGAGGAAGCATAAGGTTGGAAAGACAATCCTCTGACACTGCTCTTCCCATCACCCCAAAACTCATGGGGCTGTGCAGGACAGAGAGGTGCCTGGGGGCAGCTGGGGACAGCTACCAAGTGTCTTCATGGGGTGCCAGTCACCAGGAGATCATCAGGATCAACATGTGCCCAGGCTGCAACCCACTCACCCATGCCCCACCCACTCCTGGAACACTCCTGCCAAACCAGACTTGCAGTTCTCTCTCTGGTCTGGGCCTCAGCTTGGGGAGGGGAGGTGGGTTTAGGGGCTGCCTCTGGCCTGGGAGCTGGAAAACCTGAGGCACCTCTGGGTTGGAGACTGGTGATTGCCAAACGCCAGTACCAACTGCTCTTCCAAATCTGCACCCTAGCAAGAGGAGCAGGAAGCTGCGGCTGGAGGGAATTTCCTGTGCACTGCTGGTGTCAGCGCTGGCCTGAGAGGGCCTCCTTTTGTGACATCTCCCACCCTCCCCTCAGGCCAACTCAGTCCCCGGCTGGTCCAGGGTAAGCAGGCTGGGCCCAGGATGGGGCTGCTGCTTATGTCCAGGTTTGCTTTCTTCACCTGGCTGGGGCTGAAAGTAGTCTTTGTGATAATAGCAGCAGTGGCCTGCCCTGTTGGCACAGGCTGCCTAATCTTGTGACTTTAACTTGTGACACCCATTTAACAAGGAAAGTAACGAGGATTGCCAAGTTTTGCAAAGAAAGAAAGAAAGAAAGAAAGAAAGAAAGAAAGACAGACAGACAGACAGACAGACAGACACTCAGTTAAATTTGCATTTCAGATAAATGGCAAATAATTTTTTAGGGTTAGTATGTCTTGCATTTTGTCTGTGAATCCTAAAGTGGCCAAAGTCCAAGTTGCTGAAGTGGCTCATGTGACACCATGATGGGCAGTGCAGGATTCCAGCCACTCAGCCAGGGACTCACTGTACCCTGTGGCCTTCCAGCTGCTGAGCGTGGCCACTGCACTTCCCCTTCAGGTTGTGAGGATGGTGGTGGCAGTGGGGTAGGGATTTAACCTGCCATAGAAGGAAGCAGACCCTCTGAAGCACTGATTCTCTAGCCTGGTCACACCCCAGCAACAGCATCTTTGATGGTTAATTTTGTGTCAGCTTGACTGAGCCATTGGTTGCCCAGATGTTTGGTCAAAGTGTGTTCTGAGTTACAGGGCTATGTGCTTTTGAAGATGAAATTAACATTTGAATCTGCAGATTGAGTAAAACAGATGTGGGTGGGTTCATCCAATCTCTAAAATTCTGAATAGGACAAAAAGCTGATCCTGCTCCTGTTTGGCAGCCCGTGAGCTAAGATATAGTTTTATTCCTGTTCTGGGACTTAGACTGAAGCAATGGTTCTTCTTGGGTCTTGAACCTGCAGGCTTTCAGACTGAACCAACACCAGCAGCTCTCCTGGGCTTCAGATTGTTAACTGAAAGTTTGAGTCTTGTCAAACTCCATAATCATGTGAGCTAATTCTCTCTCTCTCTCTCTCTCTCTCTCTCTCTCTCTCTCTCACGCACAAACACACACACACCTCATTGGTTCTGTTTCTCGGAGAACCCTATTATAGCACCTTGTTGTTGTTATTGTTAGGTGCCATCGAATCATGTCGGACTCATAGCAACCCTCATAGGGTTTTCAATGGCTGATTGTTTTGGGATTGCCTCTGGAGTGAGGCATCCGCATCCTTCTCCCATTTTTGTGGTGCTGGGAATCGAACCTGGGACCTCAGAGACTACAGACCAGCACTCTACCAACTGAGCTAAATCCCAGCCCTATAGCACCTTAGGCCTTAGATAATGCTCATTTTCCTGTTCTCTAACTAGCCCTACCTACTAGATCTGAAGCTCTGGGGGTGGGCACCAGCAATATGAGTTTTAACAAATCCCATAGTTGACTCTGCCACTTGCTAAAGGGAGCACAAGGTCCTTGACTGAGTTCTTTTGTCCTCTGTTGGGTTCTTCTTTCATTTCATTGAGCACCCAATTTGGTTTGGTCAATCTGCACGTGGGTATCAAACATTTGCTCTTCTAGGCAAGTGCTCTACCACTGAGCTACCCCACCCCAGCCTGGTCTTCCAAATGGCTTGAATTAGTTAAGGTGGGGGTATAGGGGCAGATGAAGGTCAATAGTCTCCAGGATTTCCTGGGTCACACCATGCACTTCCATGTGCTAAGGGCTAGCTCTGTCCTAATTGGGTAACTTAGGGAGACTGAGACCTTTCCCCACCACTCCAGGTTGGAAGAGGCTTTTAACGTGCGGGGCACCCACTCCCATGCCGGCTCCACTCTATGCTCCTTACCCTGTTTCTGAAAGACTTTATCACCCAGCTGGAGGCACCTGGTGTTCTTGCTGTTCTGTCTCATTCTGCGGAACGCTTTTAAACAAGTCTCAGCACGTTGGAGGATGTTGTTGAAACTGTGTGCTCACTCCCTTCTGGTGGCTACTGACATCTGGGAATCACATGTCACCAGAAGGGAGGGAAAAGCTGACAGGGCTGTCCCAGCCCCATGCACTGGGCAAGATGAAAGGGCTCTGCAGCCTGAGGCACCTCTGCTACTTGGGTCACATGATCCAGGAGCCGTATGGTGGGGGAGGTGTCAGTGGTGGGACAGGATACATGTGGAGTATGTGGCCAGCCCAGGGGGAAATTCCTCTGCAGACCTCTGGCTAGGCCCACTGCAGTGGAGATCAAAATGCCTTGTGACAAACAACTCCTGGACAGGCCTCTGGGCCCTACAACAAGGGGACTAGCCAAGTGACCAGGCAGCTGAAACTACCCATTGTCAGCTGAGCCCCTTCAGAACCAGCAACGCAGGCCCAGCAACCACCATGGCTAAGATGGAAGAGATAAGTTTGGGACGGAGCAGAAGGACGACAAGAGGGTACAAGATGGCCCAGAAAACCCACGGCGCCACCTTCCTCAGCTCATGCCCAGGCCGTATGGTAGAGAAAGAGCCCCAGCTGCTTTCCTAACAGGATCAGGTGGCATGTGGGTGTAATGGAAATGGATGGCAGCTGTGCCACAGCCCCTGAATGACGACACAGCTTCGAGGGTAAAGGAAATGGGTTTTCATCCATTCAGGTCCCACGTATACATTGCTTTCATCCATTCATCCACTCTCCATACAGCACCTCTGGTTTGGACCTGAACATTCCCACCTCCTTGGATAGGAAGCAGAACTTTTATTTAAGTCTCTCTACCTACCCTATCCACCAGCATTTAAAATGCTTATGTCAGACTCTTTGTGTGTGTGTGTGTGTGTGTGTGTGTGTGTGTGGTACTGGGACGCTGAGCCCGGGGCCTCCCTTGCACATCCTTTGCAAACGCTCTCCACTGAGCTGCACTCCGAGTCCATTTTATTTTTTATTGTGAGTTAAGGTCTCACTAAATGACACAGGCTGCCTTTGGCCTGGAACCTATGGTCCTCCTGCTTCTGACTCCCTGAGTCACTGGGATTACAGGTGTGCACCACCATGCCTGGCTGTCTCATTCATCTTAATAAGATGACAAAATGTGATCCTCCTCTCCCTCCATCTAATGTCCATCTCCCTTCTCTTTTCAGCCAAACATAGAAGCATTGACCCTAGCTGTCTCCATTTCTCCCCTGCTCAGCCTTCTGGGCCATAGGCCTCCATGATTGTCCCTCCCTCTTGACACCCTCCTTCTCTCCATCCCCATGGCTGCTGCAGGCCACCGTCACCTGCTGAATGATCTCTGCCACAGCCTCCCAATTTCTCTCCTCATCACAGTGTTTGTTCCTTGGGTCCATCTCCTATGTGACAACCAGAATAGTTCTGGTTACTTTTTTTGTTGTTTTGTTGTGCTTTGTTGCTGAGCTCAGGGCCTTGCACATACTTTGCAAGTGCTCTATCACCTGGCTGCGCCCCCAGCTCACTTTTTGCTTTTTATTTTGAGACAGAATTTCACTATGTTGAGCAGGCTGCCTCTGGTCTCGAACCTGCGATCCTCCTGCCTCTGCCTCCTGAGCTGCTGGGATGACAGGTGTGAGCCACTGAAACCAGCCAGGATAGTTTTTTGGGAGCATAGATCTGAGTATTTTGCGTGCTATATTATTGGTCTAGGGTTGCTATAACAAAATACACAGATGGAGTGGCTTAAGCAACAGAAATTCATCTTCTCATAGCTCTGGAGGCTGCAAGGCCAAGACCAAGGTGCCGTCAGGGTCAGTTTCTGGAGAGGCTTCACCTCCTGCCTTGTAGTTGGCCACCCTCTCTTTAAGGCCTTTCCTCTTTACAGGTGCTTTCGAGGTATCTCTTCCTCTTCTTAATAACACCAGTCTTATTGCTCTAGGGCCCCACCCTATGACCTCATTTAGCTTTAATTACCACGTTAAGGGCTTTGTCTCCAGATACAGCCACTTTAGGGGTTAGAGCTTCAATCAGTGGATTTTCAAGGGACATAGTTCAATCCATTACACATGCCTCTGTGTTTCTATTCTCTCGGGTCAGAAGAGATTCTTTTAGGCCGTCTGCATGACCCTGTGTGATCTGGCTTTCGTGGTTCTTTAGTCTCATCTGGCCAGCTCTCGCCTTTCTTCTGTTACTTGTCAGCTCCTCAAACGTGGAACTTCTTTATTCTCCAAGACCTTAGTACATGCTATTTCTTCTGCTTTTCCCACCTTCCCCCACTCCCTTATTCTGCATAATACCTACTTGTTCCTCAAAATTTTAGCTTACATATCTTTCTTAGGAAGTTTTTCTTGACCCCAACTCCAGGTCAAAGTCCCCTCTTAGATTTTTTTTTTCCCCTGCACATTCTTCCCTTCTCCTCTGGCACTTAGCACTGTTGTAACTAATGAAATCTTTAACTGTATAATTGGGCTGGGATTTAGCTCAGTTGGTAGAGCACTGTGCTGCAGTCTCTGAGGTCCCAAGTTCAATTCCCAGCACCGCAAAAATGGGAGAAGGACCTGGCAATCCACTCCCAAGGCAATCCCGAAACAGTGAGCCATTGAAAACCCTATGAGGGTCGCTATGAGTCGGATACCAACTCGACGGCACCTAACAACAACAACAACAACTGTATAATTAATTGCTTAATGCTTCTCTCCCTTCCATGGAATGAAAGCACCAAGAGAATAGGAACCACATCTGTTTTATTCACTGCTGTATCCTTGGCACCTAGCACAATGCACCGTACACAGTTGTTGTTGTTAGGTGCCGTCGAGTCAGTATCCGACTCAGCGACCCTCATAGGGTTTTCAATGGCAGACTGTCTCTCATTTTTGCGGTGCTGGGAATTGAACTCGGGACCTCAGAGACTGAAGAGCAGCGCTCTACCAACTGAGCTAAATCCCAGCCCCCCGAAAAATAGTTCTCAAAAGAACTAACAAAGGATGAAGGAAGATTTCCTTTTTTTTTTTTTTTTTTTTTTTGACTTTTTGAGATGGTCTCACTAAATTACGCAGACTGCCTCTGGTCTCGAACTTGCAATCCTCCTACCTCCACCTCCCAAGCCACTGGGATTACAGGCGTGCGCCACCGTTCCCAGCTTAAGGAAGATTTCTTATGCCAATTTCAAATGAAGAGAAAAACCAGTAGTCATCAATAGCTTAAAAACTCATCCCACTGTGAATACCTTCTAGCTAGGAAAGGTAGGCTGATGGGAATTATACTATCCTGACATCTTTTGGAAATTGGGCCGAAGACTCTAGCTAAAATCTCAGTGGTGAATGATAAAATTCCATCTCTGTCCTGATTGCTCCATTGTGGGAAATTGGTTACAAAGATGGCTGAAGCAACTCATCCCATGCTCCTTTGCAAGGGGTCTTTGCTTCTCTTTCCAACAAGAGGGGGCATCCAATTATCTTCTATTCAAAGCTAGACTTGCCCTGTGACCTACCTCGGCCAAAAGAATTTGGTAGAAGTGATGTTATTTGATGTTATTTGCAGGCTGGGATTTGGCTCAGTTGGTAGAGCACTGTGCTACAGTCTCTGAGGTCCCAAGTTCAATTCCCAGCACCGCAAAAATGGGAGAAGGACCTGGCAATCCACTCCCAAGGCAATCCCGAAACAGTGAGCCATTGAAAACCCTATGAGGGTGGCTATGAGTCGGATACCAACTCGACGGCACCTAACAACAACAACAATGCTCTACCCTCAAGAGTTCTTGACTCATTTCTCTGTTCACTTGGAATACTGCCCCAAGACCACCCTATAAGTTGGGCTAGGCTGTAGGAGGGTGCAAAGCCACACTGAGGGGAATCAAGGTGACTCAGCCAACAGCCACCACCAACTTCCAGACATGGGAATGAGACTGTCTTGGGCCTTCCTGCCTAGCCAAACTTCCAGTTAAAACTAACCATTCAAGAGAACCCGGGAAAGACCAATAGAGAAGCTCACAGAATTGGAAGAATAAACCCCTACTTGTTAGTTTCTTACTCAGAAAAGGGTGACAGATTGTTAGTCAGTCCACATGAAACATTTTCACATGATAAACTCATTTCCCCTTCTCCAAATAGTCAGGTCCTCCTTACTGATCCTCACACTGCCACACGTAGTTTGATTTGTCACTATTTTCCAAATTATTTTGGTTTCCAACTGTAGATCCAAAGGGGAAAATGAACAAGATTTAATGATTTATAGGAAGGTCTACATGTGTGACTCTGACCAAATCTGGATGGAAGAGCATCTGCAGGAACCACTGTCTTGTTGAAGGTAGTCCCATTTTCTTACCTAGGACATGGGGATCCCAAGATAGAAGCCTAAGGCAGAGTCACTGTGCACATGTTGTACTTTCTAAGCTGACTGCACTTTCTAAGCTTGAAATGCAACCCGTGGTTGCATGGAGGACACATGGAGGATGCACGGAGGTTGAGGGAACAATTTGGGAAACATATCTCAAGGAAGGGAGTGAGCACATTAGTATTTACAGCTCAAGAGCTCTTGAGTCACTTTTGTGTGAAATGGGCAATTAGAAGACCCTCCATACATAGGAGTCTGGGAATAGAAATGGTGATTGCAATAGTTGTTGGTGGTGGTAATTGCTGTAACAGGAATTTTAATGCTCATCTGAACCAGTCTCTTAGTACATAGTTGCTGCTCACCAGCACAGATTGCTCACAGGAAGCTGGTTTCAATATTTATTGCCTGTGCTACCTGAAGCAAGTTATTTCAACTCTAATCTTTGCTTATCTCTAAATTGTGGGGCTCATAATAGTGCAATGCAAACAAAGCTGGGCTGCCTTGCTTGAAATTCAGTTCTATGTCTCACCCAGAAAACACACAATTCTAGCTCAAAAAATTTTAAAAAAATCTTGAAAAGGAATGTAGTTGGGCATGGTGGCACATGTCTTTAATCCCAGCACTTAGGTGGCTGAGGCAGGAGGGTCATAGGGCTACATAGCAATACCCTGTCTCAAAAATTTAAAAAATGTAAATATACTTATAGATTTTCCTCAAAGATGTGGTCATGGAGAGCTAAAGTGTAAAAGTGAAAATCCCTCAACATCCTCTTTACTCCAGAACCCTGTCCTCAAAGCAGCCTCTTCTCCAAATCTCTCTTTTCCACATCTCCATATTGGTTTGGCTCCTTCCTCTTTTATCGCTTCTTTCTAGCCTCCCGCTCTGGTCTTCTTTAAGCCTCTTTCAATTCTTCTCTCTACTAATGATCACACCAAAAGGCTGACATCCCACCAAGCCAACCTAGGACCCACCTGGAAAAGGGGGGACAGGAGAAGTGGCTACCGAAAAAGATGTTCCATATGGACACATTTTGTCGCAGTCACAACAGAACCTTGCTCATGATTGCTGTCAGGTAAGATGAGATACTGTACGAACATAGGATTGCCCCACCAACTCCTAGTGATTATTCTTATTATTAGAATCATTATCACAGTGTTGTTAGGTGCCATCAAGTCAGGTCCAACTCATAGTGACTCTATATACAATATAAAAAAAAACAACACTCCTAACACTGTGCCATGTACACAATCTTTTTTATGTTTGAGTCCATTGTTGCAGACACTATGTTTCTCCTCATTTTGGGTCATGGCACATCAGCAAATGGAGGTCCCAGGGGCTTCACTCTATTTCAATCATTAAGGCCGGCTCTACTTTGAGGCCTGTAGCCGTAGCCCTGTGGAATCCGATCCAGTCAGATCTCGGAAGCTAAGCAGGGTCAGGCCTGGTTGGTACCTGGATGGGAGACCGCCTGGGAACACCAGAAGCTGTAGGCTTGGGAGAAGGACCTGGCAACCCCCTCCCAAAAAATCAATCTGCCATTGAAAACCCTATGAACAGCAGAGAAGTACTGACAATAGTGTTTCCCCTGTTGTACAAAGGGTCGCTATGAGTCGGATACCGACTTGACGGCACCTAACAACAACAACTACTTTGAGGAAGCAACTATTCCCCAGTTGTCTTTTGAATGCCTTAAACCCTGGGGGGCTCATTTTCCAGCTCCCACACATCTGTCAGTTTGCTGCACTGTGTGTTGTGATGAGGCTGAAACCTATGCCATTGGTATCTCAGATACCAGCAGGGTTACCCATGGTGGACAGGTTTCAGCTGAGCTTCCAGACTAAGACAGACTAGGGAGGAGGCACTGGCGAACCACTCCCAAAACAACTAGCCATTGAGGACCCTGTGAATAGTGGAGAAACACTGTCAGATATAGTGCCAGAAAGTGACCCCCCCAGGTTGGAAGGCACTCAAAAGACTACTGGGGAAGAGTTGCCTCCTCAAAGTAGAGTCTACTGTGATGACAGAATGGAGTAAAGCCCCAGGGACCTCCATTTGCTGATGTGGCATGACTCAAAATGAGGAGAAATGACTGTAAACATCCATTAATAATTGGAACATGGAATGTATGTAGTATGAATCTAGAAAAATTAGAGATCATTAAAAGAGAAATGGAGCACATAAACATTGACATTCTAGATATCAGTGAGCTAAAATGAACTGGCATGGGCCATTTTGAGTCAGATAATCATATGGTCTACCATGCTGGGAATGATAAACTAAAGAGAAACGGGGTTGCATTCATTATCAAAAAAGACATTTCAAGATCTGTCCTGAAATACAAGGAAGGCCAGTTAATATGACGATTATTCAAATTTATGCACCCACCACTAAGGCCACAAATGAAGAAGGGGAAGATTTCTGCCAGCTTCTGCAATCTGAAATAGATCAAACATGCAATCAGGACATACTGATAATTACTGGTGACTGGAATGCAAAGGTTAGAAACAAAGAAGAAGGCTCAGTAGTTGGAAAATATGGTCTTGGTGACAGAAACGAAGTTGGATATTGCATGATAGAATTTTGTCAGATCAATGACCTTTTCATTGCAAATACATTTTTTCAACAACATAAATGGTGATTATACAATGGACTCCACCAGATGGAACATACAAGAATCAAATTGACTTCATATATGGAAAGAGATGATGGAAAAACTCTATACCAAATGTCAAAACAAGACCAGGTGCTGATTGTGGATTAGACCATCAACTTGTCATATGCAAGTTCAAACTGAAGCTGAAGAAAATTAGAACAAGTATATGAGAGCCATAGTATGACCTTGAGTATATGCTACCTGAGTTCAGAGACCACCTCAAGAAAAGGTTTAATTCATTAGAAACAAATGATAGGAGACCAGACAAGTTGTGGCATGACATAAAAGATATCATTTAAAAAGGAAGCAAAAAGTTATTAAAAGGACAAGAAAAAAGAAAAGACCAAATTCCATGTCAAAAGAGACAGTAGAACTTGCCCTTGAATGTCGAGCAGCGAAAGTAAAAGGAAGACATGATGAAGTTAAGGAACTAAACAGAAGATTTCAAAAAGCAGCTCGAGAAGACACAAATAAATATTATAATGACATGTGCAAAGAGCTGGAGGAAGAAAACCAAAAGGGAAGAACATGCTATGTGTTTCTCAAGCTTAAGGAAGTGAAGAAAAAATTCAAGCCTCGAGTGGCAGTAGTGAAAGATTCTACAGGGAAACTATTAAATGATGCAGGAAACATCAAAATAAGATGGAAGGAATACACAGAGCCATTATACAAGAAAGAATTGGTAGATGACCAACCATTCCAAGAGGTTGCATATGAAGAGGAACCAATGGTATTGGAGGAAACTGCCTTGAAAGAACTGGCAAAACACAAGGCTCCAGGAATTGATGGGATACCAAGAGAGATGTTTCAACAAACAGATGCAGCACTGGAGGTGTTAACATGTTTATGCCAACAGATTTGGAAAACAGCTACTCAGCCAACTGACTGGAAGAGATCCATATTTGTGCCTATTCCCAAAAAAGGGGATCCAACGGAATGTGGAAACTATCGAACAATATCATTAATATCACACACAAGCAAAATTCTGCTAAAGATCATTCAAAAGCAACTGCAGCAGTATATACATGGGGAATTACTGGAAAATCAAGTGGGATTCAGAAGAGGGTGGGGAACCAGGGACATCATTGCTGATGTCAGGTGGATATTAGCCGAAAGTAGAGAATATCAGAAAGATGTCTATCTATGTTTTATTGACTAAGCAAAGGCATTTGACTATGTGGATCATAAAAAATTATGGATAACACTTCAGAAAATGGGAATACCAGAGCACCTAACTGTACTCATGAGAAATCTGTAAGTGAACCAGGAGGCAGTTGTTCAAATAGAACAAGGAAACACTGCCTGGTTTAAAGTTGAGAAAGGTGTGCGTCAGGGCTGTATACTTTCGCCATATCCCTTCAATTTATATGCTGAGCAAATAATCCAAGAAGCTGGACTTTATGAGGAAGAACACGGCATCAGGATTGAAGGAAGATCATTAACAACCTACGTTATGCAGATGACACAACTCTGCTTGCTGAAAGTGAGGAGGATTTAAAACATTTACTGATAAAGATCAAAGATCATAGCCTTCAATATGGGTTATGACTAAACATCACCAAAACAAAAATCTTTATGGCTGGGTCGGTATGCAACTTCACAATGAATGGAGAAAAGATTGAGGTTGTCCAAGATTTTGCTTTGGTTGGCTCTATAATCAACACCTGTGGAAGCAGCAGTCAAGAAATCAAAAGACACATTGCTCTAGGAAAAGCTCAGCAAAAGTTCTCCTTAGAATATTGAAAAGCAAAGATGTCACATTGAAGACGAAGGTGCATCTGACTCATGTCATGGTATTTTCAGTCACATCATATGGTTGTGAAAGCTGGACATTGAACAAGGGAGACAGGAAAAGAATTGATTCTTTTGAATTACAGTGCTGGAGACGTCTATTGAATATACCACGGACTGCCAAAAGAACCAACAGATCTGTCCTAGAAGAAGTGCAACCAGAGTGCTCCTTGGAAGCAAGAATGGCCAGACTGCGTCTTACATATTTCAGTCATGTAGTCAGAAGAGATCATTCCCTGGAGAAAGACATCATGTTTGGGAAAGTGGCAGGTCAACGCAAAAGAGGAAAACCCTTCACCAGATGGATTGACACAGTGTCTGCAACAATGGGCTTAAACATAAATACATAAATAAGATCATGTGGCTGGCACAGAATTGAGAAGTGTTTTGATCTGCTGTACATAGGGTCGCTATGAGTCGGACTCGACTTGACGGCACCTAACAACAACAACAACAACAACATAGTTGCCAGTCTTTCTCTGCTATTGATAGGTTTTTCAATGGCTAATTGTTTGGGGAGTGGGCTGCCCATATCCTTCTCCCTAATCTGTCTTGGTCTGGAAGTTAAGCTGAAACCAGTCCACCATAGGTGGCCCTGCTGGTACCTGAAATACTGGTGGCATAGCTTTCAGCATCCCAGCAACAGTCAAGCCCTCACAGAGACACATGAGGGAGTATTAGTGTAGTATGTTAATATTTATTTGATATTTGGGGTTATACATTAGTATTACTAGCATTATTATTTTAGATACGTGATTTACTTTGTTTGAATTTCAAGATCATCAACCAAAATCTTAATAGGAAGTTCTAAATCCCACAGTGGTTAGAGGTGGTGGAGTCCTGCCCATGTGGGGTGAGCCACCATTTGCCCTCTCCCACCTGTGACCAGTGACATTGCTGTGGTTGGCTTATGGTAGTTTAAGACTTGTGGGCTGCCCTCTCGTGACTCTGGGTGGTGCAGTCAAGGACCTCACCTTTCCCCCTGTTTGCCCTTGGTGCTGGCCAGGACACCAGGAGGATCTACTTTCATGTGCTCCCTATGGGCCTGCTTGGGTGGATCAGCATCCACTCCACCTGGGCTGCCCTGGTGGCAGTACCTTGGCAGAGGAGCCTTGTCCTGTGACTACCTGACGGGCCTGTCCTACCAAACCAGCAGGTCTGTACCCTGACCTTGGCAGTATACTTTAAGGACATGGACAAATGGCCATGAGCTCAGAGGATGGCTCCCAGGGCGCCCAGGTGGCTGAGAGCCAGGGCCTGTAGAGCTGGGCTCTAGGAGCCAGAACTGTTTAACCTGGACAAGAAAGGACATGGAGAGGGAGACACCGCAGAATGGAAGGGCTATCCTCTGACAAGGCAGCAGACTCCTTGTGTGGCACCTCAGGAGGAGACCTGGAGGCCAGGGAGGAGCCACAGGAGGAGTGCTCTTGGATCAGGCCAGTGTGACAGGGGTCAGTGAGGGAATGTGTATACACGTTGATGGGAGGAGGCCGTACCAGCAGGGGCCTATGGCGCTCCCATGGCAGCAAGAGCTAACTGTTACTGCATACTTTCTATGATCCAAACTCTGCATGCAATGATTCATTTAGGCCACAATAATCCACTGGGGAATTGGGGAAGGAGGCACTATCCATTCCCCAATTCACAGAGAAGAAACTGAGGCATGGGACAATGATGCTCTGGACTACACCACTAGTACCAGGAGGGCTGAGGTGAAGCTGCAGTGTGGCTTTGCAGGCCCACTCCCAGTCTCACCACCCCAGCCACACTCTGCACAGAGCAGGTGGAGGCCAGGCTCAGGGCAGGGCTTCCCAAACCTTTACATTCAGCGGTATCACCTGGAGCTCTTGTTAAAATCCACAGTCCAGTTCTGCAGGACCTGGGCTGGGCCGAGACCTAATATTCTGTATGTGTTCTCTCTCTCTCTCTTTGAGAGATGGTCTCGCTATGTAACCCAAGCAGGCCTCGAACTTGTGACCCTCCTGCCTCAGCCTCCCAAGTGCTGGGATGGCAGGTGTGGATCACCATGCCAGGCCTTGAGATTCTGCCTTTCTAACAAGAGTCTAAGACATGCTGGTCCACAGGCTGCACTTCGAGTTGCAGAGGCCTAGCGGCCCACTGAGTCCCTTTCAAGCTGTCAGCTTCTAGGTGTGCCCTCAAGGCCCACCAGAATCCAGGATAATATTAGTCTTATGTGGATCATGGCAGGAGGGAAGGGAGCAGAAAGGCACAATACTAGTGCTGTGGGGGAATGGGGTCTCCAGCTGGTTGACTCCACCTCCTAGATGGGCACAGAGCCAATCCTCCCCCACTTCTGCTCACAGCCACAGCATGTGCACCCTCTTGTCTCACGTGTAGCCCAGGAGGAGGGAGGGAGATGTGAGGTGGTCCCAACATAAGTGTGCAGGCACATGCACCCTTTGTGGGGTCTGGCAGGTGAGATCTTTCTAAGGGCTAAGGACGGTGCATCTCCTGTCCTTGGCTGTGCAAGGCCTTTGTCTAAGTCCCCTTTAGTGACAGAGGAGGTGACAGAGCAGGAAGTGGGAAATACCCACCATGGGTCCTGGTTCCCCCAGGCCTCTCTCCATGCACCTTTTCCTTTGCTGATTCTGCTAAGCATCTTTTTGCTGTAATAAATCATAGCTATTGAGTATTATCAGTACTTCCAGTGGATCATCAAAACTAAGGGTGGTCTCAGGGACTCTCCACTCATCTTCAACTGCTGTGATCTGGACCTGGCCAGCCTCTTAATACCAGCACCTGCGTCTCCCCGCCTGTGCCCCACTTTCCCCCCGATACTGAGCTGCCCAGTACCTGAATATGCTGTGCCTCTCATCCCTCTATGTCTGAATGTCTTTTTCCTCTTCTCTTGGCAACATCATGTTTCCATTTGTTTTGTTTTGTTTTGTTTTTTACTTAGTACTCTGGAATAAGCCTTATCCAGTGCCCCAGAATGAGCCTCCCCTAAACCTAGTGGCTTACGAGAGTGAGAATTTATGATTTCTCGTGATTTTGTGGGTTGTTGAGTTAGACAGTTCTGCTTCCCATGTGGTTGGCTAAGAGTTTAGCATGCAAGGTTCGAATGGCTCCACCTACACAGGTGGCAGCTGGTGCTGGCTCTGGCTCTTAGTTTAGCCGAGGCTAACGACCAAGGGTCCAATTCTCTTCCATATGGGCTTCTCCATGTGGCCAATTGGTTTTCCTGAAAGCATGGCAGTTAGGTTCCAGGAAAAACTATTCCAGAAGGGAAAGCCCCGATGTGCAAATACTAATCGGGCTGCAGTTTGCATCATTCACTCTAATGTCCTATTGACGTAAGTTAGTGTCATGGCTCAGGGAAGGGACTACACAGGAGGTGGCTGGAGGGAGTAGTCCAATGGAGACCACCAAAGTGCTATATTCCACTTAGTTCAAGCCCCTTCCCTGTGCTTACCCATCACAACACTTTTCACATTAGACTGAGGGCTCAGTTTAATTGTTGTAAGTATTGTGCTGCACTGGGGCTCCTCTGAGGGCAAAGACTGTCTCTCGTTCCTCACCCTATCTCATGCCTAGCCCACAGTATGCTCAAAGCATAAGTGACAGCATGAGAGCGGTAACCATCCCTATCTTCCTCCTGTTTGCCAGGTTCACCTCTGTTCCTACCTCATTTAGATTTAGGAACTCTAGTAGCTGTGAGATGACAATAATACTACATCCTTACTTTCCTTAAAAGAGCAGTCCCCAAACCTTTATGGCACTGGGGACTGCTTTTGTGGAAGATAATTTTTCCGTGGACCTGGGTAGGGTAGACGCTGATCTGACAGGAGGCAGAGCTCGGGTGGTAATGCAAGTGGTGAGGAGCAGCTGTAAATACACATATAAATAGAGACAGCAGCAGTCTGCACAGGATAGTTGGGGACCCCTGCCTTAAAGCATGGCAGAATAGGTCCTATACATAAGTCTCTGACAGACACGAAGCACCTAACATTAGTGGATTAAATAAATAAATGAATGAGCCAGGGAACTTTCTAGGTGATCACTGAGATTTCTAGGCCATAAATCCATTAGCTTCTCCTTAAACATACCATTGTGACTGAGCTGAGCAGAAATCACACAACACCATGTTCCATCAAAGTTGTCAGCAGGAGAGATTTTCTGTGCTGTCCTTTCTGACTGGCCCCTTGGAAGGACAGGTTCCCTTGCTGAGCCCTGCTCTGCACCCCTGTGTGGTTGGAGCAAAGAAGCACAGAGTACTCCCCACGAATGCAACCTCTGCTCCCCAGATTCTCTGGCTCGGGCTCCTAATATAGGCTCTGCCCCTTTCTATAAATAGCCACAGACACATCTTCAGTGGTAACACACTGGAGTGTGGAAATCTATTGTGAACTCAACTCCTCCCGATTGCAAAATCCTGACATCATCAGAGAACACAAGCAGTGAATCATCCCTGTATAAATACTTTGATTACATCATTTACTTTTGAGACTGAAAAAAAGAAGAGAAAAAACTTGGTGTTCCATTCTCCTCTTTCCTGCTCTGGGAGTCTCGTTACCCCACCCTTCTGTATGTTGTAAGAATGAGTATTCATACTTAAACCCACATTCTTCTAGGTTCCATCCTCTGACCCCACTTTAAGGAATTCAAATTTTAAAAAAGTAATGAATAATAAAACTAGATAAAAGGAATTGTTAAATAAAAGGTGGTTTTTTTTTTGTTTGTTTGTTTTGCTTTGTTCTTTTTTTTACTCTTTCTGGAAGGAGTGACAGTATTCTTTTTGATAAGTGAACTCCCCCTTGGTCTGTTTAAATGAAATTCGTCCAGCTTAGGGGCCACAAACTGGTTCTGTTGGCTGAATTAACCTGCCTTGCTCATGCAGTTTTTCAACAGTCCCATGGTTTATTTTTCAAATCTGAGCTTCTCTAGCTGAGTTATGGCAGATTCTCCAGCCCTCTACAGTGTCTACCACTGCTGACTTACTGTCTCGTATGCGGGTACGTGCCTGCTGGACCCCCGAGGCCGTGTGAGTTTCCAACTTCTGATGTCTACATCTCATTTTAGAAGTAGGGAAACCGAGACCTAGAAAGGATGTGGAATTAGGAAGTAGAAGGGCTAAAACACAGCTCTGGGCCTCCGCTCCTGAGACTTCCTCCTCTCCACTCACTGTATCTACACCCCACTTTCCTGTAGCTTTGGCTAAATTAATAAAGGTCTGTGCAATTTCAGCATACGCTGCAGAACCGGCAGACATTTGCTGGGGTGGACTTTGTAATGACAGTACTTATGTAATGGCAAGTTCTTGTGACCTTCCTCTTTCCTTGTGGCCCTCCCATTGCTCAGGGTGAGACAACCTTCACATCTGCTGGCATCAGGCAACCCTCACTGCGGAAGGAGGAACATCTTTCTGCATCCTTTCCTATCAAATGACTCTGGTTGAAACCTTTCTCTACATAAAATCCACAGTAAGCATATCAGATGGTGCAACTGGGCTTCTTTTTCAAGTAAGAAGAATCCTACTTGTTAGTCAAGATCCTGCTCAAATGTTACCTCCAGTGCATACTCAGTTCCATCCTTCTTTTACATATCTGCAATGTCACCTACCACAGCATGTGCACTTACATATTTGCCCTGATGCCTCACTTATCATCTGAGCCTCTATCTCTCATTCTCCTCTCCGTCCCCTCAACCCATGTTTACCGAATTCAACTGAGAGGACTTAGATTTCCTGAGAACAAATATTCACCACTTTTCTACCAAAATTGGGCAAGAACTAGATTTGGGTTCTTTTTCTGGAAAGGAAAATAGGTCATCATGTACAGGGGGCAAAAAGAAAGCTTCCCTTTGTCCTCTGAAGGTTCGCTGAAATGCTTGACAAAAGACAGATTAGAAGGAGAAAAAGCCATAAAAATGTATTTACCGAGCATGGGGTACAAGGAGAGTGTGGTTATCCAATACTTCCAGCAAGGTTTAGGTGCTTGTAAAACTCCACAGGATGAAAGGGGGTGGGGAAACATAGCCAAACTATGGAAGATGACAAGGACAAGGAATTTTGATCCTCCTTTTTGGAAGAGATGCGAAAATATCCAAACAGCCTCTACAGTCCAGGAAAATGCTGCCCAGTGTTGCGGGTGGGAATTGGATGCTATGAGGAGGGGTGACTGGAGGGGAAGAGATTAAAAAGATGGAGCGGAAGCTGGGTGTGGTGGTGCACACCTATAATCCTGGATACGCAGAAGGCTCAGGCAGGAGGATGGTAAGTTCAAGGTCAATCTGGGCTACATAGTGAGACCCTGTTTCAACAACAACGACAATGACGACGACGACGACGACTACGACAACAACAAAAGTAAATAAATAAAAGGACTTGGGGGAAGGAGGCCCAGACAGCAGTGACTGAATGTGGGATGGGGGCTCCCAATTGCCCTAGACTTCAGGGTTCCTGTAGGTGTCTGAACCCCTCTGAAATCCAGTGGTGAGTTTGGGAAAAACAAAATGAAATCCTGCAGGTAGAGGCTTGGGAGAAGGACCTGGCAGCCCACTCCAGAAACAATCCTGAAATAATCAGCCATGGGAAACCCTATGAATAGCAGAGAAGCACTGACATAGTGCTGGGCATGGTGTAGTGTTGGGTCGTGTTGCGTCTGTTGTACATAGGTTCTCTAAGAATCAGACCTGACTCCACAGTACCTAACAACAACAACAACAACAACAACAACAACAACAACAACAGATAGAAGCAGGAAGATGAACAGATTGCAGAGGGCTCACACAAGTGGCAACTCCCTGAGATGATGGTGTCTTCAGGAGAAGCCAGAGAGTCAGCTGAACTTTCAGACATTTTAGAGCAGCTCTGTTCAATGGGAATGTAATACAAACCACATGTGTACGTTTACATTTCCTAGCTGTTGCATTAAAAATGTAAAAGCGTGAAAATAATTCGTGTAATACATCCAAATATGTTGTTGTTGTTGTTGTTAGACGCCATTGAGTTGTGCCCGACTCATAGTGACCCTCATAGGGTTTTCAATGGCTGATTGCTTTGGGATTGCCTTGGGAGTAGATTGCCTCATCCTTCTCCCATTTCTGCAGTGCTGGGAATCGAACATGGGACCTCACAGACTGCAGAGCAGTGCTCTACCAACTGAGCTAAATTTCAGCCCATAGCCAAATATATTTAACATTAAATCTCATGTATTTAAAAACATACCCATTATGTCCCAAAGTATTACCATTTTGACATGTAATTGTTGTTGTTGTTGTTGTTAGGTGACGTCAAGTCGGTATCCGACTCATAGCGACCCTCATAGTGTTTTCAAAGGCGACTGTTTTGGGAATGTCTTGGGAGTGGATTGCCAGGCCCTTCTCCCATTTTTATGGTGCTGGGAATTGAACTCAGGGCCTCAGATACTGCAGCGCAGCACTCTACCCACTGAGCTAAATCCCAGCCCCGACATGTATATGCATTTTTAATGAACTATTTTACATGTTTTTCCATCTAAATTTTCAAAGTGTAGTGTTTATTTTATAGTTATAGCAGATCTCCATTTGGTTGCTAACTTTTTGTTGAAAATCATCTATAGTTGGATTTTATAAAATTTCTAATTGAAGCCAGGGGCAGTGGCGCATGCTTGTAATCCCAGCGTCTCAAGAGGTGGAGGCAGGAGGATCACAAGTTTGAGACCAGAGGCAGTCTGCATAACTAAGCTACACCCTATCTCAAAAAAAAAAAAAAAAAAAAAGTAAAAATAAATTGGCTGGGGGTGCAGCTCAATGGTCCAGCACTTGCAAAGCATGCAAGCCCAAGGACCTGGATTCAACCTCCAGTACCACAAAAAACAAAACAAAACAAACAAACAAAAAAATCTAACTGAAAAGTAGATTCACCTACTCAATTTGTTTCAAATATACCTAGGTTTCCCAACAACTGAACTGGATATCACTTTTTTAATTTTATTAAAATTAAATAACAATCAGAAACTCAGTTCTTCAGTGGCACTAGTGACATTTCAAGTACTCCATAGCCACATGTGGTTGGTGGCTACTATAATGATAGTCCAGTTTTACAGAGTGTAGGAGCTTCCCCGTTACTTGTTATCTATTTCTCTTGGCCTGGCCCTGGGCTAGAGATTGGGCCAGAGTTCAATGTTCATCATCCTAAGTTTAATCATCTAGCTAGGGCGGTTCTCCTGTGAGCTCAGCCTCCTCCTTCTCAGCCCAGGGTTACAGCAGGTCTCATGCTTAGAGAAGGATATTTTATGTGCTGTTGCTTAGAGCTGGAGATCTTAGGGAGCAGCATGAGGATGCCTCAGCTGTGTAACTCATGGCTGAGTGGGCTCCAAATACACCAGATAGGACTGCCTCCGTTCCTCCATGTGAAATAGTCCGGCCAGTACTAGAGGAACGATTCTATTCTTAAAGCTAACCATTGTAGAGAGATGGAAGGTTAAATTTTTCTTAGAGATTTTAGCTACTCTTTAAATTAGGACAAAATTAAAAATCCAATAGCTGCCAGGAATGTCAAATACATTGCTGGTTTCCCATAAATGCTGAATGATAAATGAATTATTGTTACTTCTAACTAGATAAGAGTATCCAACAATAGCTTTCTTTCTTAATTAGGGGGAAAATCAGGTGATTTTTGTGGTTCAAGTTGCTTTAGATTTCTGTACATTATAGTTAGGGGGAAACAAAGCCCATTGCATTGGTTTGTAAACTAGTAAGGTTATTTGTTAGAGGGTAATAAACAGGAAGAAAGGGAACAGAGGGCTACGCAGCCACCCACCTCTCAGCCTAGCCACTTGCTTCCCGATCACATGTAATATGAATATCAATGTGAGCATCCTGTGAGCAAATGCTTTGGTTTGGTGGTCAGTACTTCCCCGGTAGAGAATACCCTTACAAACAGCATACTTGCTAGAAGGAAACAGAATTAAAATCACTCTTCCCTTCCACACTCATCCAGGAAGGATGATAAGACTGTGTGAGGCACATATCGTGCTCAGCAATCAAAAAGGACATTGGCTAGTGGATTTGGCTCCCTTATCAAGACAGGTAGCTGTCTAGATTTGTAAATCTAGTCCTTTGAAGACACTGGGGATCCATTAACCTATCCTGGACACAGACCCCAGATGTAAAATGTTTCTTTCCTTCCCCTGAAGGGTCAACCCCCACTATAAAGATCACAGTTGACCATAATGCGGCAGGAGCCCTTCAAAACTGTCCACATTCATGTCTTGAAGGTGTACTCTCTTTACAATTTATGTCTATATTCTTTATCTTAAATAAACTTGTTCTATACTCTATGCTAGGCTGGAGTTTAGCTCAGTGTGTAGAGTGCTGCTCTGCACTCCCTGAAGCCCCAGGTTCAATCCCCAGCACCACAAAAATGGGAGAAGGACCTGGCAACCCACTCTTGAAATAATCCTGCAACAATCAGCCACTGAAAACCCTACAAATAGCAGAGAAGCACTGACATGGTGGCAGGCATGCTGTACACAGGGTTGCTGTGAGTCGGACCTGACTCAATAGCAACTAACAACAACAACAACAACAACAACAACAACAACAACAACAACAACATACTCTATCCTACAACTTCTGTGTCTGGTATAAATTCTTTTCTACAGGGAAACACAGACTAACCAAGGTATCTACTGCTGGGGAGGAAGAGGTAATTGTTGCTGCCTGGGAAGGACTTGTCTGCCCACTGGCTTCCCAGATCCAAGCTCTGGACTCACGCTCCCTTCTCCCAATATACTCCCCGCATCTCCCCACTAACAGTTACCTTTAATAAATATATACACAAAAACTTTCTGAAGAATCTACTTGTAAAATATTCTTTAGAGTTTTACATCCCAGGAAAGATTTTAAAATAAAAACATTCACAAAGTATTTGCTTTTAAAAGTTTTTTTAATATAATTTTTAAAAAGAAAAACAAAACAACAAAAAACCCCAAATTAAACCAAAAACAAAAAAAACCATAAAGATTACCACAAGGTGGCACTAAAATGTAGTGAAAATTCCACTCTCCCATCTGGTCTTTGAGGACTGGAGAGTGGTTTATTTACAGAAGGCATTGGGCAAAAAAAAAAAAAAAAGCAAAGGCCAAATAAATTAAGTTGATGATTGGAAATAGATGAATATCCTCCTCCGGTCTGAAAGGTAATTTCCCTCTCTCCCTAGCATGGGAATGTTATCTGTCAAACAATGAATCTATATGTTAATAAAATGAATTATGAAAATGATTCATCTCATAGAAGATTTAAATTTGATCTTTGCCTCTCAGCAAAGTGCATTATAAAGGATCGGAGCAGGGAGGAGATTGTGTGGCACATCACCGAGTTTGGAAAAGTTTATCCTGTGAGCGCTGTGGTCTTTGAAGCAGCCAGTCTCTGCAGGGCGAGTCAAAGTTTCCTAGACAAAAAGTGAAAAGGAGCTGCTGCACAGCGTGGATTTTTCTGCTTGTTTGCTTTGGCGTACTTGCCCACCTCGTATTTTTAGCAGTTATTTCGATATAGAGATTTGAGCTTGGGACACCTCACATAATGGGTCTGGAAATCAGGAAATGAGTGAATTTAGTCCCTCTTCCTGAGGCTTTGTATCTGAGTTTTTGAAAAAACACATAGTACAAAGCTTTAATTGTTTTTCTATTTTCTTAATATTTGAAGTGTAAGGACATAGCCAAGATTCCAAAGCTATATTAAGACCAAGGTAAGCAGTGTTAACAATACAGCCACTGAACGTTTTCACTAAAAGAAAGAAAAATATGTGTAGATAAGATTTTTCTAACAGGGGAAATATATATATATATATATATATATATATATATATGTCTCCAGATCAAAGCCCTAAACCAATGACCAATAAAACTAGCTGCTGACTGATCAGCTCCTTAGATCTGAAAAACAAAATCAAAACAAAACAAAAAGCTGGGCCTATAGTGGAGCTAATTCAATGTGAGGAAGGCAAAGCACTCCTGGTCTTTGAATAAGGTATTTCCTCTAGGACAGGCTCCAAGGGTTAGCACCACTAGGGAATCATTTGACTGATTCTATCTGTAGAGCCACACAGAGATCTAGATCTTAACACATGAATTATATGTGAAAGCGCAGGGCTCAGGCCTGGCAGGCTGCATGGGTTTGGTCAGATGATTGTTAAAGCAGAATTTGAAGTTAAGATAAGAATCCCCTAGAAAGTTCCAAATGAGTTCTTGAACATTTGCGTTAACTCTCCATAGTAATTTACCCTTTCCTTCCTTTCTCTCTCCCTCCTTCCTTTCCTTTCCTTTCCCCTCCCTCCCTCCTCCTCTTCCTCCTCTTCCTTCTCCTCCTCCTCCTTCATTTATTTTTATTTTTATTTTTTTGTGAAAGAGGATTCTAACTGTGTTGCCCAGCCTGGCCTCAAACTCCTGGGCTCAAGGCATCCTCCTGCCTCCGCCTCCTGAGTGGTTAGAACTACAGAGTGCACCACTGCCCCCAAGGCATTTATTGATTCCTACCAAGAGCCAAGCACAGTGCTAGGTCTTCAAGATGCTGAGAGGGCAGAATCCTGGCTCGCTGACACCTCAGTCTAGAGACAGAGACAGAGGTTATTGGCAATAACCTCATCATGACTTGGTGGGTCTTTCCTCTGCTGATAAACTGAGAGGCATTCCATTTCCTCCACGCTGGAAGCAGCCTCCTGCTTAGCTGGTACGTTAGCCCTCCATGATGGGCCCTCAACGGTATCTCTTTGAAATGCAGCCACATAGAACTGTCCTTGCTTCTAGAACAGGTCCTACCCTTTCCCATCTTTCTGCTTTACTCAAGCTGTCCTCCTTCCTGGGGGGGCCCTGCCGGACTCCTACCCTCTTCCCACCTCTTCTGTCCATTGCAATGTGTTGACTTAGGTCAACCTGTAGCCAGGTGGTAGATGTCACCTCCTGCAGGATGAGGGAATGATGGATGCATTAAGCCCTGGTGTGTATTAGGGGACTAGAGGTTCAGCACCCACCCCATACTAATTTGCTGAGCTTCCCACCCCCACCCCCCGCCTGCAAGCCCCCTCCACTCCACTTTCCTGGCTTTACACCTTTTCATCTGCTCAGTGGAGTTTGGAGAGGTTGGATTTTTTTGTATTCTTTCCTTCAGACAGTTCTCCGGTTTAACAACCAGAACCCGAATTAATCATGCAGAGCTGGGTGAAGGTGTCTCTTCCTGTTTGATAACTTCCTCCAAGTGGGCTGACCTCTACCTTCCCTTTTAACTGTCCTAAGGCCCAGTGCTTCTTTTCCCCACCTTCACCTAGAGACCCAAGGGCGGGCCTTGAAGGGGATGGCGGTGGGGCTTGGAGAAGAATCCACCCAGGCCCACAAAATTTACCACCAGCCTTTCACTGTGGGTTCAAAGCCAAAGCTGCTACTGGGCGAGTACCAGGCGGGTGGGTAGGTGGGTGGGGACCAGAACACAGAAGGAGCCGCCTCCAAAGGAAGGGCAAAACCTTTTTGCTTGGAAACAAAAGTGTTATGTATGTGGCTGTTTACTTAAAAACAAAACCACGTTCAAGAAGCCGTCCCTCCCCCACCGGCCTGACCGTCCGCCAAGACTTCGAGAGGAAGCCAGGCAATTCTGAACGGCAGGGAGTCGCCAACCCCTCACAAAGCGCCGCCTGTCTCGGAACTACTCGCCCAGACCCCACCGGCACCAGGCAGCAAGCTCCTAGGTCTCGCGGAGGCAAGCTTCGGGGAGGGCGGGGACCAGGGTGGCGACTGAGCCCCGAGGGGCTGGCGGCTGCGCAGACTCCTCAGTAGGCGCCTCTCCCAGCCCCGCGGCCGGGGCCGTCAATCAAGCTCGTCCGGCCCCGCCTCCGGGTTGCAGCGGGCGGCCAATCAGAACCAAGCTCCGCAGCGATGAGCTCAGCCGGCTCGCTTCCCATTGGGCGGCTATATTAAGAAAGTGGCCGGACTCTTTAAATAGCGGGCGCTAGGGCCGCAGCCCGCATCTGCCACCGCAGTCTGGTAGTGGTCTTCTGCTGTAACCGTGAGGTCCGGAGAGACCCGGGAAGGAGCTAGGCCGAGTCCGCTGCTCTCGCCACCGCTGCGCACAAAGCCGCCGACCCCAGGGCCGGGGCTGGAAGAACAGCCGCTCCCGAGGAGCAGCGCGGCGAGAACCCCAGTGCGCCCTATGCCCCCGCGCCCCCACCGCCCCCGTCGCGGCAGCCGGAACGCACCGAGAGAACGCGCCACCGCGGGGCCTGGGTGCAGCTAGCAACCCGCGCCCCCAGCGCGCAGCCCGAGGTGAGCAGTGAGCGGGACGGCGGCGAGGCGTTTGCGGGCCCCCTCCTGCTGCCCGGGCCCGGCCCGCTCATGGCGGCCATCCGCAAGAAGCTGGTGGTGGTGGGCGACGGCGCGTGCGGCAAGACCTGCCTGCTGATCGTGTTCAGTAAGGACGAGTTCCCCGAGGTGTACGTGCCCACGGTCTTCGAGAACTATGTGGCCGACATCGAGGTGGACGGCAAGCAGGTGGAGCTGGCGCTGTGGGACACGGCCGGCCAGGAGGACTACGACCGCCTGCGGCCGCTCTCCTACCCGGACACCGACGTCATCCTCATGTGCTTCTCGGTGGATAGTCCGGACTCGCTGGAGAACATCCCCGAGAAGTGGGTCCCCGAGGTGAAGCATTTCTGCCCGAACGTGCCCATCATCCTGGTGGCCAACAAGAAAGACCTGCGCAGTGACGAGCACGTCCGCACAGAGCTGGCCCGCATGAAGCAGGAACCCGTGCGCACGGATGACGGCCGCGCCATGGCCGTGCGCATCCAAGCCTACGACTACCTCGAGTGCTCCGCCAAGACCAAGGAGGGCGTGCGTGAGGTCTTCGAGACGGCCACGCGCGCCGCGCTGCAGAAGCGCTACGGCTCCCAGAACGGCTGTATCAACTGCTGCAAGGTGCTATGAGGGCCGCACCCGCCCCTCCCGCCCCTGCCAGCGCGGCTCCCCGTCTCTGGCCCGTCGCCCACGAGCCGGGAGAAGGGGAGACCCGTGCTTCCAAGGACCCTACCAGATTGCCTGGCGTCTGCTGGCGGCTCTGGCTGGCGCGCTGAGAATTGGCGTGGGCCTCGGGCGCCCCCCTTCCCAGTGTCTGTGTGCTGTCCAGCTGTGTTGCACAGGCCCGGGTGTCCCGCCGAGTGCCAAGGGGTCCCTGAGCATCCTTTTCTGAAGAGCCAAGCCTCAGAGTGTGTGGCTGTGTGTATGTTCGACTCCCCTTGCTCCATTTTTACCCCAGCCCCACCTCTGGTCCCCAGGGGCACGCTGGGCGCCAGTGTGGCCACGCCCCATCAGATGTACGCCCATAACCATCGAGCGTGCTGTCCCTTGTGTGTAACATAGACCCTGGGAACTGCGGGAGGGGAGGGCTGGGGAGGAAGGGGGGGTGTTATATAAATATAGATATAATTTTATTTTCGGAGGTAAGATGGAGTTATTTAATGGTGGTGGTGAGTGGAGTGACCAGGGCACTAGAACAGCTCTGGCCTGATCCAGGCTGGATCAGGTGCCCATCCAAGCATGAACTGGACTTGGCCATCTTTCCGACCCCTGGGGAAGACATTTGCAACTGACTTGGGGCTGAGAGGACTCAGCTTCCAGACAGCGTCTCCTGCGGGCCAACCCCCAGCGAGCCTCTCTCCAGCCATTGGCGGGAGGAGGAGGGCATGCTGCTGGGTTGTTTTTGCCATAAGCGAACTTTGTGCCTGTCCTACAAGTGAAAATTGTTCAGTCCAAGCAACTGATGTTATTTGATTTATTTAAAGGCTAAAACTTTTTGTTGAGAGAATTCTTTGCACAATTGTTTCATTGTTTGACACTTAATGCACTTGTCATTTGCATAAGACAGTAGCATTCTGACCACACTTGCATGCTGTAACCTCATCTACTTCTGATGTTTTTTAAAAAAATGATGACTTAAAATAAGGAGGGGGGGAACCAACTAATTTTTGCTTTGTTTTCTTGAAAAAGTGACAACACTGTTGTGGTTTTATTTGTGCAGGTTATGCACAGTATTTTGATAAAGGAAGATAACAAGTATTGGGGTCTATTTAAAGCTTTTTTTTTTTTTTCACAAGGCAGCCTCTACAGCTATGTGAAATTTTCTCTACATCTCTGTATAGAGAATAAGCCTCATTTCCTTTTTACCACCTCCCCTCCCAGCCCAGTGGTACTTCTACTAAATTGTTGTCTTGTTTTTTATTTTTTAAATAAACTGACAAATGACAAAGTGGTGAGCTTATGATGTTTACATAAAAGTTCTATAAGCTGTGTATACAGTTTTTTATGTAAAATATTAAAAGACTATGATGATGACATTTATAAATGGCTCCTGTGGTTTCATGGTGTTTAAAAATATCTTTGTGAATTTGGGACAAGGGAAGAATCCTGCCTTTCTTGGCAGCAGTTGCATCTCCCATACAGTGAATATAGTAAATGACCACATTCCTTTGGGGATTTGTGGGAGTTGGCTGACCAAGGAAGACTAGGTTGTAACATTCCCAAAGGAAGGCCAGGGGGCTACTTGGACACCCAGAACAAAAACCTTTGGCCTAAGTAGTTTGTTGTATGTCCTCAGTTGATTAGGTGGGACCAATGGTCTTGATTGTTACTTCATCTGTATGTCTTCAAAACAGTGTCTTAGGTATTCTGGCAGGTTTGCTTACTGTTTGAAACTTGAAAAAATCGTCATTTGTGCATCTTAAATTTGACTTTTTTTGTTAATCCTTTGTGTGGGCCAGCTGGTTAGTGGGTTCCTTTCAGATTTAGCAGTTAGGCAATGCCCCGTGAGATGGGAGGCTGTTATCTTTGGGGATGCACTGGAGCTCATGAGTGAAAGTAGGAGAGGGAGTTCAAATCTGGAGCAGGTGGTTTAATTACTGAATGCCTAAAAGGAACCAAGAATGCTTTACTCAGAATGGAGAAGAGCCATCTTATAGGCAGAAGGCTGGGTGTTTGGTAATTATTTAAAGTTGGAGCAGCCCCGTTTTGAGCTTCTGTAGAGCAGAACTATAATTTCAGATGCTCTGCCTTCTGTGGTGGTACTCAGTGCTAGAGAGGGTGATTGGTACTTGGTGACACATTAGAATCCTGCTCTAGGCAGGTGGGCTTGAACCTACCCACTCTCAGAAGCTTCCAGGGAAGAGCTACCAACCTTTCCCACCTGCCTAAAAAGTTTGCGTTTTCCGGAATCCGCACTTTCTGGGTTATTGGCACTTGGTTGCCACCCTCCCCCACCCATCCCTTCTCCCCTAGGCCCTAGGCTGGCCAGGTCTCCTTTGAAGTTTGCTTCAAAGTTGAGACTTCCGTTGCCCTGTTTTCCCTGAGACTCAGAAGAGCTTTTTTGTGAGGGTAGAAAACCTACCTGATGGTGACCTTTTATCCACTTAAACATGCAGTCACAGGGCCTCAAGTGACTGGGCAGGGCATGTTGGACAACACAGGGGGTTTGTTTGGGTTCCACCAGGAGCAGTGAGACAGGTTTGTTACAGGTTGGCTGCCTACCTGTTCTCCCTACAACCCCACCCACCTTGGCTCCTCACACCTCCATCCCACTGCCTACTTCCTTTTCATGTTAAAGACAAAACTTCCCATTGAAAACAGAATGTTTACTTGCAGGTTTTATAGCTAGCAAATCCTCACTACCAAGGAGTACAGGAAACTCTGGGGAGGAAGAGCTCAGGCTTGGACTGAATGCCCAGGACTTAGCTTTACTGCCAGCCAAGAACCTGGAGACCTGACCTCCTGAAAGGGCCTTTTCTGAGTTTCTTGTCAGCCCAAATCTGCCTGATACCTGTAACTGTTTTTTTCTATTCTGGGGGAGATAAACACCCAGATGATGCATGGCTGAGTTATGCTTGTTTTAAAATGCATGGCATTTAATAATCCTGCCGCAACACACTCTTCCTGCTGCATTAGGATCCAACTGGAAAATATAAAGACGAATTGCTGTAGGCTGGAAAATCAATTAGGAAAAAGAGGTAAAACATCTGGTGTTATTCTTAGGATATGAAAATTCATTTTGCACATTTAAAATAAATGTGTTGAGTTCATTTAATTGCCTGTTGAACTCTTTTGTGGAAAATGGGGAGTTTCAATGATTCTGGGCATTTTACAGCAAGGGGTTTTGTCTTGGGTTCTCCTTTAATCTTAATCCTCCATCAGTCTGGATTGTATTTCTGAGGACTTTTTCACATGGGTTTTAGTAGATGTAGAATGGGTTTTGTTTTATTTTTTTAAACACCTAAATGTGGTCAGAATCATTTGGAGGGCTGTTTAAAACACATTGCTGGTCCTAGCCCCAGAATTCCTCATTCAGTAGGTCTGGGGTGGGGTTTAGCAATATGAATTTCTAATTTAGGAGGCATGCTGATGCTGCTGGATTTGGGGTCCACACTTTGAGAACTAGGGGCTTCCAATAAGGAAGTATCCTTGTCAATATGCAGAGGAGGGAAGCGGTTTCCATATTCAAGTAGATAAATTCTGCAGACTTAGGATGTGCCCTGCACGCATTCCTTACCCAAGGGAGTAAAGAGCTTTCATTAAGCTTTCCTGTAGGATAAGCCCCTATCTTTCCCTAGCATTCTTGTGCAAAAGGAGGTTGAATGCCCTTCTTGAGATTTATTCCTCGATTCCCTAATCCAGAATGTGATAGCACTTTAATTCATTCAGCATTGGCACCTACTTTGTCAGCTCTAATGAGATAGGATACAGAAACAGTAAGATACAGTCCTTACTCTTCAGGAGCTTGGTCACAGCCTGATGGCCCAGGCAGCGGCAGAAATGCTATCACCAAGCCTAGACTGAGCATGCGCTGATGAAGGCTCCAGGCATGGGGAAGACTGGAGCTCAGAACAGAGGTGCCTACGTTTGCCTGCCACATTTAGGGAAGGTGCCATGGAGGAGGAGGCATTTGAGCTGAGTTACAAGCAGGAGTGGGTGAAATGTAGATGGAAGCCAGGTGCGGTGGCGCACGCCTGCAATCCCAGCGGTTTGGGAGGCGGAGGCAGGAGGATCACAAGTTTGAGACCAGAGGCAGTCTGGGTAATTTAGCGAGACCCTGTCTCAAAAAGTAAAAAGAAAGGGCTGGGGGTGCAGCTCAGTGGCCCAGCACTTGCAGAGCATGCAGGCACAAGGCCCAGCGTTCAACCCCCAGGACTGAAAAAAAAAAAAAGTAGATGGAGGAAATCTTGGGGGGTGGTTATGATGGGCAGTTGGGTCATTAACATATCAACGATGCATGCAGAGTCTTTGTCACTGTGGGGCTTGCCCTCTAAAGGATAAATCTCTTTTGGGTGAGAACTACTTTAAGCCCCTCTGGCATATATTTCTTCAATCAAGGAAAATAATGTTACCCAGCCAAGTAAAACACAAGACTCTCTCCTTCCCTCCCATCCACAACTCAGGGTGCATCTATCTGCAGTCCAGGGGAGAAGGCGATGATGAAGTTTCATCAAGGCCTTCCTTCGTGCTAACTGTGCTTCTGGGCAATGTACACCAAGGGACCTTTGGTGCAGCTTGTTGGGTCCTTACCACTTTACCTGCTCTATCTTCTGGCTGAAGGAAGAACCTGGACACTCAAGACTTCTCCCCCAACTCTCAGCCTAGGAGGTAGGAATCTGGAGGGCCCAGTTCACTCCTTCCTGTTTTTTTTTTTTTTTTTTTTTTTAGTGGACATATATTTCTTGTTGACTAAAAGACTCTAATGCCTGCAGCCATACCATTGTGGCATCTGATTCTGTCAGATCTTGGAAGCTAAGCAGGGTCAGCCTGGTTAGTACTTGGATGGGAGACCACCTGGGAACACCAAGTGCTGTAGGCTTGGGAGAAGGACCCAGCAACCCACTTCCCCAAAATAGTCAGCCACTGAAAACTCTATGAACAGCCAAGAAGCAGTGACAATAGTGTTTCGCCTGTTGTACGTAGGATTGCTATGAGTCGGGCACTGACTCCATGGTACCTAACAACAAAAGACTCTAAGCTGATCACTATGCTAGGAGTTTGAGACGCAGTAGATAAGTAGGCATCAATCTCCCCCCTCACAGAGCTGTCAGTCTAGTAGTATGTTTGTTGTTGTTGTTGTTGTTAGGTGCTGTGGAGTCGTATCCGACTCATAGTGACCCTCATGGGGTTTTCAATGGCTGATTGTTTCAGGATTGGCTCGGGAGTGGATTGCCATATCCTTCTCCCATTTGTGCAGTGCTGGGAATTGAACCCAGGACCTCAGAGACTGTGGAGTGGGGCTCTACCAACTGAGCTAAATCCCAGCCAGTAGTATGTTTAAGCACCTAATAATAATGACAAAGATGGTAGTCAACATTGATTGACTATGTGTCCACACCAGAAGGTAAGTTCATTGGAAACCTTCTTAGGAGCAGCCAACCACAAACTCTGCAACAACTTGGAATAGGTATACTCTCCTCATTTTACCAACGAGAGAACTGAACCGTGAGAAGATGTGAGAAGGTGAGCAACTTGCTCATGGTCATAAAAGTCTTACAGATTTGAACCTACACAGTCTGGCTTTAGGACAACAGTCCTGCAACCATAGTAGGATTATAATTGGAGAAAGATGACCCTGACTGTAGTGTGAAGGATGGATCCGAGGTGGAGGAAACCAGAGATAGGAAGATCAATGAGGAAGATTTTACCCTGGTTGGGGAGAGATGAGAAAGCTGGCCAGAGTATGGACATGGGGACGGTGGGGCAGTCTGGAGAGACAGGTTGGAGGAAGAAGGTGGGGGGATGTGAGTGGAAGGTACCATAGCAACCGCTGGAATTCTAGCCTGGGTGGCTTTGAAGATATCAGTGCCATTATTTAAGATAAGAATAAGAAAAGTTAGGCATGGTGATGCATGCCTATAGTTCCAACATTTAGGAGGTGGAGGCAGGAGGATCTTAAGTTCAAGGCCAACTTGGGCTACATAATGAGTTCAAGGGCAGGCTGAGATACATAGCAAGGCCCTTTCTCAAAAAAACAGGGGCTGAGGATGTAGCTCAGTGGTAGAACACTTGCCTAGTATACATAAGGTCCTCAGCTTGAACCCTAGCATGGAGGAAACAAAAGAAAACAAAACAAAAACCTGCCAAAACCCAGTTGACTTGGGGCAAGGGTACCAGAAGGATGTATTGAGTTTGTTTTTATACAAAGTGAGTGTGGGGTATCTGTGAAAGTGATCACTAGCCGTCTCAATCTCCTATACCACAATCTATGTGTTTTCTGCACTACCATGCCCTGTTTCAGGTCACAATCTATATAAATGACAGACTTTATTAGCTCAACCTTCCCAAGAAGAAGCCAAGCCTGATGTGTTGAAGGTATCACTGAGTAGTGATTAAATGTGGAGAGGGGACACAATTTTTGCTCTATGTGGGTGGCTTGAGTAGGCAGTCTGTGCAGGTTATACCTGGCGAATAACTAATTCTCCTGGAACCTTCAATACGTTTTTGTTAAGTGTTCTACTGTGGCTTTAGCACTGCTGTGGGGATTTTGGGGAGGAACATTATCCATGCCTGGGCTGGTGGGAGAGGGAAGCAGCATTCCTGGGGATTCTACCCTGCCCTGGTGGTCTTACCAGGGATCAGAGCAAGTATCCCCAGTATGAAGGCACTCAGGGGTAAGGGTCGTGGTTATGATTTTCAACCATCCACTTCACAGGGAGAGTGTTCCCTTCATTGCCAACCACAGGTCAGGATGCTTGTGGGACATTGTTCAGTGGGACAGATTTCCAGGGCAGCTGAGGAAAGAGGGAGTCATCAGGGTACAGATGGTAACTGGGGCCTTGGAAAAGGGATGTGATGGTCTAGGAGAGTTAGCAGTCAGGGGAGGCTGATGTAAAGGAGATCATCAACTCCATGATGGGAGTAGAAGTCATGTCTGCTGGTTCTCTGTGGTGTGCCCAACCCAAGGTCCCTGGGGAAATTGTCTCTGGGATGAACAGACAGCAGTAATACATTTCCAGGGCTGCAGGCCACCCTCTGCAGGACCACCTGGGTGGCTGGGTATGCTCAGCTGCTGTCACTGTGGGCTGAGCTTGGAGTACAGGAAACTGGGCAAAGATTTAGATTCTTGGAAGCCTGCTATGACTAGTCCATCTTTGTTGTTTTACAAATCATGATCTCAAAGTATGGTTCAGAAGGATGGAGAAACAGGCCTGGGGCTTTTATAATTCTGTGTTTTCTCTGCTCTCTGGCTGTTATTTGGAGTTATTTTTCTTCTCTTCACTCCTGAAAAGGGAAGAAACAAATGTTACAAGAAGCAAGTTTCTATCACTTTGTTAACGATTGATTTAATTGTAGAGATTGTTTAATCTTTGGATAAACATTAAAACCTAGAGGCACCTAAAAGGAATGCAAGAACGCATTTTCCACATAATGGTAGAATAGTTTTAAATGGGACTCTGACAATATAAAAAGTATATTTATATGAGTGCTTTAAAAAAATCACTCATAAAACACTCACTCTTCAGTAATGGCCAAATATGGAAAACTCGGATATTTGCTTGCGTAACCAGGCAGACTCTATAAATGGGAAGATCCATCCATCCTCCTTCCTTTAGGTTGCACAATCCTGTGGCTACAAATTTCCTTAAGATATCTGGAATTGTAGGTCAAATGGAGACCCAGACTCAATGCACAAGATAACACAAGCCTAAGTCAGCCAGCCACGGTTCTCTGAGGCCAGCTTAGCTATGCCAGAGAACAGTTCAAAGTTTTAATTTTATGGGCAATGATAGAAATTACAGATTATGCAGTTGGTTACCTGCCAAACCTGAAAGAATAAGTAAAGACAAAATGCAATAAATGTATGAACAACTCAAAAGAGAAAGGTGTGAAGTGGGCTTGTTGTTGTTAGGTGCCGTCTAGTCGGTTTCCGACTCATAGCGACCCTCTGTACAACAGGGGAAACACGATTGTCAGTGCTTCTCTGCTGTTCATAGGGTTTTCAATGGCAGATTGATTTTTGGGAGGGGGTTGCCAGGTCCTTCTCCCAAGCCTACAGCTTCTGGTGTTCCCAGGCGGTCTCCCATCCAGGTACTAACCAGGCCCGACCCTGCTTAGCT